>OY101451.1:66481743-66899243 GCA_956483635.1 Panzeria rudis
GGTGGGTTGAAATATGGTGTATTCAACTAATATTTTGTCGGCCTAACCATTTTCCAACCAATCTTTTCTCTAGGTGTTTTTTTTTTTGCTTTTAGTTTAACCGTAATATGCTTTATGTTTATGTATGTGTAATTGTGTTTTTTGTTTTTTTTGCTTTGTGACTTCATTAAAAAAACATTTTCAATATAAAATTCAGTTTCATTCACAATATATTTATTTCAATGATGCATTCTGTGATATTTAGTTCTATATACGGAATTTGTACAGTGCTTATAATATATATATATATATATATATATATATATATATATATATATATATATATATATATATATATATATATATATATATATATATATATATATATATATATATATATATATATATATATATATATATATATATATATATATATATATATATATATATATATATATATATATATATATATATATATATATATATATATATATATATATATATATATATATATATATATATATATATATATATATATATATATATTATATATATATATATATATATAATATATATATATATATATATATATATATTATATATATATATATATATATATATATATATATATATATATATATATATATAAATATATATATATATATATATATATATATATATATATATATATATATATATATATATATATATATATATATATATATATATATATATATATATATATATATATATATATATATATATATATTATATATATATATATATATATATATATATATATATATATATATATATATATATATATATATATATATATATATATATATATATATATATATATATATATATATATATATATATATATATATATATATATATATATATATATATATATATATATATATATATATATATATATATATATATATATATATATATATATATATATATATATATATATATATATATATATATATATATATATATTATAAGCACTGTACAAATTCCGTATATAGAACTAAATATCACAGAATGCATCATTGAAATAAATATATTGTGAATGAAACTGAATTTTATATTGAAAATGTTTTTTTAATGAAGTCACAAAGCAAAAAAAAACAAAAAACACAATCACACATACATAAACATAAAGCATATTACGGTTAAACTAAAAGCAAAAAAAAAACACCTAGAGAAAAGATTGGTTGGAAAATGGTTAGGCCGACAAAATATTAGTTGAATACACCATATTTCAACCCACCTATCAAATTTTTCCCCCCATTTTATTTACTAAACTCAACAAATACACCCCAGAAAAATGATTGGTTGAAAAATGATTAGGTCGATAAAATATTAGTTGAATATGTGCACTTTTTTTCATCCCACGCTATCAATTTTCTATGCAAATACAAATACAATATATGTTCATTACCATAAGATCATAATTGTAATAAACATATGTATGTTTCTGACAATACTTAAATTTATTAAATCAACCGATCGTATGTTTCTGTCATGACTAACTAACGAATATGATGAGCCCAACAGAATAATATTTTATGATTTGGGTTTTTGTTTCAACTTTTGGTATTTGCAAATAATAATTAGTTTATTCGAGATATTTATTCGAGATTTTATTGGCAACAAATTCGGTTGTCTCGACGAATCTGTTTTCTCTGTGTACACATAATCTCCGCATATTGATAGAATCCATATTTTCAAAGACTTTCAGCAAGTCAAGACTTGCGAATAGCGACCTTAAGCATTGTCAAATGAATCATTATGCTCTGAAGTACAAATATTAATATAATAAACTTACCTTTTACTAATATAGAAAACGCTATTATAGGCCTGTCAAGAACGGTATCCTGGTAAATTGCCATCGGAACTAGCTTGCCTCTCCTGTAATCCTTTCCATGAACTCTTCTTTGGCTTCGCTAGGCAGAGCTAACCAGGCTAATCCATTACCGAAATTTTTAAAATTACTTTTGCAAATGTTTGCTGATTTTACAAGGTTTCTGTGGAAACAAGAAATAAATCGCGTTTAATGAAAACAATTTAATAGTGAAGAATTTACCTTTTAAAACTAATAAGTAGAGTCCGACCGAAACCATTTTTTTGATGCCGAACCCGAACGGAACCTAATATTCGGCAAAAAGGCCAAATGTTCGGCAGAATCCGAAACTTGCTGAAACTTTTTTAGCATTAACTGATAAACATTTTAAAAACTTAACAAAACTGAAAAGTCATTTGTTTTATTAACGGCCCTTTTCACAATGTGATTAAAATTGAATGTGGTCTATAACGGCAAATTCGGCATACAAAACTCTCCGTTAAATTATACGTTAACTTTTAACTGTATACTGTGAAAAAGGGCGTAAGAGTATTTCTACATACAGACAGTGTCAGTCAAAATAATAATAGAAATTGAATATATTTCATTTCATCGAGCATATATAAAACTTAAACATTTACGAGCATATGACTAATAAAAAATTGTCATGAAATTAGCTTAAATGATGAATAGAACTGGAATATTGGGTTCGATACACATATATTGAAGAGTGTTTTATCACTCTATTGATGACGTTACAAGAGCACCAATCAAAAAGTTGAGTCGAAATAACTAAAAAGATATAAAGTGGAATATTTACCTATTTTTGACACTAAATTTATACGACTTCATTCATTTTTACTAAAGTGAAGTTTTTTTGTTTACGCCCGCGTTTCATCGATGATATACACAATAAAGAATTTTTCTCGACGGTATTGAATTTATCGTGAAGATGAAAATGAGCTTCTTCATATTTTTCAATTATTTAAAAAAATCTATTTTAAAAAACAAATAATCAATTTCAGTGCAAAATTTCAGAAGTAAATTCGATTGCGAAAAATCGATTTATTATAACATAAAATAGATTTTCGACTGGAATCGAAATCGGTTCTCCATTTTCTAGTTTATGCTATTTATTTTGACAACAAACATATGAATACTTTACGTTACTATGTATATCTTTTGATTGCGCTTTATAAAACTAAGTAATATTTTCATTCAATTTGGAAAGATATGGGACGGGAAAAAAACTGATTCATGGCGGTGACATATTTTAAATTTGGAAAATACTATTTCGATTAACTTCCTTATTTATAGAGAATAAAAAGTTTCGGTTTCGGTATTCGGCCAAAAAGTTGGCCTAAACCTAATATCAGCCGAAACCACAATTTCGGCCGAGTCCGAAACCGAATATTCGGTCGGACTCTACTAATAAGGATTAAAATTTATTGCATTTTAATATTTGCTTTGATTTTTTTTCAGAGTAGAGCAAATATTATATGAAAACTTGTTTAGCAAATCTTTTATAAAATAAAAATATTTTTATAAATCTGCAATTATCTCTTACAACGTTTTATATATTGTTTTAATGAAAATACAAAGTAGAGCTTTCAAAGTAGCATCTTACAATGTTTTATATATCCTTTTAATCAAAATACAAAGTAGAATTTTTTAACAAACAACTTTAGTGCAAATTTTATTCCAACATACATTGTAGATATATGTACATATGTACTAAGTTCATAGTCTTTAGTTAGCTAACTACAATAGTTTAGACAATGATATTTCATTTACAACTTTTGTTTACCAATAGATAACCATTGTTTATAATAAGTTCAATAAAGAAACTATGGGTAAATCAGAGTTCAATTGAGTAAGCTATTGCAGTTAACTTCCTAAAGACTGTAAATTTTGGCGTAATGGGATCGCTTTTGGACTCCAATCATTTTTGTTAATAACAATATATTGACAGTTTTTGCTTTTAAGAAATTGCTGCGGCCAGAATTTATAGGTTAAATTCGTTTCGATAGTATCGATAGTGGAAAAAGACATCGATAGTCAATTAAAAAAAACTAACGACACTATCGATTTAATCAATTCGGTTGGAAGCACCAAACGAGTATTTTGGAAACTACAAACGAAATTTTATATTAAGGATTAGTTATTGTTACTGAAATTAGACATGAGTAATATTATTTCAGGTAATAAGAAAGGACCTATGATTGAATTCATTAAATGTCAGCACTTATAGTCTAAAATGGGATCATTTTGTGGAAGTTTCGTTATTGTAACTGTTTTCCAATCGATCTGTTTTCTCTGTGTGAAATTATGATTAATACTATAGAGTAAAAACTGTATTTCTTGATCGCCTTAATCTTCATTCCCAAATACGTCACTGCACAAAAAACCTGCGTGTGATTGTTTATAACAAATATTTGCGTTCGTATCTGAGCTTAAACTTGCAGCCAAAACATGTACTTTCTCGGAAATGAACTTCTTTGAACCCACCTTAGTATATATGTATGTATGTATAGTGAATACAACAAAAGCAAATTTGGGCGATATATAAATTTCTAAACAAGAGATTGTCTGGTAAATTAAACAGCGCTTTAAGCAAAATCGCATTCAGATTGAATTCGTGCTAAGATGTAAATAGCTTGTGTGAATTTTAAGCAAACGAAATTTAATTAAAAACACAAAATAAATAAAGCGTTAGTCAAAAGTATAATAAAACAATTCTTAAAATAATAATAAAAAGGAATAATTTTATCTTAATTTGCGGTTAGTCTTTAAAAGTGTTTTTTTTAGAAAATAAGGTTTCTTTCAATGAAATAAAGCAATACAATAAAATAAGGCAATAAATTTAAAGTGCAAAAGTACAGTTGTCAAAAAACAAAGATCAAAAATTTTAAATCTAGTGAATCGTATACAAATTAAAGTGACGGATACAAGAGATGTTTATAAATTTTAATTTCATTAAAAAAAGAAGCTTATCAGTAATATAATATGAGTACATTCAGCTTAATTTGCACTTACTTATAGCACATACATATCTATATAAAAAGAATTATAGACATTCGAGGAGATAAGCCACATTTACGTGTTAAGCAAAATTCACAGGTTTTAGTCAGTTATTACAAGAAAGCATTCAAACACTATAAATTAAAAAAAAAAAGCTCCAACACAAATATAGTAGCGCACAGTGGGCCAGAATAAAAATATTTTGAACATAAATCAGGCATTTCTAAACGGATAGTTCTATAGGAATAGTTCTATATCACGTGGAAATAGCAGGAGTATTTATATTTAGATTTTAAATATCAGCTCTCTTACTTGCGCAGGAGCGGAGCTGTGAAGTCCCACAGTAGGGCACTTCGGATATGTAAAATTTTTACTGCTTGCCATTTCTTTCTCATCCGATTTCAAATTTGCTTTGCGGATTATAGCCCTTAATAAGATCTAAAAGATACATGTTTGGTTGTATATTTATCTATAATGGTTAGTGAGTTATACTCATTTGAAAAGTGCAATTTCTAAATTTTTCAAAGCTTTGGTCCACTATTTTCCAGATATAAGATCCAAATATCATCCGATTTATAAATTTTTTTCTTCGTTATTTAAAGAACAAAATTCCAAAGAGTTTAAAAAAAGTTACTGAAATTCTGCCGTCTGAGTTGAAAAATATTAAATTTTTAAATTAAAGTTTTAAAGAATTTTGAATTTTCGACAAATTTTGCTAAAAATAGATTCTTCTGAGAATCCCAGAATTTTTAAGGAAGTTACAAGAAATCCAAAAAAATGCAATTTTGAACAATTTTTCCATAGCGTCCACACTTGATCCACTTTGCAGCACATAAGGGCAGTACCGGCCCTAGCCTTTGGCCAAGGTGGAGCGAGATTGAACTTCGGCGCCTTTAGTTCTACAGAAAAAATTTTGATATATTTCTTAAGAAACATGTTTTTGAAGCCGATTTAAAATTGTATTATTGTCTTCATTTGACTTAATGAATAATTTTGCTTGACTTCTTATTTCTTTTCATTTATCTATCGTCAATGTTGGCAGCGTGCTAAAAATATGAAAACGCTTTTTTTAGTTAACTTCCTAGTTTTAAATACAAAATATGGAAGAAGTTTTGAAGCTGGCTTACTATTTTCTAACAATAGGCATCATTTATCTTTGTCATTATTTCAAATGAATGTTAAGAGATGTGGTAAAATTAAAAGCGAAAAGTCGGTACAAATAAAAATGTTATTAGTGAGTAAATTGATGAAATCACCAGGTTTTGATAAAAAGCTTCAATGCAGATATTAGTTGCTTGAAGATAGTCTTCACAATGATCACTCACTAAGTAGTGTTTTAATCGCGATTTTATTAGTATACCCGAGCCACCACAAGCTCTGCCTTGGGGGTCCTTTGTGTCGTAGAGAGTATATCCGTTGATTTTAAAAAAGCTTCTAGCTTTTATTGATTTGAAAATGAATTATAGTTCTCCTGGCGTTTTTAAAAGAATGTACGACAATTTTCGTTCAGATATTTTATTTGATCTTATTATTTGATTTATTTATCTGAAAAAATTAATAAAAATATACAAAAGAAGCTAGTTTTCACATGTGGCCTTTTATCGCCCCTTGACATCTGGCGCCTAGATCGACTGCTTCAATCGCTCCACCCTTAGTCCGGCGCTGCATAAGGCGTTTCAGAAGTGGCAAGGGTTTTGGAATCTCAGCTTTCGGATTTTACAACATGTGGACTAAATTCAAAATTTCGATTTAATATAGGTCGTGTTAGAAAGTGCCCAGGTCCAATTATTATTCACGCTTGTGCAGGTACCTATCAGATAAGTATACATTTGATATACATATGTTCCAATAAAATTTTTTTATATATACATATACATACCATATTAAAGAGTGTTGGTGCTTTTTTTTTAGCAAAAATTGTCGAAAAATCAAAAATTTTCAAATTTCAATCTAAAAATTTATTTTTTTTCATCTCAGAGAGCAGAATTTGAGGAAATTTTTTTCAAACCATTTGAAATTTTGTTCTTCAACTAAGAAGAAACATTTTATAAATCGGATGATATTTGGGTCCGATATCCCGAAAATATATTTTAAATTTAGAAATCATTACAGAATATAGCCATGAGTCTCGGCTACAATATACAGTGATTGTATATCAAAACTCGTTAAACTACAGTTCAATATCGTCATTTGTGGTAACTCCATGCCAAATGTTCGTTATGCATACGGCAGTTAATTATCTAGGATTAAGTTAATTTACTTAAATGTTTCCAATAAATTATTTTTATTGGGAAAAGAATTTTCAAAGCATGTAATAACTGAAAAGACAAATTCTTGCCTGTATAGGCGTCGAACTGATGCTTTCGAGATCAATCAATATCTCATCATCAGAGCTCTTGTCACACCTGTTCCCAGCGTGAGGGTGGTGAAGTCAAGTAAGTAAGGCACGTAACATTAAAATTTTTCGATTGTTCCAAAAACAAAATTCAACGATCTTAGCCCAGAATAATCACTAATCGTCGGATTAAAAACCATACAGTTCGACTAAAATTCATAACTTCAATTTAAAAATTTCTACATAAAGATTAAAAAGTCTTGAAAGCCTAACGCTAAAACTAACTTTTGTGTCGAACACATAAAACATAAGATGATTAAATCTGACAAAAAATACCAAAGTTACAAGACAGAATTTTTTCCATAAAAAATTGGTTTTGATCGAAAATATTCTTTTAACTATAAACTGAATTTAAGCAATTTTGTATTAAATATAACTTCGGATTTTCTTATTTTTGTTTCATCTGTTCGACAAAAAATTATTTTTAACCCGGAGGCTTAAAACAATTTAGAAAATTTTTGTTTCATATTTCATAAATACATAAAAAGTTGTGGGGTCGCTCATCTATATGCCTGTATTTCGTTGGGTGCTAATAATGCCAAATCATCAGTAAATTTTTATTTCATCGCAACGGAGAAATTACAAATGACGATTTAAAGAAAACGTCTAAAAATACACATTTTAATGAACTCCTTAATTAAATGTCGTTAGCTGAAATGCAAAATCACGTATTTACTTATTTATATTTTATAAGAAAAAAAGAAAAATTAAATAAAATATGTATGCACTTCAAGTTCTTGAACTTAAGTTTATTTTTTCGTTTTGAAATTGGTTGATTTTTATGATAAAGGTTTGAAATTTTGTACCGACATGCGCTTCGATGTAATAAGCAATAATTAAATAACAATGCGATTTTGAATTATTTATACCGCTTTTCAATCGTTCTTGTCCCGCTTTTTGGAAAATCCGCTTTACATAAATATATCGTTGCTTAAATTTATAAAAGCCGTATCTAACATTTTAAAAAGTGTGCAGGAGGATAAAAAACTTAGTAAAATCCGAAGTTTTAGAGATATAAACAAAGTTTTAACGCGTTTTAAATGAAAAAGAAGACGAATGTAGTGATAAACAATTCTTTTACATATGTACATATTTTGATTTTTGATAAAGTTATGTTAGATAGGACTATTCGTTTTTCAATTTTCTAAAATTAAATGTAAGAAGGGCTTTTCGTAAAATATTTTTATTCGGTAATTTAGGATATCACGCTTTTTTTTAGCGAAATGAAAGGGAATAAATATACAAAAAATAAACAAAATAGTTTTAAATTATATTTTATACGGCAAATTATCAAAAAACTATGACCGTCGTGGACATCATTTTTTTAAGATCTTGGAAGTTATCCCACTTATTTTTGGAAATTGGTATTTTGTTTCTATAGAGGCTGCAAGGGGCTGTTGCTACAAAATTATCTTTCACTATTTGCGGAAGAAGGTCATATTTCCCATATATATCAGTTTTAAAATATATTAACTGGAAGGTTTATATGCCAAAGCTCGATGCTTCTTCACGGTAGGATCACCATGGCGTCTGCCTGAATGAAGTTAAGATTTGGTAGATGCTTAAATATAATCTTCTGCAAATTGAAATAATCCTTACCTGGACGAATAAAGGAATACCTTTTTTGGAGATTTTCAAAATCCATATGAGATTTCTTAAATTGTTAATAATGCATGTTGTAAATATTTATGCAACAAGCTGTCCATTACTTTCATCCAAAACATAATACTGACATTGTGAAGTTATGGGCTTGTAATTTCATTTTGAGATACTATGCACTTGCATTTAACTGAGGCACTAATTTCACAGCTTGTGTATCCATACAAAATATAGCACACAGTCCTGATTCAGCATTTATTATATCATTACGTTTCTCAAGTTGCATCATCTACATTTTCTCTCTGTATTTCTTATATTCTTCATCTCCCAAATTTTTGTTTTTATGCGATACACAGATATCTCATTCATCATTCTTGGGTTTAAAGATGAAATAGTTAGATTCTTTAATAATATTTGCAAATATTGGGTATGACAATTTTAAGTTGCAAATTCCATTGTTTGTTGCACACTCTTCCACGTAAAGCCTGTACGTTTCTTGATAGGACGAAAAATTGCCTTGGAAGTACATTCTCCTAGTATTTTTCTACAATAATGGGACTCCATTTTTGGCAAATCTTCAAGAAGGTTCGTCGTAACCCGTTTTTCCGTCCATTTGCTGAGTTTCCTTTTGAATTGGATGCGACAATCAGAAGATTTTTCTGAACTAAGCTGTATTTAGACTTGTGCCAAATAGTTCGTTTGAATGCTCGGTCATTCTAGTTCATATTTCCTCAATGAACTAGGTCGGTCTTCAAGATCAATCGCTCTTTTTGAACTATGAATGAATGGTGAAATGTCGCTCTTTTTGAACTATGAATGAATGGTGAATAATAAGAATGATAGGAATGATTTTCGTTCTATCGTTCTTTTGTTTGTTTGTTCAGTATATTGTTGGCCCATGTGTTGTTATTGTTGTAGAATTAGCGGCTTGCATAAAAATATCTGCAAATATTTATGAATTCTTTGATTGTATGTGCAACAGTAGCTAGAGAGAGAATAATAATAATAAATACTAATTTTGTGTGTAAATATAAGTAAAAAGTTATAAAAATTTACCTAGTACACATTTTCTGTGAAAGCGATGCTACCTACACAGAAAAAAAATGTGTAAATACAATTAATTTTTTTGTTATATCAATTAAATAATTAATTGATTTTGAACCTACAACGATTTTTGTAAATACAATTACGAAATTGTAAGTCAAAGGAAACTCCGAAAAAATATTTTTTAATTTTTTTGTTGATTTCAAATTTATATCAATTAATATTATTGCTATATCAACAATATGAATTGTTGATTTTCCGAACAAATTTTAACTATCATAGTTGTTGTATTAACAATATTTTTTTATACACAATCCTCGAAGCGACTATTTTGCTTGTCTGCGAAAAACACAAAATGTCTTTGGGCGGAATCGAACCGGCGATCTCTGGACTAATAGACTAACGTTCTTACCTCTCAGCTACAGAGCAATTCGTTATCAAATACGCAAATAATGAATACACGCAAAACGTGATTTGCTTTGTTTCATCTACGTGTGTGTGGTCATTTGTTATATCAACAATGGTGATTGTTAATTTTTTTTCACAATACTTAACAAAAAATTTGGTTAGTTCAGTTTGTTGAAAAAAAATTATTGATTTGCTTTGTTTCATTTATATGTGTGCACTTGTTTAATCAAAAATGATGATTGTTAATTTGTTTCACAATACATAGCAAAAAATTTGGTTAGCTCAGTTTGTTGAAAAAAATTTCTGTGTTTGTTGTATCAACAACTAAATTTGTTATATTAACAAAATATATGTTTGAATTTAAATTACATATTAACAATTGAAATTGTTAGTTGCAGTTTGATGATATTTTTTTCTGTGTAAGTACATACATACATATTTTATTTCACCCGATATATATATATATATATATATATATATATATATATATATATATATATATATATATATATATATATATATATATATATATATATATATATATATATATATATATATATATATATATATATATATATATATATATATATATATATATATATATATATATATATATATATATATATATATATATATATATATACATGACTGATTTCATATGTATATTTGCTCAAAGGGGAAAGTATATTTCATTTTTTTTTCATAGTTCAATTGAACTAGTGAATATTGAAAACTTGAACTAGTTTCCTTAGTTCAATTGATGAAATAGTTCAATTGAACTAGTTCGTTCGTAAACTACACAAGTCTAGCTTTATTCCATGTTTTCCGTTGTTATTGATCAATTTTCGTACCATTTTTTCTTTTAATCCCAATGTGGAAAGAAATTTTTGTCGGCAAACTTGTAACAGATTTGTTTCGTAGGCTAGGAAATATTTTGTAGCTCATTTGGACCATATGAAAATTGTTTCCAAGGATCCACACTATTCGAGAATATAAGCCGCATTTTTCAATTGTATTTGTGAATTTTTTTACAAAACTTTGAAAATTGTAATTAAGTAAAGTTTTGACGATCTCTGAGAGTTTTTGGCCATGTTATCGAATATTTAAAACATTTTTTTCAAATATTTATCGAACAAAGTATACTTACATAAATATGTTGCAAAAAACCTTTATTAGAACTCCATGAAGTTCTTTGGAAGGTTTTGCATAAGCTGCATTTTGAGTGCGATGACTTTGCGATTTTTTTTGCACTCCTTTCGTCATTAAACTGCAAAAAGCCATGCAACAAAGTCAACGTGTAAATGCCATTATCATTCAATTTCAAATATTTGAATTTTAACAGGGTAACTCATGCTCATGTATTCAATGGTCGCGTTCATAAGACATAAGAGTTGTGCAACTGTTGTGTGTTTGGCTTAGAAACGCACAGTAGTTCCGCTACACACAACAGTTGTGTATTTGCTGCCATTTTCCACATCATAAAATTTAATCGCTACCTATGGTCAACATGTAGTGCTTATCATGCATAGCTGATCAAAAGAATTATGCCGTTTATATTCTAATACAACGCCGCTTTCTTATGTGGTCGCTGTAAACTAGTTTAATAAATTTCGCATTATAAATGTGATAAAGTACACAAATAAAGGAATATAATTAAAATAAAACTAAGATCACTATATATATGTTTATTGTGTTGTTTACTTACTATATTTCATAGTATTTAGTTTACTATAATGTTGAACCATTTTTTTAACACGGTGGCGGCTAGCGTTAAATTGAAAAAAATTATCGGCGCAGCCTTCTTATTTTATTGCAGTGTTTTTTGCTTTGTGGTGAAAATTTTAAAATAAAATGAAAATGGATAATTCGTATTGTCTTGACTATTGCACTAGATTCCATGTTTATAGAATATTTTATGGAACCAAAATGCACTCAAAACTGAGTGCTAAACTAATTAATTTAGGTAATTTTTCTTTTGTTCCTGTTTTTAATTGTTTATATTTATCAGCTGTTTATATTTCCCCACAAGCCGTTTCTAAGACGTAACTGTTGGGCGCAACAGTTGCCAACAGTTGAGCTCAACAGCTACGTCCATATTTTTGCTATTACCTAAATCCCGGGATTTACAGGCAAAAATCCCGGTATTCGGGACTTAATAGTCCCCTGTTTACGGTACTCGGGATTCCGGGACTGGTATCCTTAGAATATGTGTGTTATTTTGTACATTTGTAAACCTCTCATAACTTAAGGACGGCTTAACCGATCGAAGCCTAATTTAGGACATTCAAAAGACATTGACCTCACTTGTTTCGTGATATAATGAACCTTTTCGGTTCTGTAGATTTTGGGAATTTTCGAAAATAAAATTTTCTATAAAAAGTTTTATTTTCAAATAAATTCTATTCTACTAAGCCGATCAAATCCAAAATCGAATCAGTTCTTAAACTCATAAAACAACGTCGACCGTTGAATGGCTTTAGAGATATCGTTGTCCAAAAATTTCGGAAAAAGTGCTCTAAAAGTTCTTTTCAAATCGATTTTTAGGTTGCATTTACTTTTCTGGACTTGGGAAACTGCGCCAAATACAGCAGATTTTATCTTATTCGGATAAGTGGTTCGAGAGATATCTCGGTGGAAATAAAAAAAAGGATTAGGTATATAGTTTTTTTATTACTCTAAAAAGTTATGGATTTTTCGGCGCTTTGAGATTGAACTATGCGCGAAGACCCAGGGATGGCCTGCATATCCCACATTTGTTAATTTAATAATGTATACAAAATTTACACAATGCTCTTTCATTGCTAAAATTTTTACCAAACTCTAAATGCTTTTTCCCTAAAGTAAATTTTTCGAGTTATGCTATTTTTTTTTTTTTTTGTAAATGCATTACTGATATGAGTCATGTGCAAAAATAATAATAAAAACTAAAAATAAAAAAACATAGCGAATTTTGCTGACGGGAGCTGTTATTAAAAAGATTTAAATATCCGATTTTTAATGCTTACCGACTGTAAAAGTCACCATGTTCCGCACTACTAGACTTGTTTTTTTTTATTTTGATTTTTTTACGCAGTAGGGCTTTTGATTTCTTAAATTTCTTTTTTATTTTTTAGTTTTTTTATATTCACTTTTTACGCATTCGGGACTTTTGATTGCTAAGTAACTTTAAACCACTTTATTATTTCTAATTTAAATATATACATATGTAACTTTTATATGTATATTTTTGTAGTACCCTTTTAATTTTCTTTATTTTGATATCCTACATGATAGGCATAGAATTTTTTTTATTAACGTATTACTATTTCGCACCAAAAATACCATAACTATCGAAATCCATCCAGCTAGTTTTGAAATTTTTGTAATGAAAAATTAATTTTCAATTGGTTGTGTTTTTTGTTTCTGTTTATGTATTAAAAAAAATAACTTGGTAAATATGATCGTTCAGCTTTGTTTTAAAAAACTAAATGTTTTTGTTTAGTTATTTTTCCTGTTTTTAAGATCGCCCCTTTTTTCCTTGAGATCGCCTTTTTATGCGCCTTTTATTTTGCTGATCCCCTTTTTGTGCCCCTTTTTGAAAATTTTTAATGGTAACGCTGCTGAATATTTACAAATTTTTACTGCAGAAATTTTTGCTAGTAAAATTTAGTAAAATGAGAAACATGATTCAAATGGTCAACAAACAAAAGTATGAAATTAAAAAAAAAATACCGGAAAAAAATAATAAGTTAAATAAAACTGGACCAAAAATGAAAAGTGAATAATTACACTGTGGGGTTTCATAACGTTTTTTTATTTTTTCGAGGTCGCTGAATCCGAATCTGAAGTAATTTTTTTCGGGTCACGTCAGGTTTTTGTGCTACAAATTGGCACAAACACTGCACTGTGGCCAGAAATATCAAAATTCGGCAAAAAATATTTCCCCACAAGTTAGAGTCACCAATCTTGGTATGCAGACTGCCAAAATGTATAATTTAAAAAAGAAAAAGGGGTTAACCACAAAGTCACTTTTTCAACTTTAAGGGCCTGTAACTCAATACATTTTTATCCCATTGATACAGTCATTGCATCGGCAGAAAGAAGAGAGAGATATCTATGCAGCAATGCCAAATTTATTTTATTCAGATAAACCGAACTTGAAAGAAGCAATAGAAGTTTTAATTTTTATACGTTCTTGCAAAATATAATTTTTGAGCTCCTTGTTCCAAAATGAGCAAAATTTGGTAAGCATATACGATTATTCTGTCCTTTATACAATATTTTAGTTTCAGGATATATGGGAAGGACTCGAATCCTTCCTCCGACATGCTGCAAATTTTTAGTGTGTTTATCTTTTATGAATATAAGTTTTTATCTCTTATGAATATATGTAAGTGTGAAAAATTTTGTCGTTGTTCCATAACTCCTTCTATTTATGGCTACTCGTTATATGAAATGACAACACTGTGCCATATCAGTATCAAGTAAAAGAATGAGTTTTTTTTAGATATTGAGTAGAGACAGAAAAATTTTGTTAAATTTTAAAAATTCAAGGGCCTAATTTCCTAAAACACGTCACGAAAGTGAAATTTATATAGGAAACAATAACAAAATTACTCAAATTTTATAAATTTGTTTTTGTTAATTGAGTTATGAATTTTTAGTCGAACTGTATGGTTTTTATCCAAAGTTATTTAATTAGTTTGGCTTACGTTCATTTTTAATTTAATCTTTCGATCAAACTATTTTTTATTTAAGAAAGAAATTCTAAAGCATGTGAATATTGAACATTCAAAGAAAAATTTTGATGTACGGAGGGTTGACCTGACAGCTGTTTTGTGACCACCAAAAAACTTGGGCAAAATAAACATTCAAAAAATCCTAGCATTGAGAATATCGATGATATTCCACGCTGGTAAGACTGAAATGAAAAATCTTAGAATAGTTGAAAATTCTAAGAAAAGACAGTTAGTGAAGTTCCGAACATATAGAAAAAGTTAATTAATAGATGCGACTCGCCCCAAGATGGCGACAGTCTGTTAATTGAGCTTACTAGAATTAGTAGGATTTTCGCTACAGTGTTGTTGCCACTGTCAGTGGTGGTGTTGGTAAAGGACTCTGACGAGTAGACTTGGTGGTCACGAAACAGCTGTCAGTTCAACCCTCCGTACATCCAAATTTTTCTTTGAATGTTCATTATTTACTTGCTTTAGAATTTTTTTCTTAAATAAAAAATAATTTGATCGAAAGATTAAATTAAAAATGAACTTAAGCCAAACTAATTAAATAAATTTGTTTTTGTTTTCATACAAATTTTTTAAAATTATGAAAGGCAAAGCAAAGCCTGAATTGTTTACGTGTTTATTCGGTGAAGAATTTGTATGAAAAACAAAAAAAATATAGAAATTGAGTAATATTGTTATTGTTTGCTATATAAATTTCACTTTCGTGACGTGTTTTAGAAAATTAGGCCCCAAATGAAAGTATCATGCAGTACCGAGTACTATTTATACAGAAAAAATTTAACTTCATTATGATGAATTCGTCCCAATAAAAATATTTGTAAATTCTGCCAAAACATTTGTATAAATTCCAAAATTTTTGGTATGAAAAAAAAATCTTGAAAATAATTTACTGACGGCCCTTTTCACAATGTACAATTAAAAGTTAACATGGACTTCGGCGGCAAGTTCGTCATACAAAACTGGCCATTAAAGTCCACGTTAACTCTTAATCATACATTGTGAAAAAGGCCGTGAATCAGATAAAAATATTTCTAAAAATGTTTTTTTCATAATTAGCAAAACAATTCTAAATTCAGAAAATAATTTTCCTGAAATAGGACCTATTAATGATTTCTTTAAAATTTGACATCACATTTACTGAATATGAAACTGTTGTTTGTTGTTGCTTTTTAGTGTAAGTAAGAGCCCAAAATTAAACATTTATAAATTCAATAAAGGAATTCACAACTATTTTATTTACTACCCTGCGGAAAATTTGGTGACAAATGATCCAAAACTAGTCGGCCTATGACTCGAGAAAATGAGAGTGGTACCAAAAGTAAGGAGTAAGTGAATGGTAGAAAATAAAACATTTCGTGTAAGTGGAAACATTAACCATTTTAAGTCAATTTAGTTGGGACTCGGACAAGTATTGTAGTAAACAGCACTGAACCAATTCGACCTTGTTGTGTGCTTTCATAAAAGGGAATAACAATTTCAGTTTTCTCATAAAATCAAAAGCAATAAAAGAAGAGAACAATTCAATAATGTATATTAGGAACACTTCACAAACTGAAGTTTTGTGCTCACATTTATGTTCTACTCCGCTTAGGTCTCAAAAAGATAGTTCAGTGACAAGTCACAAGGTGCATACAAAGTATCAATTAACACCATCCTAGGCCATCCCCAAGTAAAAGCGACTGGTCCGCTTCATAGGAAGTGTTAGAACTCGGACTGGTCCCTACCACCTGGTGAACGGTTACGTGACTTGTTTTGTGTCAGTTCTATTTACCGTAGGGTAACGTTATACATTATATGTTTGTTGTTGATATTCTCAATAAAAATATCTAATATGATACTACAACTTATTTAGATATGTTTTTATGGTGTGCTATTTGTTCAGCTGAAGAATTTTCGAATAAAACCGTTTCTATTTTGAATTTTAGTTTTATTATTTTTATTGTATGTACATAAATATATTCTATTTAATATTTTGATGTTTAGTTTTTGAAGTTCCTATAGTTTAGTATTTGAATATATGGCAGGCTATTCAAATATGTCCTATGTATTTGAAATGCTGTACTATATTAGTACCTAAGACATTAGTACACCTTATGAATTCCTTTAATATATTGAAGCAAATAAACTATTTATTGAATTTAAAGCGAATTTAAACAAATGCTTGTGTGAAAAGAAAATTTAAAAAAAATTTTGTGTAAGTGAAAAGTATTGCGTAAAGAAAAATAATACTTTTAGCAACCTGTAATTCATGACAGTCGGTAGAGTAAAAGTCAGGTAATCCATCTGAAGAACATTTAAAACTCGTAGATTCTTATTAAGAACAGATATGGCAAAGCCACTCCCAACTTTTGGAAGAAAATCACTTGCACTTCTGGTTGATATCATTACGATTGGACGTATGTCAGAACATCTACATTCCCCATGCTGGGATATGATTCGACGAGGAAAGTTCTTCTCCGTTACTTTGCGTGAATGTACGCTTAGGCATCTGATCTGGAATATCTCAGGCATGATTGGTCTGTTAGGATTTGTGAAAAGTTGTAGTTTGTTCTCTGGAGGTGGAACTCAAGTATTTTATAGGAATGTGTAGGTTTGGCATAACAATGTCCTCCTAGCGTGCTAACTACATATATATGCGGGCTGCTCAAATAAACTAAAATAATTGGGGAATACCTTTACGGACGAACTATGTATGTATGTGGCATAGATCTATATGGAATTCCTCTGCATGATTGAGAAATTGGTGGAACGCTTAAATATAGTTGAGCAAAATATTGTGCAATAACCTAATGCTTTCGAAATTCGGCTTGTGGCGGCCTATATTGACGGTTGTCCTGGCAGAATACTGCGAGAAAGTTAAACACCCAAACAACGACTTCTTTAACAATTTTTAGAACAATTATTGTGCAAAGTTTCATAAGAATTGCTAGTGTAGTTCTTAAGCTATGATGTAATTAATAATTACTTTTCATGGCCGTGACACTGCCCACTTTTTTTTAACGTAATGTTGTACTCATTGTACATATGTATTTAGTACTACTAAGTTAGTAACGAGAAATGAAAAAATGCAACAACAGGACCAATATGGAAATATACCCTTTCATGTGCCTTAACAATTTTCCCAATGAGTGCAGAAACATCGAAAAAAATAACAACCCCTATTTTGAAGTTAATTAAAAATGAGGAATATGAATGCTGCTGATCGGATTTATCGAATGTGACATAAGGAGAATAATATATTACTGCAGCATGATTTTGGACATACGGCTGTTACTCTGAAGCGTGAATGGAGGGAGGCGCAATTATCATATCGATTCGTAACCGCACGAAAATCGTAACCAACATATTTTCGATATTCGTTTTTTTAATGTAAATCGATAACAAAGACCAACAAAATGAAATTTTTTCTGTAAGGTCGAAGGTTTCGTAGTCAATTTGTATACACTTGGTACTGAGCATCAATGCCTCCAAATTACTTTTTTTGAATTGACTCTGTATCTCGAGATTTTCCGTTATATAGAAAAAAGAGGATGATGCATCACATAATTTGCATTTACTTGAGAAATAGTTCTTTGATTAAATAAAAAAACCACAGTGGGATCGGAAAGAAAATAACATTTAAATGAATGCCTTACAAATTTTATAACAGTCTTATAGTTTCGGAGATATTCAGAAAGTTTTATCGAATAAATACATTTTTTCAAAAAAATTAAAAAAAAAAATTTTTAGACCCATTAAAATTTTTAACTGATGAAAATTTTAAGTTTTATTATTAATTATTATAACATCATATGTTACAAATAAAATGAGCTAAAATTTATTAAAATCATTTCATAAGTTCTGTATTAATTCAAAATTTAGTAGTAGCACATATTTTACAGATTTATGTTTAATTTTTATCTATTTTAAACTGCCCAGCAAACACTTGGGTGCTATGCAAGAATCTTTATTCCGTGAAGCCGCTTTTCGATATACTTAGAGCTAAAAGCTAGGGATGTAACGAATACCGATACCGATATATCGGCGATACTTCAGATTTTCCGATACATCGGTATCGGCGATATTTTACTGTCGATACGACGATACTTTAAAAAATTTTTTCAGTTTTTTTTTGACAAATAATTTTTTTTTGTTAATTCTACCAAGAACTAAATTCATTTCGTTATTTTTTAAATCTTATCAATATCAATTTTAAAAATTAATAATATTTTACGCTGTTATTTTGCAAAAACAATAATTTATTTATTGCTAATTTTACCATGAACACAAATTCAATTCGTTGTTTTTTAAATCTTATTCCCAGCAAAAAAAGACACTCCAAAGAAGTCATGAAAATGTAGAATTCGCGATCCGGAAATATTGCAAATTTGGATAATTTCTAATTAGTTTCACATTTGCTTGTCATTGCAAGAAGTTATCTTTTTCGATTACCAATACTGAATTTGAAGCGATGTTAGGACAAATATATTTTTCGGTGTTTCAAAAAGGATGACAAATTACCCATTTTCAGAACTTGCTTCTTTTTATGCGAATTTAAACACAAAACTGTTTTCATGTAAATTTAAGTGAAACTTTTAGAAGACTTTTAATAATTAAGCTATTAAGGGTGGGTTTTTAATGTGACCATTTAATCTTAGTTTGAAACTATAATCAATTAATCTGAGAATAAATTTAATTGAGTGTTAATTCTGTTTGCCGTTTTTAAGTGGAAGCTTAAACCTCTCAAAATTGCCATACTAAATAATAAAATATGGCATCTCTGATCAGCTGGCTTTGCAAATTGCAGAAAATAGAAGAAAAAGAACAAGATAAAATAAAAAAGAAACAGTAGAAAAACGTAAGAAATAATTGTTATGTGCACGTTTACAACATAAAAACAGAATTTATATCATATTATTAATATTTATATTGAAAAAAGTACAATCGAATGTGTGTGTTGACGTACTTATTTTTTTACAGATTAAACCACCAACGTTGGCCGCATAAGCTGGGCATTAAAAGCAGTTAATTATCGTCTTAAAAACAGAAAACAAAGATTAAAAATGACTAAATCTCTAATATTCACATTAAAAACCCACCCTAAGTTATCCTTTAAAAATCGATTTTTTAAAAAGCACGGCGAGTATTTTTTAAAATTATAAAGGAATTACAAATATGTACTTGCTTTTCTACTAATTATCTGCATATTTTTAATATAGACTATTAGGAAGCAATGAAAATGTAGTTCCTTAAAAATTACTTCCAATTTTATATACTGGATTAATACAAATTTTAAATATTAGAAATCTCTTACACTGTAATTTTGTAAAATAAAAAAATTCTTCTTGAGTTTTGTTAATCTAAACTTGAACTCAATTTCAATATTCGTATCGGTATCGGTATCGGAATCGGTATCGGCGATA
The DNA here is from genome assembly GCA_956483635.1 of Panzeria rudis. Lineage (NCBI taxonomy): Eukaryota > Metazoa > Arthropoda > Insecta > Diptera > Tachinidae > Panzeria > Panzeria rudis. The sequence continues at coordinate 66,502,171 of OY101451.1, forward strand.
TTTATTTTTAAGTATCGGAATCGGTATCGGATCGGCAAAACGGCGTATCGTTACATCCCTTCTAAGCTCGTTTTACGAAAAAAATAAGAAAAACGGGCCTGACTTAAAAAATGAAAAATTGCCCCAAAACAGGAAAAATGGCCCCAAATAAATGAATAAAAAATTACCCCAAAATAGGAAAAATGGCCCCAAAAAATTTTGTTGTTGTTTTGAATGAAAAAATTTTGGGGCCATTTTTAGTTTGGGGCCATTTTTTCTCAAGTAGGAAAAATTGCGCCAATGAAAAATGGTCCAAACTTAAAAATGAAAAATGGCCCCAAATATTTTCTGATGCAAACAACAACAAACAATTTTGGGGCCATTTTTCCTATTTTTGGGGCAATTTTTTATTTTTGGTTTGGGGCCATTTTTCTTTTTTCAGTGTGGGGCCATTTTTCAGTTTAGGGCCATTTTTCAAGGAGCGTAACTAATTGCTCTGGAAATATCTTCTTTATTTCAAATAATTTTTGTTTGATGTTTATATTTCCGAATTTTTTCGGAAATATAAACATCAAACAAAAATTTTTTGAAATAAAGAAGATATTTTCAGAGCAACTAGTTAACTAGATGTTTCGTATTAAAATATCCAAAGTAATGCTCGGAATTATAAAAGCCTTAAGTTACGAAACCCACAGACAAGTTAAAATTATATTTCCTTTAATTACAATATATTTTTTAATATGGGTTCGCATTTATGAAATATAATATAAAAATAGCCTTTTGCAGCATAATTAACCTTATTTTGTGATTTAAGAAACAAGTTAAATCAAACTCACTCTGAGCAAAAGTAGTAGTTACGTTTTTTTGGGCAAATATTTCTAAATTATTATAACAACAATAATGTTATGGCAATTCTGAGTATTTTTATTCTGCATTGAATACAGGACAGGTCGGAATGGTATTCAATCTTTCCTGGCGCAAAAATTTCTCAAAGCGCAACATTTGAATAGTGAAAAAAACTATTTTAAAGGATCAGTTTATGATCTAATTTATGTAGAAATGTTGTGTTTTCTTTTGATTTTATTATTAAAATATATAAAAACGCGAAAAAACTTGTTTTGTTTTATATTTGTCCACAAAAATGTACAAAAATCCGATTAAATTCAAACATTTTCCGATTAACTCGAATAATTTTTAGCAGTAACGCTTACTCGAATAACTCGAACGAAATAAAAGTTTTAATCGATTGATCGCGTAATTTAAAAACCTCAATTTCGATTAATTGATTAATAGAACAATTGAAAAGTCGATTAAAATGAATACCCTAGTTCTTAGCTATATTTGAAGAATATATCTTCTTGAATCTGTGTGTCTGTAGCACCGAAGCGTCCAAAAGCCTGGATCGATTTTATTAGTTTTAGTATTCAAAATTTTTTTAAATTTGTTTTTTTGAAATGTGACTTACTCTAAAATCTTCAAATTTATGTTTGAAGAAAAACGGTCCAGGCATTTTGGAGCTATCATCCATTTTCTTCGGTGTTTTTTAAATTTTAGCCAAAAACAAATGAAACTTTAATAAATTAAATAAATTGGTAGTAAAATAAATCATTCATGTTTAAATTTTAATATGTTTTTTTCGGTTTAAAGTATGCTGCGCATTTTACCCCTTGTCAGTTTTACCCTTTTTTCAATGTTCCATTTGTGAAGCAAAACAACACATTTTCAAAATTTCTTTTATAATTTAAATTTTTTTCTCTTGACGCTTTTTACCCTTTTTTCTTAATTTTTTTACCCTTTTTTACTACACACATGACGCTTTTCTTCATTTCGAAAATGGCAGCACTGTCTGTGGATTCAATGCCTTCTAAATATTGAAATTTATAACTTGTTATTTGTAATCAAATGTGGTAAGTACTTGCCTTCAATGATATCGCATTGTGAAAGTAATTGGTTAAAATGCCAAAGTAGAAGTAGTGAAGTGTATGTTTTTTTAGCATTCATTACTTTGCCATCAAAATTTTTCCTGGGTGACTCACAAAAATTAAAAAAGCTATTAAGAAAATCATTTTGTACGGGATTTCCTATTATATTTTAGTTAGGTGCTACCATTGAATTGTTACTAAATTCAAAACTTATGAAATGATTTTAATACATTTTAGCTCAATTTATTTGTAACATATGAAGTTATCACAATTAAGAATAAAATCTAAAACTTTCTTCAGTATAAAATTTCAACGAGTCTTTTAAAAATAAATTTTTTTGATAAAACTTTTTGAATATAACCGAAACTATAAGACTGTCAAAAAATTTATGAGGAAGTAATTTAAAGGTTATTTTGTTTTCGATCCTTCTGGGTTTTTTTAATATAATCGAAGAATTAGTTCTCGAGTAAATGCAAATTATGAGATGTATAGCGTGACCAGAAGGTTTTTGCAAAAAGCGGGACAAGAACGATTGGAAAGCGCGATTTTGAAGAAAATATGACAAGAAATCGGTATTAAAAAAAATATTTTGGAAAGCGGCATATTGTAAACACATTCCATTTCTATGTACATAATTTTGTATTAATATGTACATATACATATACATATACATACATATCTGTGTTCACAACCCTTAACCGCCTAAGTCGAGTTAGGACAAAATTGAATTTTTGGTGTGATGGACTCTATTCGTGTCTAAATCGTCTTGTTTATGAGGACATGAGGACAATTATCTATGAATAAGTTAAAGAAAAGCAAACTGACGACTGATTGGAAGTGAGTTTTTGATCATTTAAATTTTTGAAAACGACTTAAGCGGTTAAGGCTTGCGACCACACACTTAAAATATTCCGTACTTAAAATTAACTGAAATTGTGATATAAAATAAATTAAAACTCAATTAAAAACCGGTCTACTTATTTTTCATTTAAGTCTAACAAAAAGTTTATTCAACTTTAAATGTTAAAAAGTTAACAGACTTAAAACCATAAAAAATTAATTATTCCTTATTTGTTTGGATCAATTTCACGGTCAAAAGAAGTAAAAGCAGCTTCCGTAAAAATAAAAGAGGTTTCCTTGTTTCTGCTATATTCACTGTTAAATAATCAACCCCAAGTTCCGTCAAAATAATTTATTGTTGCTTTATTTTTAAATGTTAAGAGGCATATTATTTCGTATCTTTAATTATTCTTTTATTAAATTTATATTTTTACTCACTGTTTGTTATGTTAACTTCTACTGGGTAGAATATTCCAACCAAAACTCATTTTGTATAAAAAACTCGCTTTTTTCACTTATCTTTTACTTTTGTCTTTCAAACATTCTTTAAGTTTTTTGTCTATCTTAATGAAGAATTTTTTTAAATGATTAATGTCGAAGAAACGTTTTTGCAATGCCCAAGAGCTTTCTATGAGCAGTACCACGCAGGTCTTGTAGAAGTATCCCTTTTTTGGATTTATTATTTTATATTGGCAATTTTCTATGTCTCTGTCATATTCTACCCGCTATAGCGCCTTACTGATAGCCCAATACTGATTAATAGCTTCTTATGAGTGTAGGGTAGCGCATGTCTTCTAGAAACTCCAAGCCGCCTTCATTTAATTTTTTTTATTGTATAACTTCGGATTAGTAGCCACCCGAAGTAAAGAATTTGAGCAATTTCATACTTTTTATAATTACTATAGCTTTTTAAGTAGAATAGATATGGTAATAATGATTTATGCTTTATTTTGTAGGGCAGTCATGAGTATTTCATATTGCTAAGCAAAACTGAACTGAAATAATCAAGTGGTCGAAAAGGGGCCGTCTGAATATTACACAGTTCTTCTCGTTTTTTCGACTTTCAATTGAGGCTTGTGTGAGCTCTGTTGCACATAAAGCATTGATTTTTTGTGGAGTGAAGAAAGAACCCTTAAAAACTATAACATAACCCTGCGTTTAGACATGTAAGTACTTGCATGCAAGTTCTGTGTACGTATTATCAACGAAAGATCAATTTGTATTCGTTTCTCTGTCTTTCTCATAGCTGAACCAAAAGTGTGTTAGTAGAAAAGTTTGAGTGTATTGAGTTTTTCGAACTTGCACTTGCATGTGTAAAGGCCAGGTAAGTTTCACTGTGCTAAAATAATATCTTCTGCGAAAAAGGGTGCGCAAATTTATAATTTTTAAAAATGCACAACTTTGAGCTTCAAAAAACCCCATGTCGGGATGAAAATATCAATCTCATATTTTCACAAAATATTGGCCAGTACTTCGTTGTTATGCTAAAAATCTTTAGCATAGACAGACTATAATTTGTTCGTTATGTCCACTAAGTAACAATTTTTTATTTTCATTTGTTCACGAAATATATTTTTTTCGATAATGTTGTTCTTAGAAAAAGTAAAAATAAAATATGGGGCGAATAAAATGTGCTCAAAATACATATTTTTTATTTTTAACCGACTTCAAGGATGTTCTCCCAAAACTCCGCCATTTCTAAACCGATTTCGGATTTTTTTATTCTTTATTTCGAAGGATGCACTTCCAGATTGGTCCCGTTGAAAAGTGGGCGGGGGCACGTCCATACGAAGAATATACACATGCCTTTTCATCTACTTCTACTCAACCGATTCCTATGAAACTGTGCACATTCATTAAGCTTCTGTTTGAATACTACTCATTATTAAAACATCATTCGTATGAAACTTTGCATACACATTTAGTTATTGTTACAAGACAACAGCATGGTTAGAAAAGTGGGCAGTGCCACGCCCATGAAAAGTAAATGTTCATTTAAACTACTTCTACTTAACCGATTCTTATGAAACTTCACACACAATTAGTTCTTGTGAAAGTACATCATTAGGATAAAAATTAAAAGCATTGCCTATTTTGCAATCGGTTTTTTTTAAGAATTATATTTTTATAATTATGTATATCGCTTTTTATTAAAAAAGGAAAGAATAATTTTTAAATTAAGTATTTGAAGAGTGTGTGAAAAATAGTTAACAAATGTGTAGGACGTATTAACTTACCAATTTATCTTCACACCCTTGATCAACACAATCGTTATATTGGGTGAAAAGGGAGAAAGGTATTTATGATACAATGTATAATATTTTTTATTCAGTAAAAAAATTTTCGATATTTGTGGTAATAACTAACATACAGAAAAAGCACGTTTTAGTGATCATGTCGAAATCGTTTGTTGCGAAAAATATATGAATGAATGAATTTATACTCGTTTTCAGTTAACTCAAATATGCTTTAAAAAAATTATTCTCATGGCTGATTTGTTTTTGTATACTAGTGTAATTCAATCACTTTTTGCCTTGTAAAATTATTTATTGTGGTATTGCTTGCTAATTTTTGTTTTCCTATATGTATATATGTTTTCCTATATCAAATTATAAATTTTAAAACTTGAAAAAGCGAGATACAAGTTTTAGGCGAGGTCGACCTCGTAAAAGCGGGATAGTCCCGCCAAAAGCGGGATGTCTGGTCATGGTAGTTATGTCAAACTCAATATGAAAATGTATTTTTTTAATATTGCCAGTAAAGTGTAAAAAAATGGTTTGTGAATAGGATAATTCACAAAAGCTTATTGTATCCCTGCGGAAAATTTGGTAACAAATGATCCAAAAGTACTCGTCCTATGACTTGAGAAAATGAGACTGGTACCAAAAATGAGGAGTAGTGAATGGTGAAAAAAGACATATTGTGTAAATGGTCACATATTAACCATTTTCAGTCAATTTAGTTGGTACTCCGGCTAGTATTGTAGTAAACGGCACTGAACAAATTCGATGCACCTGGATCTAAGGCATATCACATAGTATCTATATAATATGAATTGTCTCCCTTCAATGAGACTGCCATGCCACTCAGGAACCTGTTCCGTAACTATATTCAGATATTAACTCCAGATTAACTGGTATTTATAACATGGAAATATAAGTTCCCCTGTGGTGGAGTGGATAGTATACTAGCCTGTCATGCCGGAGGTTGTCGGTTCGAATCCTATCAAAGACACCGCTTAAACATAAAATACAATTTCTACTTGTATTTGTAATAATAAAAAAATAAATTAATCCATAATTACAGCTGAATTTTGGAATAATATTTATATATAATCTATATTATTCTACACCGATTAGGACTCCATAAGATAGTTCAGAGACAAGTTACAAGGTGCATACAAAGTATCAATTAACCCCATCCTAGGCCATCCCCATGTAAAAGTAGCTGGTCCGCTTCATAGGAAGTGTTAGAATTCGGACTGGGCCCTATCACCTGGGGATCCGTCACGTGACTTGTTTTGTGTCAGTTCCATTTACCGTAGCGATACTACTGGTTTATCTGATAAACAGGTCACAAACTACTTTATTACTTGTATGGAAAAACATAATATAAACAAGAAAATAAGCCTCTTTATCGATAAGCTGTTTATGACGTAGATAAATGTACTATTTATAAGAAAGTTATAAGCAAAAAACTAAAAAAGTGATTATTTCGAGAATTTAATATCTTTTGAAAGAGCAAACAAAAAAATCTCGAAATTTGCCTGGAAGTAGGGCTGCCAACCGTGCTATAATGTACAGTATTGTATTATATTTTGGGATTGCGTATATACTATATACTGTTGAAAAAATATAAAGTCGCAATAATACTATATTTCATTCTTTTTTGCAAAACTGAATTTCAAAGCAAATAAATTTTAGTCCAAAGTTTGCAATGTAAGAATTCGTATAGCAGAAACGTAATACTAGGACAATTCTAAGAAATTTTCGCGAAAACCCCATTACCTAGCCCGCGCAAATCGACATAATATGGGTCAAAACAAATAATACCAACAAACCAGTTCTCCTTCCACCTTCTAATTTTTATAAAATTTGGTACGAATGATAGTTCTATTATAGCTAGGTTAATGCAAATTCTTGGCACGCTCCCTGTTCTGGTTCGCGAAATACGAACAAATTCAGCGAAATATATTAAGCCGACTTTACAAAACTAAAAAAAGTCAATTTTTCGTGCCTAATTTCTAAATAACTCCGAAACAGTTAAAAATATAAAAATTATTTATGAAGCTACATGTACATACATATATAATAATTAGGATATAAAATACAGATATACATATATAATAAAATTAAAGCTCCTAGTCGTAGCATAGGGCGGAAACGAACATAGTCCATTGCTGTCTGTCTTGTGCTAATTGTTTAATTTGTTGCCATGTTCCTCTGTGACTGCATTCTGAGTGAACAGATCTTATCCATGTACTGTTGGGTCTACCTCGACGTCGCGAACCTTGCGGGTTCCACTCAAACGCCATTATTTCGTTTTTTATGGGTTCACTGCCAGAGATTCTTAGCAGGTCCACATTTGAGACCGTGGAAGGCCAGTATATATGGTAAGTTCGTCGAAGGCATTTATTGATGAATACCTGGAGTTTGCTGCATATGACGTCCGTCACTTTCCAAGTTTCAGAGCCGTACAATAAAACCGGTTTTATGCTCGTATTGAAAATTTTTAGTTTTGTCCGTTGTGATATATTCCGAGCTGACTAAACATTATTAAGTTTGTAGTACATGTGTCTCGCTTTATTAATTCGTGCCATTACATCATTATTTGCTCCACCGTCTTTTGTTACAATGCTACCAAGATATGAAAATTGCTCTGCATCCTCTATGATAGTTTGCTCGTTGTTCACATCTACACATAGGGGTGATTGGTTTGTTGTTTCCATTCGCATTAGCTTGGTTTTCTACATGTTCATGCGTAGACCAACCTTGGTGGCATTTTCAATAAGTTTTTCCAGTTCTCGTTTCGCACCACTTAGTGTATGTGACAGAAAGCAAATATCGTCTCGTATATATATCGATCGTGTATATTTTCAGAAAACTTTTTGTAAACATTCTTTGTAATTTTTCTCTGTTCCGAGTTTGTGGCATATGCGCCAAACCAATAATAAGGTATTTGCTCTAGATATGCACAATATATTTTTTCCCAAAAAAAATCTGTTACAACTAAGCCCGCTTACGGATCAAGTGGTCGAATTTGGAATTAGTTCAAATAAATTGCTTATGAATACTGCTGTTATTTTAATTAAAAACTTTTGCGTACGGTAGTTTCTTCTCAAAAGCGGTAATTTTTCGAGGGCCGTACGGTAATGGAAAAATAAAAGTTAACATCACTGGTCGTGACAGCAACCGTCGTGATTGCTCTCATAAGCCCCGTTCACAAGTAACTGTCGTGAGAGTACTGTCATGGCAGCCCATTTCTATAAGAAATTGAGTCAGTTAATGTCGCACTGTCAAGCAAAATTTGATTTTGTTACTTTGCTGTCGTGGCAGCAACTGTTGTGATTACTGCCATAGTGTGAATGTGCCCTTACATTACAGCCTTGGGAAAATAAAATGTTGTTGAAATTTTTTACTTTTTTACAGTTTAACCACCATAACTTAGCCATTTGCTAACCGATTTTCAAAACCCATCCCTTATTTGAAAGATAAGAAGCATGATCTGAATCTGAGAAATTTCTTAAAAATACGTTTTGAAACAATGAAGTTATGATTGTTTAAATTTGAAACTCTAACCAAACCATTTTTTCGCTACATTTACTATTAGAAAATCAAGTTACGAAGTCACTAAAGGTATTTTTGTTCTCTATAGAATCCAACAAAACAGAAATGGTACATCAGAACGCCTGTATAATTTTAGTGTATCACAGTGTAATTTAGCACATATCGTCCCCTCAATAAAACAATAGTGTATACGCATGTACACCATTATTTTTTTATTGCATATTCTTATTATGCAACACATAACTACATAACTGATTCTAACTGTGGTCAAAATTTGGTGAAATTATACTTCCACAAAGTGGGTCAAAATATCAATTGAAATATTAGCGCATAATTGCGTGTTTGAAATTTTTCATTAATAATTGTGTAAATGCAGGTATGGTGTTTTAATTAATTGTTACTCTGAATATAATTTCAAAGGAAAATAGTGTATAAAAAGCAAACACTATTTTTATTATTCACTATTTCTATTATTTTTATTATTTCATAACAAAATAAAATCGAAAAATGAAGTATATTGATATACACTATTGTTTGTAACAATATATTATTTGGAGTCAATACGTATGACACTTGTACACTATTTTATATATCACACAAAATTTCTCCGAGTGGCAAACAATTGACATAATGGAACGAAAGAGGAAGAAATCAACCACTTATAACTGTGATTTGTGCCCTAAATTTAAGCAACAGCTTACCATATCTTCCTTAAAGTACAATGCTCTTAAGGGGCTGTGTACCAAAAATGTCATTCCCAAAGAATTTCATTCTTTTTAGCTTAATCTTCAACCCGGCGGAAATAAAAATTGCTTAGATGAGCCTTATGTGGAGGAGGATATTTCCGTAGATGAATATTGCCTTTTATTCATGTATTTTTTAATTAATTAAAACTGTGTAAAAATTTTATTGCAAAACAATTAACAACGTGTCATTGAAATACCAAAAAAAAAAATGACTGAATTATGAATAAAATGGATTGTTAAGTACGAATACTTTGTTTTACTGCATGAACATTTGTCCGACAAATCAAAAGTATTTGGTGATAAATGGTGTAAAAGATTCAAATAAAATACTGTATACCATACAAAAAAAAATAGTGTATAATGATTTTCATATATATTATAAAACAAATAAAATAGCCTAAGTGACATAATGGTACTTTGAATCCCATTTATTTGCAATTAAAGCACTTGTAAATTAATGAAATATCATCTACTAGTAGCCTGATTATTCCACCACATATTTAAATGACCAGAACTTAAAACATCGATTATTTTCTGAAATATTACTGTTCTCCCATATGTCTAATAACACAAAAACTTTAAACTTCATTATCTCGAAATGGCAAAAAAAATTATACACTATTGTTTTATTAAGGGGACGATATGTATATTTAAGATAAGTTCATACCTGCTCTCTATTCTTCCATTTCGGCATTCACAGATTGAATGTTTTCAGTTATGAGAAACAGCGAGTATAGACTTAATAAAAAATTTGCTTTTGATATACATTAAACTGAAAATTTAATGTAATAAACGATATGAAACTTTTATTGTAGACCAAAAATTGTTAAAAGATACGCAAAAATATACTTTTTATAAAAAATAGATACTTAATATAACATAAATTTATTTTGTTTAAAGCTTTTTACTAAATACCATATTTATTAGAAGTGTACTATATCTTCTTAACAAATTTCTACAATATACTATATTTAATCGCTAAAATGTTGGGAACCCTACCTGGAATGCTATTTTGAGGAGTACTAAAATATATTACAAAATTTGTGAAATCAAAAACTTTTCATGCGTTTTGGCATGGAATGCATTTTATGTAGTGGTTTATTTTCATGTCTACAAAAACTACTAAGGTAAAATTGTTATGACCAAAGTGCTGTTGGCTGAAGTGTTTAGCTCGTTGACCACCAACCCTAAGGTCTTGAGTGCGAGGCTAGTTTTATGCAAGCCATCAACATCATGCATTTTTTGATGCTCATTGGTGTGTCATTGTGTTGATTGTTGGTGTGTCATTGTGTGGATTGTGAAAGTGATGAAGGCATACACTGGTCACTTAAGGCCTTTTCAGACTGTAATAAAAGTATTAATACTTTTGAAGAAAATGCCTCCCTGATCTAATTATTGTTTTAAAAATTCAAAAAAAACAAAAATAAAAATTTATCATGTCAGGGTTCACTTTCCTCAAAAGTATTAAACTTGTATTATAGTCTGAAACGACCTTAGCAGCACCAGCAGTGATTAATAGTGAAAGAACGAATAAAATGTTTACATAGTACACAAAAAAAATTATCATAGGTTTTTATTTTAACACAGATATGTTTGAATTTGTTTTCAATTTTATTATTTTTTTTCTTTGGTTCTTAGATACTCCAATACAAAATTTTGATAGAAAAAAATGAGATTTTTTTCTTATGAAATATTTACGAATTTTAGTGTTTAATTTTACGAGTTTTGTGATAGGTCCCCCCATTTCCGGCTACCAACAAATTTTTAAAAGAACATTTTTATACATATAAGACAAAATTCTCTTCTGTAGCGAAAAATTGTATAATATGATGTACAATTTTTCGCAAATTAAAATAAACAATGCATTTTTACAGCCTAACTACATTTAAGTGCCGCAAAAATCGATGTATTGGGATCGAATTTCCAAAAACGACGGCGGTGACTTTACCTTGTTACGATACCATGCTTCTAATTTCTGCCTGTAAAAAATTTATCTCTTGTGTCAAAATTTCTACTAGCCCCCTGGGCTAGTGAAATTTCATTCACCTCAGAAGTGTCAAAAATTTGTTTACAACAGTACTTTGCTACCGTTTGGCACACACTCAATGAAAGAAAATTTTTCGAATACACAAAAGATTATAAGTAAAAAAAGATTTTGTTAAGAATATTTTGTTTAATGAAGATTGTGTCGAATTTTTTTTACATAACTGAACGAAAAACAAAAGCAAAGCTAAAAAATACCGAAATTGATTCTGCCCATGTATTTAGAAAAAAATATCGACATATTGCAATTAATAATATCGACGATATATGTATATCGATATATTTTTGAGAAAATATCAATATATCGATATTTTTGCCCATCCCTACTACATAGCGTAAGCACAACCTGTTCTCTCTACACTATCCCTTTCCCAAAGAAGGTAGCACATTAATTAATTAACTGTTAGGCATTAATTGCCTGATTGTGCTACTTCTCTTAAATTTTAAAATTTTCTATTAAGTATATGTTGTTGATTGTTTTCATGCCTTCTTAGGCCTAAAGATAAGGTTGTTATCGCTTAATTTATAAAAAGAGGTCAGCAGAGCGAAACCCCCGCACATTTGCTTTAAAAAGTAGGTCTTAAAAATAAAACAAAATTTATTTTTAGTGATTTTTTGAGAAGTGCTAAAATTTAGTTTTTAAATTTATCATCGCAGTATTTCCGAAAATTAATTATTCCCCACAATAAACAATTTCAATGTGTTTTTCATAAAACAATTAATACATATTTACTGAATAAGTAAAATATAAATTTTAAGAAATAGTGCGATTATACCCTGCAGATAACGTGACTACTCCATACACGCATGTTAAGTATAATCCAAAGTATATTAATACAAGTACGCTCACTTCATCTGGTTAACATCAGCTGATTTCTACTAAATTGTCAAATTATTTTTAATTTCTTTTTTCAGTTTTTACCCAGCAAACATAAAATACATTATTTGAAACAGTGTTTTAAAATAAATTTTTATTTTATTTTTGTATAAATTAGGATAATATCGAATTAGTTTATAATAGCCTCGCCATTTGGTAATTGGTCTTATTATATATCGTAAAATTAACTGCAAACGGACGTAACTACACTTTTATTTTTTTTACAGCAGAAGCAAAAAACAAATATTTGAATTCTGTTAGAATTTTGTAAATGAAATAAAACAAAACGAAATTCAAAGCACCGTTAACACCGTTGCTTATTATAATCTCAGGCAATACATGCGTTTGTATATTATTTACGTCGTTTAGCATTAAATAATATATGAACTTGGAGTTACGTCCGTTTGGATTTCTCTAATAAAGTCGGCGTTTTTGATGGCAGGAATCTAAAATTTTGCGTGAATCCATTTGCATATAAGGTGACGATATGTACCTCGTTATTGAATCTGAAACTATACTTAGAATGCTACGAAATGGATTTTTCTGATGTTTTAGTTCATCCTAGAAGTGCTTTGAAAGAAGTGAAAGTGTAGTTCTTTAAAAAGTACTTATACTTTTTTAGTTCCACATTTAAAAAATGTAAAAAAAACTTATAAATAAATATATTGGCATTTCCAGAAAAATTCAGCTTTTGTCGCGTTCGTCGCCAAACACTTAAGCTAGTTTTTTCAATAAAAAACTTTATTTTTTTTACTTCTTTATATTTATTCGCAGAACATAATAAGCTCTAAATTAAGTAAAAAAAAAGGAAAACAACACTTGAGTTTTTCTTTGATAAAAAAAGAACCTTAGTGCTTTGCAACGGACGCGACAAAAGTGGAGTTTTTCTGGAATTTCCCATATTTATACGTTCGCAATTTGAGAAACCATTTGCTATTCTTTTTCAGAAAGGTATATTTTAAATATGAAACCCGCATGTTTGTTGGGTATATGGTGCTTAAGTGTGTGTGTATGTTCTTAGCAATTTAAATTGCTTATAACTCCCAATATATTCAGCGGATTTTCGTAAGTAAGTCTTGAGTAGTCCAGTTCTATGATTTAACGGTATCCAACGGTATGCTTGAGTAGTCCAGTACGGTATGCTTTCAGTGAAAATCTGCAGCATATTTTGTGCGTAAAAAATTAACAATAATTTTACTTAAATATTGATATTAAATTTACAAATGTAAACATTTTATTTATTTTCTTTTGTTTGCTTTTGTTAACCCTTTTATGCTGAAATGCATTTTATTTCAAAATTTTCTTACAAAGTTTTCTTTAAATGCATTTTATTTTTTATGAACATTTGCCCTCTACCATCTTCAACAGCAAGAAATCTACATATTTTAACAGCATCGCAAATATACATACATATGATTATATATTAGCATTATTTTGGTCAGCCATTATATGGTAACAAACACACGGCATTATTTATAATGAAAAATTGGCATGAAGTTAGCATAAGCGACGAAATTGAACTTGGTCTTAATGAGTTCCTCCATAAAATTTGGCATTAAAAATCGGCGAATAATGTAGTTTTAACTCACGATTACATTCTAGCGTTGTTTTACTGTAAAATTGTATGACAAAACTCGTTAAGACCATTTTCAATTTTGCCACTTATGCTAACTTCATGCAAATTTTTCATTATACATAATGCTGATAGAAATTAGATGTAAATTGTATGCTTGTCTTCTTTAGAAGCCCTTAAGTATTGCCAATTTTTGGTAATTATATAAAATATAATCGCGCGGATTATGTGTGTATATAGAAGTTGAAGTTGTGACTACGACGAATTGTGCTAGAATAAAAAGAAGTTTGGCAACTTTTCTTTATTCTACGACGATTTGTCGAAGCCACAAATTCGACTTCAACATACATAATCCGGGTGAGTGTCTTTCTACAATTTGTATTTTCGTCCTGTTTGATTTTTTTGGCCAACTATATATGTATGTAATTTGAGTATGTACATGAAGAATTATTCAAGCTAATCAGGCCTAACGTATTTAATGTTACGCTGCAGTCACACGTTCAAGATTCTCTTTCAAGCTATTTACATATACTGCTTGTCAAAATTCATAAAAATTGAAAGCTGTGACGTAGGCTGCACGCAACTTTAAAGCAATTTGAAAACAATTTTTTAAAAAACATAAAAAAACAATGGCGGCAGAATATTTGCTCAAGAAAATGGTAATCAGCTGTTTTCTTGAACGTAAATTGAAACACTCATCTTGAAAGAGAAAGTGAAAGCAAGTTCGTTTCAATTTTTAGAAGTATGAGTGTATTGGTAAAAAAGTGTGAGTGTATTAAAAACTGAAACAAAACTTTATCGTGTGACCCCCAAGTTAATAAAACAAATTTATTACATTTTGTACCCAACGTTTCGTTAATTGTTTGTTGACTTCTTCAGGGGCTTTCGCCTATTTAAATTTCAAAAACATTACATTATTACAAGGTTAATGAGATTTTACACAATTTTACTTACAATATAATGGTTTTAAGTTACATAAATATTACAATAAATAATTGCACTTTAATTTAATTTATTAAAACTATTAAACCACTAAGATATTTTAAGAAAATTGTATCTTCGTTGGTATATTAAGATGTGTATACTATGGTGTACTGGGGTGGTGAAAGGGTTAATCAATATTTTTCACTTTCTTCTTTATATAGTTTTGACAATTCAGTAGAAAATACAAAAACAAAATGCCTGTTGTTTTGTTGTTGTAGATGTGAGCGTACTTGTATTAATATACTTTGGTAATGGGTGATTTTATAAGAACTATCGGAAAGTAAAAAAAAAAACACATAAAATTCAGAAAAATGCATGAAATATTTATTTGGATCGATAGTTGGGTCGATATAATTTAATGTTTGAAGATTATTTCATGCAAATGTTGGCCGCGGCTGCGCCTCAAATGGTCCATCCGCTTAGTCCAATTTTGGCATACTCTTTCCAACATTTCGGCCGGTATCTCACGAATAATGTTGGCAATGTTGGCTTCCAGTGCGTCACTCGAAGCGGGCTTGTCGCTATAGACATTAGCCTTAACATAGCCCCACAAAAAATAGTCTAGAGGCGTTAAATCACACGATCTGGGCGGCCAATTGACTGGTCCCAAGCGTGAAATAAACTGTTCACCGAACTCGCCTCTCAATTGGTCCATTGTTTCGCGTGCTGTGTGGCATGTGGCACCGTCTTGTTGAAACCACATGTCATGCAAGTCAAGCTCTTCCATTTTGGGCAGAAAAAAGTTTGTTATCATCGCACGGTAGCGCTCACCATTCACAGTAACGTTGTGATTCGCATCATCTTTGAAGAAATACGGCCCAATGATGCCGCCAGCCCATAATCCGCACCAAACGGTTGTTTTTTGTGGATGCATTGGTAGCTCTTGCAATGCTTCTGGCTGCTCTTCAGTCCAAATACGGCAGTTTTGCTTGTTCACGTATCCATTCAACCAGAAATGAGCCTCGTCGCTGAACACAATGAACTTTCTTAACAGAGCACGTATTTTGGTAATAAAATTCAATAATTTGCAAGCGTTGTTCGTTTGTAAGACGATTCATGATTAAATTATAGACCAAACTGAAGATGTTTGACAGTGACACAAGATACAAAACGTGCGTGAGCTGTCAAAACTAGTGTTGCCAAAAAGATAATAGCAAAAAAATCACTCGTTATAATCCATAGAGGACTAGGACTAGTCCCAAGGTGATCCAAATACATGAAGAAAACATGGCCGAGCACCCAAGTGTTCGTTTTTTAATGGACTAGTTGCAGTGATGTCAGAAGAAATTTTCCAAAAACCCCTACGTATCCTAAAAAAATTCCCTCTTTTTCCCTACAACCACATTTTTGTCAAAAAACTGCGAAAAATATTAATTTTTGTGTGCTAAGCCCATTAACATTTTCACCAATTGTGTAAACTTGTGATATTCTAGTTTGCCATTAAAATTTGTAAACCTTCATACATTTTTAGCCAAGGTTGATATAATTTTTAAAGTTTTAACGTAACGTGAACTAATTATTTATGACTATCAGAAGCATTACCAATTTAGCGCGTTTTAGCTCTACCAAAAGCGCGTTTTTTCGCGGCACGTTTAATAAAAAACGCGCTAAATTAGCGCAAAAATTTACACTTGCGTACACGGGTACGCTCAAATTCAATGTCTATGACAGATCGTAATATAAAAGTAATTTTTTTTAAACCAGCTTCACAGCAAAGCACAAGTGCCAACAATACAATATGAGCCAACATCAAGCCCAAAAAGAAAAAACGACAGAAAGTGGTCCCATAGAAAATGTTTCAGGAAATCCACAAATCCAAATGGGTATTGGTCGTTATTTTAAAGTGGTAAATAATAAAAAAAGACAAAGAAGTACAAGATCGAAAAACATCGCTCCATTGGCGAAAATGGCCAAAAATGGTAAATCTGATGCGGCGCTTTCTGAAAATCGCTTTTCACTTCTACAAAACGACGAAGACGAAATCACCATTGTCAGGTCAAGCAAGCCGCCCCCAATATACTTAAAAGAGAAAAACTCAAATGAGCTAATTAAAATGCTGGTACAATTAATCGATGAAGAGGCGTTTTACGTAATCCCGATAAAACGCGGCGCGATTAATGAGACAAAAATCGAAGTAAATGAAGAAAAACATTACCGCTCATTAGTTTCGGAGTTTGAAACACAAAACAAAAATGTTTACACCTACAAATTGAAAAGTGCAAAAGGCTTCCAGGTAGTGATAAAATGCATCGATTCATAAGTGGATCCAGAAGAGGTAAAAGCGGGTCTACTAAACAATAATTTTAAAGTGAAAAATGTTACTAACATTAAAAATAGAGAGCGAGTCCCCCAAACCACTATTTCGTGTGGAACTGGAACCAGGTCACATGAAATTAAAAAATAATGAAGTACACCCCATTGATAGCTTAAGATATTTGCTGCACCGACGAGTTACCGTAGAGGAACCTCACAAATGAGCAGGTCCCATTCAATGCCTGAATTTCCAAGAATATGGCCATACCAAAACATATTGCAAGTTGCGCACTGTTTGTGTCGTCTGTGGTGAACTACACAGCACTGCAAATTGTGATAAGCCAAAAGATGATTCCAAAATTAAAAAGTGTAGCAATTGCCATGGAAATCACACTGCAAACTACAGGGGCTGCCCTGTCTATGAATATGTTAAGCAGTCTTTGTCTAACAGACAAAATCACACCTAAGCTCAACCACACCTAAGCGCCAACCAGCTACCAGCCGCTCTACATACACCAACATTTTTAAGGCAAACCAGCCCATAGCGCAAAATATACCAAACAGCCAGCTCTCATACGCAAATGGTTTGAAGTCTAACCAGCCTAAAGCTCAAAAACGGCCTCTTGGCAACGAAAGCACTGGTTTCAATTTTGATCGAATTGAGGCTTCAATAGAAAATTTAATACAAACTGTAAATTTTTTACCACCAACATGACCTGCATGATACAGGAAGTGTTGAAAATGCAGTCTACATTATTGCAGGCTGCATTAAACAAACCATGACCCTAAAAATCTGTATCTGGAACGCAAACGGCATCCGCCAACATAAAAACGAACTAGAATACTTCATGATGGATAAACAAATTGATGTTATACTTATCTCTGAGACGCATTTGACGGCTAGAAGTTTTTTTAAAATCAACGGATATACTATCTACGACACAAAGGACCACCAATGTAGAGCTTGTGGCGGATCGGGTATACTAATAAAATCGCGATTAAAACACTACTTAATGAGTCATCATTGTGAAGACTATCTTCAAGCAACTAACATCTGCATTGAAGCTTTCCATCAGAACCTGGTGATTTTATCAATTTACTCTCCTCCCAGGTACTCAATTACAGAAAGTCAATATAGTAGATTTTTTAATTCACTAGGCCCACGCTTTTTGGCCGCAGGTGATTACAACGCTAAGCACACGTTCTGGGGATCTAGCCTCATCACGCCAAAGGGTCGAGATTTGTTTGACACAATTTCAAAAATGCGTCTGAATGTTATATCAAGTGGGCAGCCAACTTACTGGCCAACAGATCGCCGAAAAATACCTGATGTTATTGATTTTGTAGTGGTAAAGGGTATGCCCAGCGAAATTATCCAAGTTGAAGCATCTTTAGATTTGTCTTCAGATCACTCACCAACTATTGTCTTTATATATTCACATACAACTTCTTCACCCACTTGTGATTTAACGATGACAACCACAAGTACAAATTGGTTGAAATACAAAAAATATTTGAGTGCTCATTGCACAGAAAATATTCCATTAAAAACGCCTGCTGACATAGATGACTCTATTAGAATGTTTGAGGCAAACCTTAAGCAAGCTGCTTTAAATGCTACTACTACAAATCTTCAGGTGAGATATAATAAAATTTATTCAGCAGATGTAGAACGGCTTTTATCCGAAAAAAGAAGAGTTCGTAGAGAATGGCAACGCTACAGATCCCCTCAGCTAAAATCTAGGTTGAAGGAATGTACTAAACAGCTGAAAACTCTACTAGAATATCAAAAACCGCTTCTTTTCAAAACTTTCAGAATGGGTTCGACGCAACACCTCAAACAGACTATTCGCTATGGAGAGCAGCCCGAGTGCCTCAAAAGACCAGTGATATATAAGCCTCCATTGCGAGCCTCGAAGACTGGGCAAGAACTCACGCTGAAAAGGGTACTCTGTTTGTAAACCACTTGCAGAAAGTATTTACTCCAAATACGTGTGATACTATAGTTGAGCTGCCACCAGTCCTCGCTATACCAGATGTTACTTTGAGGTTCAATATTTGTGAGATTGAACACTGTATTGCGGGCTTAAGCTCGAAAAAAAGCTCCAGGCGCTGATAAAATAAGCAATTAAATACTCTTAGAGCTACCCTATACTGTTAAACGGATAATTCTATTTATTTTTAACAGTATTTTGCGCCTCAAATGCTATCCCACAGAATGGAAGGTTTCGCTGACAACATAGGAGACAACATAGCACGATTGAATAAACACATAGACTCGTGAACGTGGTTAGAAAAACCTTCGAAGAAAAGAAATATTGTTCTGCGCTCTTCATCGATGTTTCTCAGGCATTTGATAAAGTATGGCACCATGGTTTAATACATAAACTAAAGCAAAACCTACCCGAAAACATCCTTAAACTTTTAGAAAGCTACTTTACTGAGCGAAAATGTATTGTTAAAGAAGGTAATTTTATAAGCCCTCCGCAATCCATTGAAGCCGGAGTTCCTCAAGGCAGCATCCTCGGTCCTGTATTATATCTGACATATGCCTCCGACTTGCCTCTGACACATAGCAACATTTGCTGATGATACAGCTTTTCTAAGTGTTCACAAAAGTCATCAAGAAGCTTCCCGAAAACTGCAAGATTATATACCCCAGTTGGAACAATGGCTAAAACAATGGCGGATAAAAATTAACGAGCAAAAATGTCTACACATTAATTTTATATTGTGCAAAGAAACCTGCCCACCTATAGAAATAAATAACCAAACTATACCTCAACACACTGAAGTAAAATATCTCGGTGTACATCTTGATCGTCGTCTAATATGGAAGTCTCACATAAATGCTAAGGCGAGCCAAATGAAGTTAAAAGCAGCTCAAATGAATTGGCTCATTGGAAGGAACTTTACTCTAAGCCTAGATTATAAACTTCTTCTATACAACTTCATTCTAAAACCAATATGATCCTACGGAATCCAGTTATGGGGCACTGCCTCGGCATCAAATGTAGAAAAAATTCAAAGGCAACGAAATAAAATACTCCGTACGATTACAGTAGTCACATGGTATGTCAGAAACAAGCGAATTCATAAAGACCTAGATGTGCCGCTGACTAAGGCAGGGTTTTCTAAACAAGTGACATAAAAAAACTTGAGTTTTACCCAATTCCCCTAATCCGAAACATCATTAACTTTAGAGGCCACACTCAGCTGAGAAAGAGGGACACTCTTGCTCTCAGCCGAACATGAGAGACGTAAACACCAAAGAACCAACCGCTGAAACAAGTATTTTTGTCTGGCATTGGCTGGACTTAAAAATTAAAATATTAAAGTTAAGATTTGATTACTTATTGTTAGTTCAATTTTATTGAAGATACAATAAATAAATATAACCGAAAAAAAATATCTTCACAAGATTGGGGTAGCGAAGCACACCGGATCGAGCTAGTGCTATATATATACATATATATATATATATATATATATATATATATATATATATATATATATATATATATATATATATATATATATATATATATATATATATATATATATATATATATATATATATATATATATATATATATATATATATATATATATATATATATATATATATATATATATATATATATATATATATATATATATATATATATAGGTTATATATATATATATATATATATATATATATATATATATATATATATATATATATATATATATATATATATATATATATATATATATATATATATATATATATATATATATATATATATATATATAGGTTAGGTTAGGTTGAACAGGCTGCCGGTTTCTAACAACCGGCCCACTTGGGTCCTTTGGTCCCTTTGTGATGCCTGGGATGGATAATAGGGAAGTTCAGAGAGGTGTCCCTCCTATCCCAGAGGTTGGGTCGGTGTTAAACCAACCCGAGTATCTTATGAAAGAATTTATACCCCTAACGTCGCATTCCCCCAGGTCTGCTAGTTCGGGTAGTGACGGATTTCCCAAGTATGACGCCCTATTTCTATATAGTGCTGGACATCGACAGAGGAGGTGTTTAACAGTTTCTTCCTCCTCCTCATTCTGACCACTTCTACAGAAATCATTAAAAGGAAGATTTAATCTTCTGGCATGGACACCAATAAGACAGTGCCCTGTTATGACCGCTACGAGTATACGCAGCTGTTGACGAGGGAGCCCCAGTATGGTTGCAGATCTTGCGAAGTTATACTGGGGCCAGATGGATCTGGAAACCTCACAAGTGATTTCATTTGTCCATCTGGTTTGCGCCTCTCTAAATAGTTGGCGCTGAATTTGTATTTTACAGCTTTTTAGTGGGACACCTACTAACCAGTCGATGTCATTTTCATGTAGGCGGGCACCGGCCTCGGCTAGACCATCCGCAATAGTGTTACCGAGCACCCCCGCGTGACCCGGTACCCAGAAGAGCCCTAGGTTCGCATGTCTCGCCATCTCATTCAGAGATGCCCGGCATTCTTTAACCAATTCCGATGTTGTGTAAACACCAGATAGAGCATGTAGTGCAGCCTTGCTGTCGGTACAAATTCGGATGTCCTGATCGAATATCCTGTAGTAACTTAACCAGTTGGCTGCCGTTTTGATTGCTGATATTTCAGCCTGAGTGATGCTACATTGGTTTGGTAGCCTAAAGTTTATCCTACGTTGCATTTGTGGGATATAGAAACCCCCGCCCACTCCAATGCCCGACTTTGACCCATCAGTGTAGATCTCGAGCACATCCTCATATTGGTGTATGTGGTTTGCCTCAGAAGATGTGCCCGAGAAGTCCACCCGGAATCTTTTGTCGGGCATCAGAGTAGGCGAGCAGTAGTCAGTGTGGTCGGGAAGATCTGAGCTTTGCCCTAATATCGTCGCATGGCCTACGTTACCCCGCTTCCATGCACCTGAGGCATCGAGTCTAACCGCCGAGTTCATGGCCAGTTGTTTGATCATGAGTTCAGCAGGAAGCCAATGCAGCATGGTGAACAGTGCTTTGGATGGAGTAGTGCGAGGTGCACCCGTAATCAACAAAGCAGATGTTCGAAGTACCTTTTCTATTATTTTAGAGTATGTGGCTTTATTTAAGGAAGTCCACCAGACGACAGACCCATACATTAGTATGGGCTTAACCACCATTTCAAAAAGCCAGTTGACGTTTTTGGGACTTATGCCCCACCTGTTGCCAATCGCCCTTTTGCAGGTGTATAGAGCAATAGCAGCCTTGGCTGCCCTAGCTTGAACGTTGGGGTACCATGAAAGCTTGGAGTCCAGTATAATACCGAGATACTTCACGCTGTCTGATAACCTAAGGGTGACTCCGTTGAGAGTCGGTAACGTGAAAGTCGGAGTCTTGTATTTTCTCGTAAAGAGAACAAGATCCGTCTTTTGAGGGTTAGCATTAAGACCACTTTCAACGCTCCATTTACTTATGATACCTAATGCCGATTGAAGACGTTGAGATAGAGTATCTAGAAATTTACCAGATATTGCTACTGCTACGTCATCCGCGTAGGCTACTGATTTAAACCTCATAGAGTCTAGTTCCACCAGTACCGAGTTTATGGCGATATTCCATAGGATAGGTGACAGAACACCTCCCTGGGGAGTACCTCGCCTAACCGTTTTTTGAATAGTCGTTTGCCCCATCGTGGAGGAAATTACCCTATTTGTTAAGAGTCCTCGTATGAAGCTAATTGTTGACCGATCAATGTTCAGTCTTTCTAGTTCCATAATGATGGATTCGTCGTACATTGTTAAAGGTACCCTCTATATCAAGAAAGGCCACGAATGTATATTCTTTGTTTGCCAGGGATTTTTCAATGAATCCTACAAGCGAGTGAAGTGCCGTCTCAACTGATTTGCCCTTCGTATAGGCATGTTGGGAGGTTGATAGGAGGTTCGGAGAAATTGTTGATCTAAGGTGTAGATCAATTATCCGTTCCAGAGTTTTAAGGAGAAAAGATGATAGGCCGATGGGTCTAAAATCTTTCGGGTTTACGTGTGTAGTTTTACCCCCTTTGGGGATAAAGACCACGGAACATTTGGTCCATGCTATCGGAATATAGGACCAAGTTAGACAGGCCGAGTATATCCGAATGAGCCATGGAGTGATAACGTCTGCATTACGCTGTAGGTCAGCTGGAATAATGCCATCGGGACCCGGTGATTTGAACGGGTCAAAGCTGTTGATGGCCCACATTATTTTTTCCCTATTTAGGGTGATCGTGGCCATGTTAGAATGTATTGAATGCATGGCTGCAATCTCTCCCGTGTAGGGAGTGCAACCGGGAAAGTGCGTGTTCATTAGTACCTCTAGGGTCTCCTAACTACTGGTGGTCCATCCGCCACCTGATTTCTTAATGAAACTGGGGACAGTTGGAAGAGTAGCCAGGATTTTGCGAAGGCGACTAGTCTCAGATGCTCCCTCAACATTGCTGCAGAAGGACTTCCATGACGTTCATTTCGCATCCCTGACGAGGTTTTTGAACCTGTTTACAGAGGCTTTGTAGGCTGACCAGTTACCTAGTCTTTTTGCCTCATTGAATAGTCTGCGACTCTCCTTGCGAGCGTTCGCTATTTCAAGACTCCACCATGGTGGCTTTTTCTTCCCACGCAGTATATTAGGTCTGCATGATTCGGCCATCGCTAAGTTGAAAGCATTTGTTAAATTGTCAACCGCGATGTCAATGTCGTGCCTATCGTTTATGATTGGCGATTGTGTAAGAAAGTCAGAGAGAATAAGCTTTTGCTCTTCCCAATTTGTTTTCTTCCTATTTATTATGGGCGAAGCCCGATCAGTTAGAATCCCTATAGTGAATTCAATATAGCGATGATCAGAGAAAGAACAGTCATTTGATACCTTCCATTCCCTAATCATATCAGTATGCGTAGAACTAACTAGCGTGATATCTAGAACCTCCTTCCTATTTGAAATGACGAAAGTGGGTTCTGACCCGACATTTGATATGTCTAAGTTGTTACAAAGAATGAAATCAAATAAAGACTCACCCCTTGTATTTGTGTCAGAGCTTCCCCATACGACATGATGTGCATTTGCGTCTGCTCCAAGAAAGACTGGCAAGTTACGTTGGTTTGCCATTTTAATTGCATCGCGAACCTTTGCGGGCGGGGATTCGCATTCGTGCGCCATATAGCTCGAGACTGTATATATATATATATATATATATATATATATATATATATATATATATATATATATATATATATATATATATATATATATATATATATATATATATATATATATATATATATATATATATATATATATATATATATATATATATATATATATATATATATATATATATATATATATATATATATATATATATATATATATATATATATATATATATATATATATATATATATATATATATATATATATATATATATATATATATATATATATATATATATATATATATATATATATATATATATACAGTATTTTTCGTTTATAGCGAACCCGCTTAAAACGAACTTTCGCCTAAAACGAACCATTTTCGAAAGTACGAACTTTTATTTATATAAAACCATGAAAATATTTTCACTTATAACGAACCCGCTTAAAGCGAACTTTCGGTTATAACAAACTTTTTTTTGCATGTAAATTGTTCTTTTTTTCGCTTAAAACGAACCAAGAAGTGTGTTGCCATGAACAAAAAATTATATTTTTTAATTTGGTAACGCTGTCGTATGCTCTATAATCAGGTACTTCCCCTAGGTTTAATTGTTTTTTGTTTTTATGTGAAGGCGATGTGAATTCAGCAGTTGAAAATTACAAAGTGAGAAGATGGCCGTAGCAGCGGTTGCAAAACAAAGAAAGTGTTTTTCTTTAAAAGAGAAATTTCATATAATAAAACGCATATAAGATGGGGTAAAACAAAAGCAAATATGCCAAGAAATGGGCATCAGCAAGTCAACAATAGCTACAATTTGGAAAAATAAGCACCTGGTGCTAAATAATTGTGAGCAAAACTCCACAAGTGTAAAGAAAGTTAAAAACCCTTCCTTCAAGGATTTTTTTAAAAACTAAATAAACTTATTTTTTAAAGACTACAATGTTCTAAAATTGTTTTAATAAATAAATAAATAGCCAAAGTGTTAAAAAAAGACATCTGCACACACAATAATGGTTTCTTGATGTCTTCACTTAAAACGAACTTCGCTTAAAACGAACAAATTTGATCAGTCCCTTGAAGTTCGCTTTAAGCGAAAAGCACTGTATATATATATATATATATATATATATATATATATATATATATATATATATATATATATATATATATATATATATATATATATATATATATATATATATATATATATATATATATATATATATATATATATATATATATATATATATATATATATATATATATATATATATATATATATATATATATATATATATATATATATATATATATATATATATATATATATATATATATATATATATATATATATATATATATATATATATATATATATATATATATATATATATATATATATATATATATATATATATATATATATATATATATATATATATATATATATATATATATATATATATATATATATATCAGCACTTCAAATATCATTTAAAATGTTGGACAAAAATGTTTAAACTTATATGAGCAGTTCAAAGCAGTGTCATATCAGTCCTAATTCATAATATTTTACACATGAATTGCATATGTTTTAAAAAAATGTGTTTCATACTCTACAATTTTCGTTCAAATTTTGATGTTTAAAATAAAATAGATTTTAAAAAATTTATAAAATAAATAAACAAAAGTTTTTGTGAAAATTAAAAATGTAAAATATATCGATTTGTAATACGTGCGATTTTAAAATGAGCTCTTCGGGAAATATAAAAAAAATTATAGCCGTTCTGAGACATAACCTGTTCAAAGTATCATGTGGATAGAAAAATATGCAAGCAAGCTCGCTTTGAATTGCCGTATAGTTTTGTCGTTTATACTTTTCAAAAAAGCTTCATAGCACAAGAATTCATTAAAAAGTAGTTCTTCATCATCGGAGAACACAAAATTACGCAAGAGTTCAATCGATTACACATCAATTATCTCGACCGGCTGTAAATAAACTTTCGTTGTGTGGTAAAAATATCTTATTTGTTCATAAAATAAAGATTTTGGACTCTCACTTAAAGCTTTCTTATTTTGGCCCTTTTTATGAAACACCGTCGTTATTTTAAATACATATATATTATTAATTCTACGTCATAGAATAACATATCAGAACCCTCATGGACAATATTATTTATAATCAGAGTACAGATTTGCACACACATGTGCCAAAATAAGCACACATAAAAATCTGCCACACCAACAAGTAAGTACCAATTTATATATGTGCTTACCCTGAAGGAAATTTCGATAGTAAAACTGTACTGGTTCAAAATTTACTTTTGTCACCAGTGCTACTAACTAATTATATCTGTGCTATAGACATTTATCATGTGCTTGTCATCGAGATTTCACTAGTGACCTCAGAACCATTAACTAACTAGGTAGTCCTTATGGGACAACATTGAGATATTGACTATTAATTTATTGTTATGTCAGAAAACGAAAATAAACCATGAAAAAGGTTTGTTGACGTTTTTAAGAGCGACAGGGTACGTTCTCTCGTTCTATCGCTGTTCAAAGAAAAAGCTCGGAACGATGAACGAAAGGAACGACCTAGTTCCTTTAGTCTTTCGGATCGGTCGGAACGATTCCACAAAATGAACGATTTTGCTCAACTCTAGTGAACTTTAATGATTCTAGTCAACACATCGAGCCCTTACAATAAAAGGGTTCCAACTAACATTTTGGCCAAAATGCCGATTTTAGTTTAAAATGGTTCCAAAAACGTTGTATCACAACTTTCGCGAACAAGCAGTTCCATATGCTATCTTAAAATGAAAGTACTAGCTAAAATTGATTCTACCTCAGGTATTTGGTTAATTTATTGACTTAAAAAGATTCGTTTTGGCAGTTAGAACTTTATTTTACATGGAACCTTTTTATTGTAAGATCGCGACATATGAAACTTTTTACTGGGTAATGCAATTATATTAGAATTTTTATGAAATTTTTTATTTTTGAGCGCAGCCGCATGTAATTTCATCACAACAAAATTACACAAAAAAAAATTCATTTTGTAGCTGTCAAAAACTTCTCTTCCCATTCAAGGCAAAATAAAATGTCTGGACGACTCCTTGAAAATGTCACCAAAAAGTCACCAAACTTGTAGAAAAAAAGTGGTGACTTTGTGACGCTTGGCCAGGGTACTTTTGGCACATATGTATGCGTGTGCCAAACAAATTGGCACTTACACAAGTGCCTATGCCCTAAGATAAAAATTATTCAGTACTTGCACGTGTGCATGTGTCTAACTTAGGTGTCTAACTTATAGTAAAGAAACAAAAACAATGCTAGCATTTTTGCCGTTTGGCCGATTTTTGGCATTAAAACAATTAATTATATTTTTATGCGATTTTTAACCGACTTCAAAAAAGGAGGAGGTTAACAATTTGTGTGTATTTTTGTTTTCCAATATGGCTATCAAATGGAAGCGTCTAACTTGTAAAATGCAGTATACCATGAAAAAATCTAAATCCGAAACAAAATGGTGGAGCATAGAGTTTAGAAAGGACATCTCCCAGCAAAAACTTTGCTAACTGGTAGGCAAAAAAGGATATGAGGATCTAAGTCGTAACTATTTACACTTTGACTCGATAACTACTTATTTTTCTTTGAGAAGTCCAAAAAATAAGGGGTACCCCTTACAAATGTATTTACATTGTCATAGTAATTAACTAGTTATTATTTGGCTTACTTGAAGCTAAAAAATAAGTACTCAAATAAACCAAAAAAATTTATTTACACACATTATATTTCATTTATATTTTTGTCAAATTTTTTATTTTTGAAATTGTGTGTATTTAGTCGAACTGGGTCTTATCCAAAGAAATTTATTATTCAGGCTTAACTTCGCTCAATTTAATTTTTACAATTAAATCATTTTTTATTGAGAAATAATTTTTTCAAAGCATGTGACAATTGAAAAGAACAAAGACCAATTTCTTGACTTTTGTAAGGGTCGAACTGAACATCGATGTTTTCGGGACTAACCACAATCCCATCGTCAGAGCTACTACAGCCCCCAAAGTCAAGCGGTAAATATCTGGCATTACACCAGTTGCATTAATGCTCTATGTTTCCTGGCTTTAAGCTTATTTTATGGTGGCTTAGAAACTTACCATACTTGGCACTGAAAAATTATTTCTCAATAAAAAATGATTTAATTGTAAAACTTAAATTGAACGAACTTAAGCCTGAATAATAAAATATCTTTTTTTTAACCCGGCTAGGATACGAACCTGTGCTCGTTCAGATTTGAAGACAAGAACTTTACCCACTCAGCTATCGTTGACTTGTAAGCTTAAGCGACAAAAACTAGTTTTCATATACAAACACATGTTGACTTAAAAAGTGGTTGTCTACATATTTTATTAATACACATCAACAAATTGTAACTAATTTCAGATAATGAGAAAAATACGTACAAAATTTATTAAGAAGTAATAGTGTGTATAACAAATTTTTCAAATTTATTTTGTTTATTTGACTACTTATATTTTAGCTTTAAGTAAGTCAAATAATAGCTAGTTAATTGCTGTGAAAATGTAAGTACATTTGAACTTCTCAAACAAAAGTAATTAGTTAAAGAGTCAAATTATAAGGAGTTACGATGTAAATCCTCATATACTTTTTTTCCTACTTTCCATTGGTACCAATCTTTCTTATCAAAAGATTGCAGTTGATTTATCGCGTAGTTTTATATTCTTTTGCCCCTATTTGCATAGCCTCGAATTTTTCGTGGTTTTGGCTGAATGAAGCTTTCTTAAATTTTTTAACGGCAAACGGCAACAAATTGAAATAATATCCACATCATTTTAATAACAAAAAGAAAATTTTTCGTGCGAAATAAGAACGGTATCCACAAACATTTTCCTTTTTCCTATGTAGAAATAGAAACAATAATATAGAAACGTTTTGGAGGCTAAAACTATTTTTCGTGTCCACATGTTTTATTCAAACCCAAGCTAGTGGAAACATACTATAATCCATTGTTTAAGAAATGTTTAAGAACTTCAAAAGATGCATCAAAGAAATTTCGTGTTTGTTGTCAATTGTACATACCTAAAACTTTTGAAAAAGATTTCTGGTGCTTTTTACCCTTTATTTTATTTTGCGCTTTTTTACCCTTTTTGGAACAGTTTACGGTGCATTTGTTTTTTGTAGAGAAACACTGACTAATACAAGTTTTGCATACTCGTATTTGTGATTGAACCTTAGAAAGAGATTTGTACAATCATGTACATTTTCAGAAATGAACTTATTTGAACCCATCTTATCATAATTAGCGAATGTAAAAAACAACAACAAAGTTTGGAAATTTGTTAAATTCTTGACAAGTCGGATCGTCTGTCGAAAGTGTGTAAATAAGACAGCGCGCTAAGCAAATATTTCATTTATATTGAGCTCGTGCTTAGGTACAAATAGCTACTTTGGAGTAAAAAAACAGCATAGTTCCAAATTCTTCAAATAAAATTACATAGTGAGTGAAAAGTGACAAAAGATTCGTTCTTAGAATAAGCTAAAAGGAATTATATTTTATAATGGTTGTGCTTAATTTTAAAATAAATAAAAAATTTTAAAAAAATTGGATTTCAAAATATCAGAAAAAAAGGCTTTTGAAACTCTTAAATAAATGCTGTTAAGAACAAATACGTACATATGTAGTAGGTACATATTTATGTATGTATGTAACAAAAAGTATCGTGACGAACATTTTTATTAAAAAAAGAAGTTATAAAATACACTTACGGATAAAAAAACAAGTGGAACCTTTACATTAGGGGGTCCGTTATTTCCCAAGTTGGTTTTTTCTTTCGTGCCGTCCCTAAATTTTTAGTTTTTGCTCTAAAAATAAATATCCAACTGAAAAAATTTTAAATTTGAAAATTAAATTATGCCCTAATCAGGTAACATTTCCCATATATGGGAATTTCCGAGTTTTTGCATTTAAATGTTTTTCTCCGAAAGGAAATAGCATACCGCAATGGCCAATATATATTTTATAGAGAATTTAACGCTCTACAAAAAATGTATTATATGATTTTTTTATAATTTCACTCCTTCGAAAGCCATTTTGGATTAAAGTTTTGACAATAGTGGATATTATGCATATTTATAAAAATTTTTGTTTTTCAAAAATAAAAAGTTCGCTATTTTTCTATAGGCATGTAGCTAGATATATTCCAAACAACACAATCCCTATTTAATTAAAATCGACAAACAGCTTTTGATTTTATTCGCAATTTATAAAAATCATGATTTTCATACAACAGAAACATATTAGTTGCGTATGGATGTGTATTGTATGGTAAATCACAGATTTTTATTGATTGAGGTCGTTCACTTAATTGCGAATACAATTAAAAGTTGTGGGTCGATTTTAATGAAATAGTGCTGGTTTTATTTGGAACATATCTAGCTATATGTCTTTAGAAAAATAAGGGATCTTTTTATTTTTGAAGAACAAAAATTTTTATAAACTACACATAATATCCACTATGATCAAAACTTTAATCCTAAATAACTTTCGAAGGAGTAAAATGATCAAAAAATCAGTAAAACCGTTTTTGTAGAGCGTTAAATTTTCTGTAAAATATGCATTGGCCATTGCGGTATGCTATTTCCATTCGGGGAAAAACAATTATATGCAAACAGTCGGAAATTCCCATGTATTTTAATATGGGAAATGCTACCTGATAGGGCACGGATTAATTTAAAATGCTACATTTTTTCAGTTGGATATTTAATTTTTGAGCAAAATCTAAAAATTTAGGGGCTGCACGAAAGAAAAAACCAACTTGGGAAATAACGGACACCCTAATGTACTTATGCATATCGCTAAACAACTAAAAATATTGCAAGCGGATATTCTGGGGAGGGAAGAAGGATAACTGGGGGGATTAAAAGCAGAAGGATACAAGTGCAAAAAAGAAAATTCTGAGTAATTAAGCTTCAAAGTTTTTTGTTCCCATTAACTTCGCACATAATATATTTGGTTTCTTATACATACCGTTTTTTAGGTCATCGTACAGGTCTGAATTTTTGTAGAATGATATATTAAGTGTTGAATCCTGCATATAACTAAATTTGTTTAGTTTTGGCACTTGTACCCTTTCGCTTTTCGCCTCATCAGTTATAAAAAACGAGTAAAATATTTTTCATTCTAGAAATGTTATGTATCATTTAAATCCCTTTTCAAAAGCGCAATTTAGATCCGCTTATAATATAGAGATACCCAAGTGCTAATTGAGAAATCCAAACATTTTAAGCCCATTCA
Organism: Panzeria rudis; assembly: GCA_956483635.1. Lineage (NCBI taxonomy): Eukaryota > Metazoa > Arthropoda > Insecta > Diptera > Tachinidae > Panzeria > Panzeria rudis. Next base: position 66,533,682 of record OY101451.1, read on the forward strand.
AGTTTTAACTAGTTTTTACAAGAAAGTACATATTTCAAAACGTAATATATGTATGTATGTGTTGTTAATGCGGACAATAAACTAATTACATAAAAAAATAAAATGTATTTAAAATCAATTTTAAGAAAATGTATAAAAAATGTTAAATAACATTTCAAACTCATTTTAAATTATATTAATATGGGGGAAAATAAAATATTTAAAATTATACAGTAAACAAGTTTCATAACAAAAAATATGCAGTTTAACCCTAATCCAGTCAACATATGCCTCTCATGCATATATTTCACTTTGAAATTTTGTAACTTGTTCAAATTTAAGTTATAGTCTCTGCTGATCGTTGAATTCCTACTTTCAACTGTTTTATTAAGAATTAACTGAAAATGAAAACAATTATCCTTTTTGTTATTCAGGGTAGCTCTAAAAGCATTTTGTTACTGATTTTGTCAGCACGTAGGGCTTTCTTCGAATTTAAGCCAGCGATAGATTTGGAATTTCCCGAATATTAAATATGAAGGGAACAGTGACAGCTTCAGCAACAATTGATGGCAGCTCAACTATATCATTAGATATGTTTGGAGTAAATACCTTTTTCAAGTGTTTAACGAACAGAGTAACTTTGTACTTGATCAGTTCTTGGTCAGTCTCCATTCCAATGAAGGTTTACACATCACCGGTATTTTAAGATTTCTGGCTGCTCGCCAAAACGAGTAATCCATTTGTGGTGTTGAGTCGAGTTCGTGCAGAAATTTTTGCAGAGTTGCAGTTTTTTCGAGTTATAATAATTTCTTAACCTGCTTGGTACATTCCTTCAGCCTAATTTTTAACTGTGCACGGAAAAAATAAGTTTCGTTTTTGGCAACAAAAATCCCGGTATTCAATAATTTTTTTCAAATTTCCTGTAATAAAAAATTTCGCTATATTGATAACAAAATTATTTCAAAATAAAAAAATTTTTTATATATATGAAAAAAATATTGACATGGCTGGGATACAAACACCGGCTTCCCAGACATAAAGCATGCTCTCTACCGCTAAGCCATATCCCAGTTATTTTTTTATGAGATAAAACTTGTTTTAGGTACTTATGTATGAAAAGAAAAGAAATAGCCGTCATGGGAAAGAAATACATACAACGAAATATTGTATAAAGTTAATGACAAATGTTATTGAAATTCATATTTTGTCAATAACATGGTTTTATTGAACACAACTCTTGTCTATTTTTTCTGTGTTGGGATCTGTAACGTTGGCATTCTCTTTCGAACTCTTCCTTATTCATATAATAGCCATTCCACATCTTCAGAATAAATTTTATTAAATCTTACCTGTCGAATGGTAGAAGTAGCATTTTGAGTGGCCTTCTTGTAGATCCATTTGCAAAAAAAATTTACTTCAGCTTTAAAGTTCATAGAAGTTACCAAACATCTTAAGGCTAACATAACCTTGTTAAGAAATCATATGCAAAAAAAAACTACTTTAATTATTTTGTGATTTAATAATAAATACTGGCAACACCATCCTGTTCACACTCCAAACAAATCCAACCAATTTAAATAGTTAACCTAATGTTAATACAAATTGTTGTAGCAATTTTTATGAAATAACAATTTTAATTGGTTAAAATAACTTTTTGAAGTTGTAAGACATTTCATGTCTATGGTTACTTTGTGCTATCTTTATTCAACAAGATGACTTAGCTGATATGGTAAAGGCGTCCGGTTTATAAACATGAGAACCTAAGCTCAAGACCGAAATATTACATATTACTGAACTGTAAAATTTTGGACAAACGACGTTTGAAAATTAAAATTATGTTTGATCGTTAAAATTACAAATTTAATTTTTAACATTTTTTGTGGTTAAAATTACTCATTTTTATGGCTAAAATTACCAATTTGAAATAATAACGAAAATAGTTATTTTACAAAAATTACTGTACATATTTAAGTAAAGCAAGTCACCACATATCTATGTATACTTTGTGCTATCGTTATTTAAACAGATGACTTACGCAGTGTTTACACTAGACAATGCTGTCTTGACAATAACATTTTCTCACTAATACATACACACTTTTTCAATTGTCTTCACTACTGTCTTGAATATTTTGAAGACAGTAAATCGGACAATGATTTGATGTATGCCGATATTAATTTGAGTTTTTGTGAATAAAAAAGAAATATTCAAAAAGAAAAGCTTATAATATTTATAATTTTGATATTTTCTTTACTTTTTTTAAAGTTTTAATTTACAAAGCTCGCGCAAAACACGGAATTTCGGGTATTTAAAATTAATTGTCATAATTATTGTCTGGACGCCTACGTCACGAAGACAATTATCAGCGATTTTACAACTAATACGTATTCTTTATTGTCAAGACAGCATTGTCAGTTGTAAACGTACTGTTAGCTGAGATGGTAAATGCGTCCGGTTTATAAACATGAGTAAACTTTTGAGGAACAAAGTTAAAATCCGAAAAACTACAAACAAACTGCGTTGTCAACTTTTAGAATTCAGAAAGCACTGAAACAAGGAAAAAACGCGTATTATTGAAAAAAGCACTAAATTTGAATTTTTTTGTTTTATTCAAAAACATTCTTATACAGTCAAATTCGGTTAATCAAAAATATAAAATTCCAGGAACTTTGTTGCGCTTATGCGAGAATTTCAATAAAACTAAGTTCGGATCAGTGTTGCCAGAAAAATCTTGCTTCATGTCCCCAATTTAAAGAACGATGTCCCCAAAAAATCCTCATTTCAAAAGTAAAAACCCCAATTTTGTCCCCAAAAAATATTTTTATAATAAGCACTATCATTCAATTAAAAACAAATTTTTTAAGTCCTCTGCGTATTTTATTGCATATTATTTTGATTTAGCCATATATGAACCTATCTACATAGATGTTTATACAGTGGACGTCCAATAGTACGAATTATATAATGTCAGGCCTTTTCGTAATGTTGGAAAATTCGTATTATTGGACTACAAATTTTCCTCCTTTTACATAAAAAATTAGCTTCTTTTTGAATGTTTTACTTTAACGCAGAAAAAAACAAGTAAAGAACTTCAAAGCAAAACTAAAATTTCATTTATATATATAAAAACGTACATGTTCTTTCAAAAAATACATTTATTCGTATTATCGAATAGCAAAAAACTCTTTTTATTCGTACTATAGAACAGCCAATGCAAAAAATTAGCCTTTTGTACCTTTCGTACTATTGGAAATTCGTGGAAACGGAAGTACGTACTATTGGACGACCACTGTATATGCATTTTTCACGTCTAGTTTTAAACAAATTGTCAAATTGTTTACTGTATAGCAAAACTAACATCTTTTAATAGTTATAGTGCGTTTACATCTGAGTGAAATCTAGTACTTACAAGGTTTCGAGCAAAATCTAGTCGATTTCGAGTAGATTTCCCATACAAAACAAAATCTACTTCGTCACCAGATTTCGACGAAATCTAATCAAAATCTAGAAATTTTATTTTTTTTTTACAAAATTTTTCTGTAAATGGTGAGTGAATATGCGTCGATATTACGCTACAAAGTACTAAAAAAATATTATACAAGAGGTGTGTGAATTAGTTAAGTTTGCACTTATTGGGTTACAGTTTGGCGGACTTCCAAATCGTATCAATACAAAGTTTGTATACAGTTCTGCTGCGGTATTTAAATCGTGTATGTATGCGAAGTTGCTAAGCATTGCATCAACTTTGAAACCGATACCCGGATTACTCTTTAGCGGCGTTTCTGATACTTGTCGACGACGTTTTGAAAAGGTATGCATTGTCAATGTTTTGTACAGCGACGATATGAAACACTATTCATTGTTCGAATACAAAGCAACTGACGTTTTGGAAGTCAGCCGTTAAGATGCATTTAGCCATTACAGCCGAAATTGCCGTCGTCTGAGATCGCTGTATAGACAGTCAGCCCGCTCTTCATGGTCAGGCACGCAGCATAACGTCATTTTATTATGAGCGTCAAGTGCATTAGGATTTTGTAGGTCATACGTTGACAACACGTAACTAATTTTTACAACTTTTAGTTGAAGAAATTATACTCTAATTGAGGGTCTGCGAAGCAAAGGGGTAAAAGTGTCAAAACTAAAAAATAGTTGGATGCAGGAACCAACACTTATACTAATATCTATTATTCTAAAAAATTCAGATAATCTCAAAAAACTGTAGGTATTACAAAGCCAAAAAATTAACTATGAAATGCATACTGACAAAAAACTTTGAAGCTTAATTACTCTTTTTTTGTTTCGCTTAGTTAGACTGAAAGCGTTACTGGCCACGAAATAAAAGAACTGAAAATTAATGAGTATACATATATGTAATATTAACTAATTTCGATTTTTTTTAGGATCGTAATCTTTTTTTAGCTATGTATATAACTTTTTCTCCGTTTCCTGAAAAATAATACAAAATTAGTTACGTGATTTTAACATATCATCCCTACCATGTCCAACTATCGAATATGCAAATCGGTACTATTAAGAAAAACGCAAGAAACCCCTCTGTTCAATCCTCTATGAGAGCATTCTGCAGCGAAGCGTGTGGAGGACCACGGTCACGAATTCAAAAAGCGAATTTTTTATATTCGATAGTTGGACATGGTAAGAACGATATGACTCTTGATATGAAACAAATTGTTAAATTTTCATCGAATCTTTGAAGCATTTCTCTTACCAAAGCAGCTAAAAGCATATTGTAAACAAATTTCTTTAAATTATTTTTGAACCGGAAGTGATAACAGTTATCATTCCTCTGAACATCCTATCAGCCTAGTTGAATTTATATCTTGATGAATTCAAACAAATAAATTAAATTAATGTCAATTTTGTAGCGTGCTTGTTCCAAAATTAATATTTTAGTTTTTAAGTAAAATTCATAAAGTGAAACACTGTTTTCAAATCATCCAAATACCTACTACAAGGTGAAACAAAAATTATGTTTATTAAAAGTGCTTATGATAAAAAATCCCTCCCCACGAAATAGATGTTGAAATCCCCAATTTGGGGACAAATCCCCTTATCTGGCTACACTTCGGATAACCATTTCGATTAAACAAAATCATCACTTCAGCACTTTTAAAATTGCTCTATAAAACGTAGATATGGAAGGCATTAGAAATAAAACAGAGTTGATTTTGTTTTCAGATTCATTTCACAAACTGAAATACATGATACGACTAAAATGAATCGCATTAAGCAGAATGCGCTTAACTGAATTCGACTGTATTAATTTCGAAAAGATCTGCGGCCTTATCGTCGCTTTCGACGATATAAACAATATAAACACATTGTTCGATATCAAATGTCATAATCTCTAAGAAAACTCGATCGAATCCGCTCGATATCGAAAGAGACGATGAGACCCTTGGATTTTTGCCCTGTCTATTCTTACGTGAGCATAACATGGCGCAATAACTACAATTCACACTTGATAGCCGTCTAAACTTGGGCATCTCGGACATTTTTGAGAAAAATTCGGTATATTTAGGATTCAATAACTTTAGAGCGCGTCATCAGATATTAATAATTTTGGTGTCATTCGAAAGGCTTCAGTCTCGTTTTTACATAGCTTCCCGCCACAAGTGGCCCTAAATTACTAAAGTATCCTTTATCCTTATATATCCTGAAAAATAGTATTTTAATTATCTTTATTTTTTTAAAGATTAAGATTAAATAGAAGCGCTTCGGAGATGCGCAAAAGCACACAGTGCATCCCCTCTGCTCTACGAGGTTGTAATAACGTAAGCGAATGAAGAAATTTAACGCACACACGGTTAAGGTGGTCGGCTATTTGTTTTTTAAACCCGAAGTTTTTCTTTCAAATCAAACTTTTTTATAGTGCATCCTTTCTCGCTTACGTGCATACAAATATGAATTCGAGTGTTATTTTTACTCCGTAATTTGATTTTTTATTCTTCCATGGAACTGTGTATGAAAATAAATTTGCCTCGGTAGCTTAGTGGTTAGTGTTCTAGCCTACCATGCACAGATCGTGGGATCGATTCCTGATTCAATACGCGAGCAAAACGTATTTAATAAAAGTAAATTGTAGTGTAATAATAGTTTAAAATTGTGTTTGTACTACTTAATATATAAATAAATATAAAAACAACATAAAATAATTTCAAATTAAAAAATTATCCAAGTTGAGGTGAAATTGTGATATAAAAGCAAAATTTTTTAATTATATACATATAAAAAAGACATGAGGTTAATGCATCTAAGATGCGCAGAAAGAAACTCATACCTCCAGACCTACCAAGTGGGACATCCCATACAAAAATCATGTAATACCGAAGCAGGTTGGTAAGGGAGAGTACCGAAATCTCTCCCTTACAAACCTGCTTCCGGTAGACGGATATTTTTGATGGGTACGAAGTGTTAAGAATTCGAGGAAATCAAAACACGACTCTAATGGCATAATGGAAGATTTTATATGTTTAGAGAAATCCAGAAAAAGGACTGAGAAATTAGATATTCTTTATTATATATTGCTTTCGATTTCTGCAACATCTACGATAAGTGAAACGATTTCTTCCAAGTCAAGTTTTATCAAAACTAAACAAAAGAATCGCTTAAATCCTAAACATGTGAACTAAATTATTTTCCTAAAAGATTATTTTAGAATACCTCTTTAAACTATTGAAATAACTAATAAAATTATCTCACAGACTTGTTTATTTTTTTAAAACCTTTTTTTTTTTTGCTTGATTTAGTACAAGAGTTATTATGTTTATATTATTACTTTTAGTTAATACATCCCAGCAAAAATATCCGTCTACCGGAAGCAGGTTTGTAAGGGAGAGATTTCGGTACTCTCCCTTACCAACCTGCTTCCGTATTACATGATTTTTGTATGGGATGTCCCACTTGGCGGGTCTGGAGGCATGAGCTTCTTTTTGCGCATCTTAGATGCATTAACCTCATGTCTTTTTTATATGTATATAATTTAAAAAAATGTTGCTCTTTATATCACAATTTCACCCACACTTGTATAAATTTTTTATTTGAAATTATTTTATGTTGTTTTTATATTTATTTATGTATTAAGTGGTACAAACACAATTGGAAATTATATTACACTATAATTTACTTTTATTAAATACTTTTTGCTCGCGTATTGAATCAGGCTAGAACACTAACCACTAAGCTATCGAAGCACATTTATTTTCATACACAATTCAATGGAAGAATAAAAAAATTAAATTACGAAGCAAAAATCACACTCGCACCCATGTTTGTACCCGCGTAAGCGAGAGATGATGCGCTATAAAAAAGTTTGAGTTGAATAAAAAACTTTGTGTTTAAAAGACATGAAAAAAAACATAAATAGCCGACCAAATTCATTGTGTGTGTGGTAAGCTTCTTCGCTCGCTCCTCATAAGGCAGAGGGGATGCACTGTGAGCTTTTCTGCATCTCCGAAGCACTTCTAATTAATCTACCAGCTTCCTTGTACCAAATTTATTTTTGCTGGGATGTGAGTACATACGTGTGAGAGTAAGAGTAAAAACCCCCATGTGATATGCTTCGCCGGTTCCTGGTATAAACTCAAGAGATAAATGAGAATTGTATCGAAAACTAAAAGCAAACAATGTGGAGAAGTGAATGCTAAAAGTCGTAAGACGTAGATCAGAAAATGTGCAGACTACTCTGTTAAATGCCTTAAAGGAAATTAAATTGCCTTCGGATAATGTGCAGACTATTCTGATGTCAATCGGATAATATTTCAGACAATGTGCAGAAACGTCATACCAGAGAACTGCCTACTGCTCCGCCAAATGTCTGAGGGAATTTTAGTCAACTCGGCTGATTGCCTGGTAAAGTCTCAGATTTTTTTCTGATGTTAGACATGTCGGCCAAAATTGTTTCCTGGGTACTTATGTATACATCCATGTATATGTGTGTGCCACGACCCGGCAGTTAATTACATTTCGTAAAGAAATAAACAAAATTAAAATACTTTTTTCAGTATATTTAAGAGATTTTAGAGGCACTTGTAGCAGGAAGCTATGTCCTCGCTAATCAATACTTATTAAGACTGAAACCTTTCGGAGAACAACAAATATATTACCTCATGGCCCGCTCTAAAGTTAATCAATCTCGAATATGACGAGCTTTTCTCAAAAATAGCTGAGACTCCCAAGCTTAGACGGCTATAAAATAGAAACCATAAAAAGTATCGAACTAATTCTTGCGCCGTGTGATGCGCACGTAAAAGTAGAATATACATATGTTCAATTCACAAGCTCGTATTAACGTCGTATGTGTTGTGAAATCGTCTAATTATACAGTATTGTATTTTTGTTGTTGGTAATTTTCATACAAAAGTGCGTTATAATTATACGATTGAACTTTATATGTTCTTCAAATAGTTGTATTGAGGCCAGGTCTGGGAATATTCTGTTTGTTAGATTAATTAGTTAAAATCTTGTAAATATGTGTTAAGTAACACAGGAAAATACATTCTTCTTACGCCCCTTTTCACAATGTATGATTAAGAGTAAACGTAGACTTTAACGGCAAGTTTTGTATGGCGAAGTTTCCGTTAAAGTCCACCTTAACTCTTAATCGTACATTGTGAAAAGGACCGTTAATGATAAATATATACTTGATTAATTTCAATTTAGTTTTAAAACTATTTTAATCAAAATTGCTTGTAGCGAAAAAAGTTATTCTATTTCGCGTCAAATAAAAATTCCCATACCTTGCTGGTTTCATTTCATGGTATCCAATCAAGATGAATTAATACCAGGTGGCCTCGAGAGCTTAGGTGACTACGAAATGTTTACCATGTTAAACTGCCAAATGTGTTAATGTATCAGCCTTTTTGATAGCCCAAATATAAATTCTGCACGCCGAATTTATATTTTTGGGCTGTCAAAAAGCTAATATATTAACACGGTTGGCAGTTCATATATGGAAACATATTCTTAGTCACCTGATCTCTCGAGGACATCTAGTATTAATTTGCTTCGCCTTGGTATTAAATATGTAAATTGACATTTAAAATACGATAAAATAACAATACAACAAATTTGCCTCTTCATAAGCATATAAACAAATATCGTCTTTTTTAAACGATAAGACATACGACTGAGCTTGTAAATTGAACAATACTTATATGTCAAATGTCGTTGAAATCAGAGAAGGTAAAACTTTAACTCTTGTTTTTGTGTCGAAAGTTTTCGAAATTAATCTAAAGTAAAAAAACGTTCTATATGCACAGCTGATTGCAGGAATGTACTTTTTTAATTCTTCTGCAAGACAGAAAAAAAAGTACCAAACATTAGACTGAAAAAGCACCGAGCACTTACTTTAAAATTTTTCGCGTCGAATAGTTGAAAAAGCACTACAAACCAGCGTGACCGTTTTGCGACTAAAGTGGCAATTTGCCACTTTTTCAACTGCCTTGCCACTTTTAGTGCCCCTTTTTAAAATGACCTAAATCTGCCACCTTTTGTAATATTATGCCCCTTTTTGCCCCTTTTTATGAAATGATGCTGCTTGTTTTAATATAAGCTTTTTACGGCACGAAACTGTTTTTATAAAAAAAATCTCAAGACAAAAATTTGTTTTTGAGTCTATCATGTAAAGTCTTATGACAAAAACTATTTTGAAATAGTTTAAGAGTTTAGATCTATAGATATTCATTATTGTATTAAAATTATTAAAAAATAACACCCTGATTCACTAACACCAACAAGAACGTCTTGTTAAAATTTTTTATTAAAATCACGCAGCTTTAAATATTTTTATGCAAATTTTGGCGCCATATCACAATATCCAGTGACATAATGTCCAAAGACATTATGTCACTGCTAAAAATGGCATAACATCCATGGACATTGTGACAATTTTAATAGTGCCATGGACTTTATGACATTATTATTATGACCATTATGACACTTTGAAATGTGTCATAATGTACACACTTTTAAAAATGAAAACAAATTCAAATATATGTACATGTTTTTAACTATTCACTTTTTACTTCTGCAATCAGTGACAAGTAATAAAAGATCAATTGCCGTTATTACATTTTAAAAAGTGAAATAAAATCAAGAACAATTTTAAAATATGTCCAATCGACATCGTCGATTCAAAGAAATATTTGGAAATTAATTAAAATTGTTAAGAAATTTTAGTTTACTAAAAAATATTCTTTGCGTAGCTGGCCTTCTGCCGGGCTTAAATATTTTTTCTTTTTGGTATATTGAAAAGCGGCCTTCGGCCGGTCTTAACGATTTTCTCCTCTCAGTATACTCAGCGGCTTTGCCGAGCGAAGGCCGGCTATGCAAACATCTTTACTCAGCGAAACTGCTTTTCAATATACTTTACTAATGTGCTGTTTCCATATGCAAACAAGCGACTTGAGTAAAAAATTTTTTATGGAAATTGCTAAAAAAAATATGAGTGTCTTTGTCATAAATTTTATACAAACAAGGCTTGTTTGCATTGTTAGTCTAAAATTTATATAAAAAGCAGTCAGTTTTTTGAACGAAAAAACATCAAAATTGATTCACCTTATTTCAAAAGCATTATATGCCCTAGAAATTCATTAAATATTAGAATTTGGTTCAATTATTCCCTTTTCAAAAAAGTTGCCCCTTTTTTTGGAAGAATCCCCTTTTTGGAGCCACTTTTTTCCTCAAAATCCCCTTTTTGTGCCACTTTTTAAAATTTTTCAACGGTCACCCTGCTACAAACGATGCGAAAAGCATTGGGTTGACAACGCTGCAAACAAACAAATATTACTTTTTTTAACAAACACATACTGCTTAAGCCTTCCGGTTAGTATTTTTACACACTATCAACTAAACTACAATTCCATTGGTTCATTTTTACTGTATTTTATTGGTTTGCAATTCTAAACTATGAATTGGTTACATCTACCAATATTTTATTTTGAGTGCAACCACTTCATAGTTTATGATGTACAAAAACTAATACAATTTCATTCGAGTAACTTTTTATTATTTTGAAGTAAAACAACTTCTTTTTTAAAAAAATTTTGAGCTTCTGACATGGAATTAAAGCATATAATTATGTTTCTGAAGCAGGCGCGTATCCAGCTTGAGCTTTTGGGGGGGGGAACTTCCAAGTAAAACATACTATTTTTCTAAACTTCTTTTGGAAACTATAGAAATTTACTCGTTTTGGGGGGGAGGGACTATCCCCTTCCCTCCTTGTATCCGCGCCTGCTCTGAAGTAAAAGTAGCAATATATGATGAACAAAGAAGAATGCACACAATTTCTTTTATTCGAATGAAATGAGTATTTGAAAGTCGAGCTTTTTTCGGTTTTTTGTTGTATGTACATCACTAAAACATATTTTTATATTTATATTTTTTTATATTTTTTGTGAATTTTACTATGTATTTTGAATCAATTGGATAACTTAGGGATGTATTCCAGCACATGAAATGAATAATAAATTTAAACTAAGGGCTAAGACTTCAAGCTTTATTTTCAGGTGCAACACAGGTATTCGTGTATGTGATATATGTACATACATACATATTAACAAAGATATTTGAGGTAAAAAATACACATTTTAAAAATATCAACTTAAAGTGGCCTTAAAATCACGTACACATCTTTGTTAAGACCACTTTAAGTTGATATTTCGAAAATGTGTATTTTTTACCTCAATTGTCTTGTTAATTTTGATGCAATAAATTTTTAAGAATACAACTTACTCAACAACGTTTGGTAAAACTGCTTTAAGTTTTTTTTTGCATACGGCCGTTAATGTTTTCCTCTAGCTGTCTAATTGAGAACTCAATTTCTTCAGGTGTTCTTAACCAGCGTTCTCAGTTTTGGGGATTTGTGCCCAAATAGGGATTTTTTTGGGATTGGGGATACAAATTTTGTGAAAATCCCCAGGGGATTTTTTGGGGAAACACACTTTTTTTCGCTGGGGATTTTTGAGGATTAGATATGTATTTCTTCTGCACCAAAATCATTTCAAGATACCAGTCACCCAAATACAGTGGTCTGGTTTGTGGCTTACTAGACCTCTTTAAAGAGGCATAGTGAATCAGTAAAATACAAAAATAGCTCTGAAACGCTTCATACAAAAACACTCTAAGAACAGTTCAGTTTTCTTCTCAAACGCTAAAACTTTTTAATACAAACAACATGTACAACAAAATTGCATTAACTGATTATTCAGAAGATTTTGATTCTGAAGGTTTTGAAATGATGACCATTGATACATAAGCAATTGTTTTATTCTTGAGTTTTTTACTTTACTCTTTTTATGTATGTACATTAAATAGACTCGACTTGTATGAAGATGAAAAATGTGTTTTAGTTACCCCTCGCAAATTAAAGACCGGTCTTTTCAATGAGGATTCCTAAAACATTTGAGGGGTCTAGCGACGACCGCCCGTGAGCTGGACCGTGTCTAAAAAAGGTATATTTTTGTAGTTTTTTGCATATTTTCGTATTTTATCCTAAGAGAACATATAAAAAGATTACATCGTTTGAAAGATCTTTTCAAGCTGCATCCAATGGTGCATTAAACTTTGCCATTCATACCATCAGCAATGCAGTATTCCATTAAAAACACGATTTTTAAACGATTTTTATAGGATTTTTCCACTTACCCACATCTACCATCAATTTGCGCTAATGTACAGCTGGCCTTATGAGGGCAACAAATACAATAAATACTAGATTATGTTTGTCAAAAAAATACACGTGTTTGACGTAATTATACACAAAATTACCACAGCAAAAAATAAGTAGCAGACATAACCTGTGCACTTATTATCCCGCTTTTTTAGTGATGACACTAAATTTATCGAATGATGATAGGTGGAACAAATTGAGATAAGAACATTTTATAATGATGTTGAAATATTTTAGTCGTTCAGCCCTGCATAATTCTTATGGGAAAATTCGCAAATTGATGGTAGATATTAGATGTTGGTAAGTGGAAAAAGCCTATTAAGCGTTATTGCAGGTGCTACTTATATTAAAATAAATTTTACTTTTTTTATGAATTTATGAATTATTTGATTTGAGGCATTGGTTATTTGTTTCTGTTCTTAGAAACTTGCGAACTTTTGCAATAACTAGAAACTTAAATAAATAAATAAACAATGCCTCAAATTATATAATACTAAAAAAAAGTAAAATTTATTTTAATATAAGTAGCACCTATAATAAAAACGCTTAAAAATCGTGGTTTTTATGGAATAACGCATTGCTGATGGTATGAATGGCAAAGTTTAATGCGCCATTGGAAGCAGCTTGAAAAGATCTTTCAAACGATGTAATTTTTTTCGTATGTTGTTTTGGGAAAAAATAACAAAACATGCAGGGAACTACAAAAATATACATCTTTTAGACACGGTTCAGCTCACGGGCGGTCATCGCTAGACCACGCAAATGTTTTGGGAAACCTCATTAAAAAGACGGATCTTTAATATAAGAGAGGTAACAAAATATTTTTTTCGGCGAGACGGTTTAATGTACATACATACATATATAGATATGTATTTAGAACTCAAAACAGCGATGCCAGAATGAAGATTTTATCTTAATTTTGAAGATTTTTTAGTCAAAATAAGATTTGAAGATCCTTTTCGCAAAATGAAGATTTTTTGAGCTTAGTTGCTTAACACTTATTATTGTCACACGGCTTCTTTAAATTTATTAAATAAATTTACCTATGTATGTCAGCTAAACGTTAGCTCAATAAAAGAATAAAGTAGTGTAGAGAATTGCCATTTACTAATTTATAAAGTATATTTATTATGTATGTATATAAAAATGTATCATGGCGTTTTTTAGTACAAAAAAGAAATACCTAAAAAGTCTATTAAAACATTTTCCAAATTTAATTGATGACACTGAGGTTCAAAATTTAGATGACGAACTCAGATAGCTCCACCACATATTAATAAATATTTTCGAAATTTAGAAAACGTTACTGCGGAAGACTTTTGGCACACAATCTCAAAATACTAGAGCAGATAGTGAGTTAGTGCATCCAAATCTGTAGAAATTTGCATTAAATTCTCCTTAATTCATCTGCAAACGTTGAACGGATAATTTCAAAAGTAAATTTAAATAAAATGCAATACAGAAAGAGATTAACAAATGCAATCCCAATAAGTAAATTAAATAAAAGATACGCATTTTTATGTACAAAAATATGAGTAATGGGGTATTTATTATAGAGCTAATTCAAACTAAATGTTGTATTGTTTATTTTGAAAAATCATAAACATTTTCTAAGCAATTTCTTGTTTTAAAATTTTAAAACTTAAAGTTTTGACATTGAAATGTATAGCAAATTTTTATGAGTTTACAAAATAAGCAATATAACTAACATTCAGTTGAATCGGATCATGGTTTTGTAAAATGGTATAGAAAGAAGTCAGAAGTTTTACATTTTTGGTACTAGAAATTTTTTTCTGCGCTACAGTTTCACGAAGCTTTTGAAGGAGCTTCTTTGAAGTCAATAAAAAGAGAAAACCAAACAACCGACGAAAAAATTTAAAAGATGCGGTTAATGAGTCACACATTGTTGCCAAGTCGCATTCACTGAGTCTACAATGTAAAGATTTTGAGATGTTGCAGTAATCGAGGTTGAGCTCATCGAGGGTTGCAGTAAGCGAGGGCGCACTGTGCATATATTTGATCTTACTAATGTACAATATAACTTGCATACATAACTAATATATTATAAGAAATTTATTATTTGACATATTGTCATAATATTATTTTGAATGAAATTTATTTGCTGGTGCTTAAGAATTGTCTATATGCATTTCATTGGTACTTTACCAAATCGTCAGTTGACTTCAAACACGCTTTTGAACAGTTACAGACTTTCAAAAACCATTCGAGAATTTTGTATAAGTTTCAAAGCCTACTGTACTTATTTTTGAAAGCTATTTACATATTTGTAAGCTCTCAAATGGTTTTTGAAAGTCTGGACATAAGATAAGGGGTTTGTAACTATTCAAAAGTGTGTTTGAAGTCTACTGACGATTTGGTAAAGAATCAATGAAATGCATATAGACAATGCTTAAACATCAGCAAATAAATGTCATCTAATATATTATAATTTTAATATAAGTAACCCGTTTGAATTGAATTTTGGGTTTCGATGTTTACATATTAATTTTTATATACATATGACCATATGTATATGTATACAAACTTTAATATAATTCGCAATCATGAATTATATTTATATTACGCATAAAATTTTTTTGAAGATTTTTTTTTGTAAAATGAAGATTTTTTTCGAAGAATGAAGGTTTTTCTCCGAAATTTTCTGGCACCACGGACTCAAACTATACATACCCATCGGTAAAAATTACGACGCATTCACTAAACATGCCATTTTAAAGGGCTTCAAAGACCTGAAATAAGATCCAAAACTAATTCTTTTCTGCCTTCACAGGATAGCATTCCAGAAGGCCTCTACTCTCTTTTCTTAAATTTGAATATAGAATAAATATTTCACCTAATGAGTTTTTAATTACACAAAGTAGGTACACAGAAAAGAAAAATCAATCCATCAGTACTTAATTTAATCCCAAGCGGTGTCAAAAGTACTGTAATTCCAGATTTCCTGAAATGAAGTACAGAAAGATTGATTCAATTACGGAATATTCAAGTGAAAAACACTTAATTTTAGCCTGATTCGGCTTTATTCATGTAAAAAATTCTTCTGTTAAGTAGGACAATGTTTATAAACTTTATACACAGTCGTACTCATACTGTGTTGGTGTTTATTTGCTTTAATGATAGCCACAATTCACTGATGTGCTCTTGTTGTTGTTCTTTATTTTAATTTCTCCGGCAAAGCCGACAAGTAGCGACTAACGTCATATTACATGCTTGATTCAAGCTCGCTGCATACTTGAATCAATCCCGTCCCATACTTGAATCATTCTACTGTGTACTTTAATCAATCCCGCCGCGTACTTGAATCAAGCCCGAACCATGCTTATTTTTCCTTATTTAATCCTAGAACAGACTTGAGAGCTCATATTTTTAATACTTAGCCAAATTTAATACTTTTACTTGTTTTAATATAAAACTTTTTTTTCATTCCTGGTATTGAACTTTACTCATCATGTTTGTAAACCAACGCCTAGACAACTTATTTTAATCAGTACATGAAAGAACGACACCTAAAATCCAGCATACACCAGCAGCACATAAAGGTGGGTCCACATATAAAAATATTTGCGCCGAACGTATTCGCCGAAAATATTTGCGGCACAAATTTTAGCTTGTAGATGTGGACGAGCTTTTAAATATTTATCACACAAATATTTATTCACGAGCATTTTTACGTCCACCCGCTCAAGCAAATGATAAAGCAATAAAATTAGCACTATTTCTACAAATGCGTCCACACTAGAACAGCATGCGGCGCAAATTTTTGCGTTGTTCGTCAGAAACCAACAAGCCATGGTTCGGGTGCACTGAATGTGACGAAAATTCTTGCGTCGTTTCTGTGCGCAGCACACGTCGACACTAACTAAAATGTGTCGCAAATATTTGCGGCGAACGCGTTCGGCGATAATATTTACAGATGTGGACCAACCTTAATACGATGTTTGCCGGTTATTTGTCGGAACTGCACGAATAAACAAAATTACCAAAAAAAATAGCATCAAGAGCACAACATTGAATTGTGGTTATCCTAATGCACTTCATAGCACCCTCCTTCGTCGGTATTGTAGCAAAACCGTCGGCGAAGTAAAAGAACTAATAAAATGGCTACACAACTTAAACAACTCGATGCCTCTACTAGACACCAGAGGGGATTGCAACACTGCTCTACTTAAAACGCGCAATAGCAGGGTTGTAAATGAATTAAGCTTTCTATCTCTCTCCCACTTCACCACCTGTTCTCCCTACACTATCCCTTTCCCAAAGAAGGTAACACATTAATTAATTAACTGGTAGACATTAATTGCCTGATCGTGTTACTTCTCTTAAAACAAAAAACAAAAAAAACAAATACGACTACGACTTTGTATAAAGTTTATAAAATAGTCGTACTTAAAATAATAAGGTTTGTTCTTAATTTAAGAAGTTTGTACGTTATTCAAGATTTTTTACATGATTTAAGAATTATATGCCGTTTTCGGTTGATTTAAGTACATTTTAGTGTTAGGCTGAATCCACGCCGTATAAGACAAAACTGTTTTTTAGTGACTTATACGACAATAGAACATTAGTTCTTATGAGAAAACACACACTAAATTTTTTTGGTGTGCGTTATAATCATACGAGTGTGTTTGACTTAAAAGAAAAAAACCGTTTTGTCTTATTTGGTGTGTGTTTCAGGCTTATGCTAGGAACACAACTGGGACGAACGACGAATTTTCGTCCACGAATATTCGTCGTCAAAAATAAAACATGTTTGTGTATATGAAAATACACACAATAACTGCGTCGGACGAAATTCGTCATACGACGAACAAATCAGTACCAAGTGACCATGTTTGGTTTTAGTTTTCAAGTGTTTTAGTAAATAAAATTCCTTTTTACTTTAATTATTGTTTTATTTTTATTTTATAGCATTTTAAATAAATATAGATAATAATTAACTACAATAATTGGTGTTAGTTGTGTTTTTGTTAATGTTAAATTTTGCACACACAGTAAACAACTTTCTCCATTATAACAGCTGTTACGTTTTCGTTGCTATTGTGTTTCATACATCGAATTTACATACCGAATTTTTATCGACGAATTCGTCGTTTTGGACGAAATTTGTCGTTCGTCCCAGTTGTGTTCCTAGCATTATTCGTACTTAAATTTTTTAGTACAACTCGTACTCAAAGTAAGTAGAAAATATATGCAAAATGCTATTAATTATAATATATTAACTAATAAGTAACACAAATTATGTCTTTTAAATGATATTTTAATGATTTAATAACTTTTTACAAGGTATTATTCACTGAGATTCACGGTTGACCCGGCATTACAGTGAGTTGGTCTAAGCGCTGCGGCTTCGGCTCTCTGTCTTCTATATAATGTTTAATACAAAATTTGTCGCAAATTTTATGCTCTACAATTTTTATAGCAAATGTTAACATCATTGGAGCTGTAGAAACCGGGATAATCGCGAAAAACTGATTTTTGTGACCTTTGACCTTGAATAACTTACGTTGCAGACACGAGATGTTATGAGACTTTGGAGACAACTTTTACAACACCAAAATGAAAGTGTATACGCATTTACAGATTATTATCTCTCATTCCGCAGTGAAATTCTAATTTGACTGGGCTAGGTTATTCTAAGATAGAATTGATTATCATCCCAAGGTAGAATTCAAAGCTACATACCAATGTACAAAATCTTCTATCTTATAAGGTTTTGAGTATTTTCGAATAACAAAACCCTATATATTTTCATAAAATTGCCAATAATGCAAAATTTTAATAATAAATTACACACAATATTGAGTTCTGGAGGAAAATTACGGCATTCGATATCGATGGAAATTTACATTTAAATTGTATTGAAATTTCGATCGATATCGAATGCCTTAATTTACCCCTGGGTTTTAAAATATATTATAAAACAAAGATTTTAAAATAACCTATCAATGAACGAAGTAAACAGTTTTTATGCTCTCCTGAACAGCTGTGATTTTTAATATAGAGGATTTTGAATATAGGCCGTCGATATATTTTCTTTGAAATAATATGATTTTCTTTTTAATGTACTGTGGGAATTTTTGGGGATGAGAAAATAGCTATTTTGAGGATTGTGGGGAAGAAAAAATTAAAAATTAGGGATAAGGTATGAAATACAACTGGGAACCATGTTCTTAGCAGCAAGTTCTCCGTGCGATGAACACTTAAATATTTTTTTATATTTTAACCAATTATTACGTGCGTGCATTAAGTCGAAAGTGGGTGATGTTGTTAAAAGTGAGTATATCGTAATAACAGTGGGTGAGTGATCCAAAGAAGCTTCTAATTGGATTATTTCACTGGGAGCTCCTTTTACTACTCAGTAATCAATAACATCAGAAATTTTTGTCCATGTGTTGGCCATACGTTGGCTGACCAGTTGAAATTACTTTCAAACACATTTTAGAAATTGTCTCAAACCTTTAGGAGAAATTACTTAGAAACTTTTTTGTTAGAGTGAGAATTTTAAAACAAAAGAAAATGAAAATACGTTCTGCTACAGTTGACGTATTTAAAATGTCAATTTGTATGAAAAACACGGTGAGCCGGAGTTCTCTATCATCAATTATATAGTTCAGTAATGTATTATACTCACATTTTAAAATTTTTTGACCAGTTTCATTCATACTCTCCAATGTAGTTTGCTGAAAGTATTGAATAACTACTTCTAATATAAAACCAAAACAACTTCCAATGAGTTACATCAATTTATTGACCCATCTTCCCTTTTGTTCTTTGGCATTCCTAAAATTCCGCCACATCAAAATATATGTAGAAACAAATTTCTTAAGCAAGCCATACACGTTACAACCGTTGGTACAACTTGAATAGGCTGTACAAAAAATTTAAATGTTTGTGGGCTCGTTGTATTAAGTTGTTGGTTGTGCGAAAGATCAAAAAGTTTTGATTTTTTGCCATGTTGTACAAAACTATCGCAACGTTTGTTTACCTGTCGTGTACTATTTTATGTAGTATACTTGTTTACCCTGTGGTAAACATTGAATATGAGTATTATTTGCGGACAGCACTAAATAAGAGATCTTTACTTGTTCACAAGTTGATTGCAAAATGAAGTTGTGAATCCGATCGCACTAAATTGTATCGTTTGTGCGACAAACATACAACTTGATTACTGGCTCAGTTGTACCCAACGGTCACAAAGTGTGTGGCTTACATTACTGTTACTGTCTTTTCAAAACCAGTTGGACAACAACACATTCATACCTTTTTTGTTGATTTTTGTTTCTTTTCTTCAACTTACATGCATGAGTAATACGTGTGTATGGATTATTAGCAACTTTACATGCTTATAGCTCCCAAACTACTGAACGGTATTTAGCAAAATATGAATTGTACAAATCTGTGATTAAATATGTTTAAAATGGTATAAGTTTTATAATAATCGGCTGTATAAAGTGAGCTTATACTGATTCACAACGAATTGGTTTGACTATTAATTATATAGATGTATGTAGTATGTGCTACGACAATTTAATAATCGTACGATTGTGTAGGATAGACTTTATTGAAGTTCAACACAAAATGATATGTGCGATCTGTATGGAGAAATGCTTAACGAACAAGTCAGACCAGCGATGCCCTTTTTGGGGTTTTTAAGATATAACAAAAAAACGATATGACATACTATGTTGTCATATCGTAATATTTTTACGATATGACAACATTGCCATATGACAACACCGTATATGACTATCTTAGTGTTGTCATATCGTAAAAAACTTACGATATGACAACACAGTATGTCATATCGTTTTTTTGTTATATCGTAAAAACCCCAAAAATGGCATCGCTGAGTAAGACAAACAAATTGTACGTGTATGGCTAGCTTAACAGGTTAATGCACAGCCGCCGCCAATAAAAAATATATCGGCTCACATTTCTGGTCCTGTTTATAGAATGAAAAATATAGAGAAAAATTTTTATGAAAAGCGCTTATTTTTTCAGTGGTTTCTATTCATTGTATGGGTGCTATAAACAGCACAAATTTACGTCAGATTAAGGAAATTCCTCCACTTAATTATCAGATTATGGGTCCAGCATGACAAGGACATCAAGCCGAACCGGCTGAATATTATATCTGACGCGCTCGAGTGTTTCAATGTTACAATTTTTTTGCATTTTGAAAAGTCGGCCATAAGTTTTGGTCGCGTCGAAATCGTCAGATTTGTAATGGGATCTCCTTTAGGGTCCACTTAACATCCTTTCTAACACGCTCGAGTAAATCCATTTTTCTCCATTTTCTACCCCTTCGTACGGCCACACCCAACATGGAAACCGTCAGAATAAATATTGCTCCGTTATCGAAAACACGTGGGAAGCACACATTATTAATATCTGACAAGGTCGGGTATTTCAATGTGCTTTTTTTACATTTTTGAAAGCCCGAACAAGCTCCCCCCACCAATGAAAGGGAATACATCACATAACCTTTTTTCTTTTTAGCATCTAATCTTCAGATTCCTTAAGATCACCACGACGCACAGAGAGAAAAATAGCCAATCTAGCGGCGGAAAAATAAAAAAAAATATTATCAAATTAGAAAAAATTTAAACGCGGACAAATCAGTTTATTTCAAAATCAAATTTATTTATCACTATGCTATGAAAAAATTAGGTTGTAATTCTTTATTGATTTTTATATCAAGTTTGTTGTATTGATTCGCTAATGATGGACGTTTTCGGACAAAGTAACTTTTTTTTTGATAAATTGTTATATCAGCTATTTTAAACTGTTTTACATAATATATTTGCTATTTGAGTTAAGGTTTGCAAGCGTAAAACAGAAACAAAAATTTTAATTTTCTAAATCTTTTTCGAGATGCAAAAAAAGTATACGCAAGTGTCCCTGAAAATTTAGTGGAATCTTAATGTAGATATTATGGAGTAATACTGTTAGCTGCGGAGACTTGCGTATGTGACTTTTACATCAGTTTTCCTAATTATACACCTTTTTAAAATGTTCCTACTTCTTAGTACTTCTATATGATTTTGTTGTAATTTGCTTCCGAAACCACTTGTTATTAAATAAAATACCAATAAAGTAGTCATTTTTAATTTAAGTCAAATTGTTAATGCATTTTGAAATTTGAATGCATTTTTTATTTTTTATTTTTTTTGCTGGTCCTGACAACTGTGACTTCATCGTCTTCGTTTTGTAATATTGAAAAGCGATTTTCTGAAGGCGGCGATTTTCAGGTTTACCGTCTTTGGGCATTTTCGCCACTGGAGCGAGGTTTTTCGATCTAGAACTTCTTTTTCTTTTATTTACAACTTCAATATAGCTGTCAATACCCATTTGTATTAATGGTTTTTTCTGTGGCGTTTTCTGCGGAGCCACTTTCTGTCGTTTTACCTTTTTCGGATAGTTGTGGGCTCATATTGTTGGTACTTGTTTGTTGCTGTGAAGCGGGTTTCAAAAAATTTATTTTTATATTACTTTCTGTCATAGACGTTGAATTTGAGCGTACTCGTCCTTTTGACGCCAAGTGTAAATTTTTGTTTACGACATTTTCACTTTGTGTTGCCACGACAGTTAAACACATTCCTGCCATTAGCCGTTGCTATTATTTTTTCTTTGTTTTTTGCTGGGTAGTACTACTCATATACATATGTATGTATGTATGAATATGAGTGTACAGTCTTATTTTTTTATTTGTTTGTACTTTTCTATAAGTTTATGATTTACTTTTCAAAGCAAACGAAAAAAAGTTAATATCCCAGCAAAAATTTTGCTTACTGATAGGGAAAAAAGTATATGGGGATTTAAGTCGTAATTACTCACAATTTGACTCGATAACTACTTATTTTTGTTTGCGAAGTCCAAAAAATAAGGGGTACCCCTTACAAATGTATTCACATTGTCACAGCAATTAACTAGTTATTACTTGGCCACTTGAAGATAAAAAAATAAGTAGTCAAATAAGCAAATTAAAATTAAAAAAAATTTCTACGCATTATGTTTTATTTATATTTTATCAATTTTATTTATTTTTTTTTTTTGACCCAGCTGTGCTCGTTCAGATATGAAGACAAGAACTTTACCCACTCAGCTATTGTTGACTTATAATTTTAAGCAACAAAAATTAGTTTTAATATACAAACACATGTTGACTCAAACAGTGTCTGTCTACTTATTTTATTAATACATATCAACAAGTTGTTACTACTTTCAGATAATGATGAAAATTCGTACTAATTTTATTAAAAACTAAGTAATAGTTCTAATTTGAAGCATAGTTATAAGATAAATAAAGTACTACCGATTACAAAAATGACAAAAGTTGTTGCTTGGTTCTTAACAAACGCTGCTGTTAATATTTGTTTTTGTGAATATATGCCTCTTTTTTTTTAATATTATATATTTGTATATTGTAATATTTATTTTGTTCACTGGCCGACCGATCAAGACGCGTCTGTTTACCTCAAGAGTAAATTGCGAACTTTTTACTGCATTTTGAATTTTATTTTTTAAAGCATTTTGAATTTTTAAAAATGGTCGTACATAGCAGAATATAGCGCCCACTGTGCTAAAAATTGTTAATTTATTTACAGACCTTATAGCCTAGAGCCTTTCCAGCTATACGTTTCTTGTGGATCATACCATTAGTTTAGAAAATATAAGCTTTCCAACGCTTAAAGAGTTTTATCGGTAAAATTGGTATTATATAATAACATATAGCGCTTACTGCGTTAAAAATAGCTACCTAACTTAACACACCTTGTAGCTTACATCCATCCCTATAATTCGTCTATAAATTTTTTGTGGATAAAACTATTCGTTTGGAAGATATGATTTTTCCGCCGCTAAATTTACCATTTTTCCCAGTTTGCGACGCTCAATTAAATCCACATTTAGCACCTCGAGTTCCCCTTCTACGTATACCCAGCAAAAACTTTTGTAATTTTTGTAATCGGTAGTACTTTATTAATGGTTTAGAAAGTAATGAGTGGTACTTATTTATCT
This sequence comes from Panzeria rudis, assembly GCA_956483635.1. Classification (NCBI taxonomy): domain Eukaryota; kingdom Metazoa; phylum Arthropoda; class Insecta; order Diptera; family Tachinidae; genus Panzeria; species Panzeria rudis. The sequence continues at coordinate 66,557,389 of OY101451.1, forward strand.
TATTACTATGCTTCAAATTAGAACTACTACTTAGTTTTTAATAAAATTAGTACGTATTTGTATCATTATCTGAAAGTAGTTACAATTTGTTGATATGTATTAATAAAATAAGTAGACAACCACTTTTCAAGTCAACATGTGTTTGTATATGAAAACTAATTTTGTCGCTTGAACTTATAAGTGAACAATAGATGAGTAGTTAAAGTTCTTGTCTTCAAATCTGAAAGAGCACAGGTTCGTATCGCAGATGGGTCAAAAATAAAAAAGTTTAATAAATATACATAAATCAAATATAATGTGTATAAATTTTTTTAATTTTAATTTGTTTATTTGACTACTTATTTCTAAGCTTCAAGTAAGCCAAATAATAACTAGTTAATTGCTGTGACAACGTAAGGGGTACCCCTTATTTGTTGGACTTCTCAAACAGAAATAAGTATGTAGTTATCGAGTCAAATTGTAAGTAGTTACGACTTAAATCCCCATATCCTTTTTTGCCTGCCAGTAAGCAAAGATTTTGCTGAGCAAGAACTAAAATCAAATTAGCATGAAATAATTCATGCTTTTAAAACCTTTTATACAACTTGCGATGTTAGTATTTATATATGTTTGTTATATGTATGTATGTATGCCATTCACAATATGACAGTAATCACGACAGTTGCCGCCACGACAGCAAAGTCTCATTAGCATGCTTGATAGTGCGGCAGTGGCAATTTCTCGTAGAAATGAACTGTCATGGCAGTACTATCACTACAGTTACTGTCATGGAGTGAACGGGGCTTTAATGGCAAATCGTGCGATAGTTTTTTCTACTAGTTTTGCCATATCGATTCTTATTAAAATTTGCATACACATTGGGTTCTTGTAACAATACAAAATCATGGTAGATAAGTAACATCTTCTTTTACAATTACTTATATTTAACCGATTCTTATGAAACTTTGCATACACATTGACTTTCCGTAACAATACAATATTGTGAATAGAAAAGTGGGCAATGCCTCCCCCATACAAAATCAGAGAATTTACATAAAAAGTTGTTTTAAAAATGTTTTATTATTATTATTTTTTAATATTATATACATATACAGTGCGCTCGGGATAACGTCAACACCCCATTTCGTCAACATCCCAAAACGTCAACATCTTTTTATTGACATTGTCTACTCTAAAACGTCAATTAAACCACAACGCTCTAAAACGTCGACTCTAAATAAAGTAAAATTTTAGCTTTAGTAACAACTAAAACCCATGTGTAACACATATATGTGCAGAAAAAACAACAGATTCCTTTAAGATATGTAAGAGTATAGATATACATATGTGCCATGATCTCATGTAATATATTTTTCTTGCTTTTAATTAGGTTGAAAACCTCTTTTTTATTTGCTTTTTCCTTAGTTTTAATTTATAAACGATAAAAACGCTTTAAACTATTGTATTAATAATATTTTGATCTTAAATTTGCGCATTCATAAACGTCAACAATCTGATAAACGTCAACACTCGCGGTTTTTATTAGTTGACGTTATCCCGAGCGCACTGTATTAATAAAAATTCATGAAAAATAGTTTATGAAATCATTTCATGCTACATGTATGTATACTTATTTATGCTCAAACTTTTTCTGTGTAAGTATTACGGAAAATTTAAGTATTTTTTTTAATTCACATTTTAGCAATGGGCATTTTAGACGAAGGTGCACCTCTGTCCTGGAAGGAGACAAAAGCCCTGTCTAAGCACGTCCAAAAACATGGTGTACAACAATTTATAAATCTGTTTCGTAAATCCAAAGACCGCAAAGGGGATCCTTTTAAATGGGGCGATGAAATTGAATATGTAATTGTTAAATTTAACCATTCCACCAAGGAGGCCAAAGTTTCTTGCAAATCGGAACAATTGTTGAAAATTCTAAATGAAAGGGAGGAACGTAATCAGGTCACTGGCTTATGGCGTCCCGAATATGGATCCTTTCAACTAGAAAGTTCTCCACTTAAACCGTTCGAAGGATCATTTACACATTTCAGAACAGTTGAACATGATATGCGTCTGCGTCGTAAAGAAGTTCAAGACTTATTAGATGAAGATGAATGTATTCTGACTATAGTGAACTCTTTCCGTTTTGGTTGTAAAGATTTCACGCATCCACCATTTAAAATAAGGCCAGATGATTCCAACAGTTACACGAAATCTCTTTACATACCAGATGAGGCCATCTTTGCCGGTCATTATCGTTATTATATGTTATCGCGAAATATGCAGTTGAGACGTGGAGAGAGAATGCAAATCAAAATAAAGGTATTTAAAGATGAAAATACAAAGTTCCCTATTGAAGGGGCCTCCATAAAGGAGCCTGATTTGGTTACGCTAGATACTGCTTTTGGCTGCAACTTGCAAGTTACTATTCAAGGAGGAGATATGACAGAGGCTCGATACTTGTACGATCAATTAGCACCCATGTGTCCACTTATTCAAGCTGTAACTGCTGCTGCACCTATACATCGGGGTTATTTAACAGATATAGACAACAGTTATTATTTTATTGGCGATGGGTCAGATGAACGTACGCCAGAGGAAAGAGGTTTAAAGCCTCTTAAAAATGACAAGTGTCGTTTAACAAAAAAACGATGGGATTCCATAGATTCTTATCTTTCTCCAGAGGCCGATATGTACAATAATATTGACCTCTATTACGATAAAGAAGTATACGATCACTTGCGTAATGAAGGCGTTGATCATGTCATGGCCCAACACGTGGCCCATATATTTATCCGTGATCCCCTGATTATGTTCAGTGATAAAATCTATCAAAACGATGAAGAGGAAACTGGTCATTTTGATAACATTAACACTTCGACTTGGCAGACTTTGCGCTTCAAACCTGCCTTACCAAACACAGAACTCGGCTGGAGAGTGGAGTTTCGTCCTTGCGATATTCAACTAACTGATTTTGAAAATGCTGCCGTATCTTGTTTTGTTATACTTTTAACTCGTGCTATACTGTATTATCGTTTAAATTTCCTCGTGCCCATAAGCAAAGTTGATGAAAATATGCAAACTGCTCAAAAACGCGATGCCTGCCGCAAAGAGAAATTTTGGTTCCGCAAAAATATCATGAAATATCCAACGCAATGTGGCAATAAATTTACAAATGGTAGCACTAATGATCATAATGATTGTTATGAGAATAACACCAATACCAGCGAACAAAATTATGAGATGAATGGTTACTGTCATAATAGAAATGGTTACACTAATGGCTGTCATAAAGAAGATTACAGCCAACATAATGGTGTTTCAAATGGTTTCATCAATGAGTTTCATGCTAAAGAATTGGAACTCATGACTATTGATGAGATTTTTAATGGCAAGGTAAGTAGACTTTTCTTTTACTTTATATACCCTTTTTTTAGTAAATCCATGTCAAATCGAAAGCAGTTCCGATCGAGCCTTTCCTTTCCGGTAGTGTATGTCAAAAGAGATTTGAAGAATAAAATTTACAGACACTAGGGCTATTTGGTTAACGAAATATGACGTTATGAAAATTGAAGAAATCATCAAAAAATTAGTAAAGTGCCTTTACCAAGTTAAATATAAATTTCTAAACTACAAAAGTGATAAAAGCTGTGTTCATTTACTGAAAATTGTTAACAATTGTTAACAATTTTTGATAGAAAGTGTTCATTAACTCCAAAAATTTTCAACGAGAGAGCGTCAAAAGAGAGCAACAAATTGAGACACAAAAAAATTGTTGAAAATTCTTGATAGTAAAATTTTTACTTTCAATAATTGTTCAAACAGCTGTTTTGTGTTTGTATTTACAAATCAAGTTTGCTAAAAGAAGTTGGGAAATAAAAATATTTTTGCAAAATTTAAGAAATTCTAAGTGAATGTTAATTTTTAAAGCGATGAAATATATTAATACGATAGAAAACCAATTTTTGTTTAATTTAGGACCAACCGCACAAAAATAAGATGTCTAAAGCAATGGAATTTAGCAACACAGGATCTAGTACATCAGGGCCAGAGGATGTTGCAGCAAATTTTAGTATTGCAAATATTATGAGTATCTAGATACTCGGTACTTTACACTATGGCGGTAGATAATCCAATTAGTTCATACATAAATATATTTAATGTTAATGTAAATTTGACTATGTAATTTAGACAATTAGCAGTATCTTGGAAACCATAAGAGGGAATTTCTTGAAATTAAAAAAAAGCTAATATGTACTAAATATTTCAAAATTAAAAAAATGTCAAAACGAAAAATCGCCAAAATGAAAAAGCGTTTAACGGAAAAAACACCAAAATTGCAAAATAATTTCTAAAACGCAAAAAATCACCAAAACTAAAAAGATCGCCAAAAAAACTTAAAAAAAAACCCAAAAACCGAAAAAAGTCGCCAAAACGAAAAAAACACTAAAACTAAAAATATCGTCAAAAACGAAAATTCGCCAAAAATGGAAAAAATCACCAAAGCGAAAAAAGCGTCAAAGCTAAAAAATCGCCAAACACCGAAAATTTGCTAAAACGAAAGTGTCAAACCCAAAAAATCGCTAAAACTAAAAAAATCAGCAAACACCGAAAAAATTCCCAAAACCCAAAAAAGCGCCAAAACTAAAATAAATCTCTAAAAAATCGTCAAAAAGTAAAAAAAAACGTTAAAACAAAAAAAAAACGCTAAAACAAAAATATTGCCAAAACTAACGAAAATACACAAATAAACATACGTTATTCTGGCATATTCTGTGTTTCACAAAAAATAAAATAATGTGAATTTTCTTGGCATTGTTGTTATAAAAAATTATTTATAACAACAATGCTATGAGAAATACACATAATTTTATTTTTTTGTGAAACACAGAACATGCCAAAATGACGTTAACATAAAAATATTTCTGCAACTTTCGATTGATAATTGGTCCCAAAATGTAATCCACATATAAATTTTTTAAATATTGTACTTCATTACAAAATAATTTGTTTTTGTTTTCATTACCTAAAAAGTTTAAAATTTCAGATATGTACCCTTTTTTCAATTTCTTATTCAATTTTGTTGAAAAGAAATAATAATAAATGCCGAAATCACATTATTTTTATAGTAATAGGTACATATATTACATTTTTCCACATATAGGAGTAGTTATTAAGTACTCATATATACCTACATATATATTATAACACTATTTTAGCTTGAAAATTTTGGATGGTAAAGTGTTCATTTACTTTTTATTATTTTTGAGAGTAATTTTACAAAATTCCTTTTTACTCTCTCGTTGATGGAAAGTGATAGGAAAGTAAATGAACAAAGCTAAAGATGGGTATTTTTTCAATACCTACAATCAAAGCTGTTTGTGTGCTAGTTTCTTATACATGCTAAACTGCTTGAGTTATTTTGTCTGTATTTATAGTTTCAGATCATCAACCGAGGATATGCATGTTCACTCCTCGGTTGATGATCTGGAACTAAAACTACAGACAAAATAACTCAAGCAATTTAGCATGCATAAGAGACTAACACACAAATAGCTTTGATTGTAGGTATTGAAAAAATGCCCATCAGAGCGAGACAACAAATAACAAGTTTGTGAGTGTTGGACTATTGATCAGATAGGAAAATTTCGGCAAAAACTAAGTTGAGTCACAATAAAAATACAGGGCAAGAATTTAAAAAGAAGTCTTGTATTCTATTTGCTGGCAAAAATTAGTTAAATAGCTGATGTTTCCTTTTAAAAAGCACCCACCTTCATAAGTGGTAAAAGTGAACAAGAACGCTGATGAGACGGTGTAGCGGACTGTCGAAATCAGTAGTACTGATCGGTTGTGCTAATCTGATTTTAATATTCCAACACTCCACTCTTAATAAAAATAATTTGAATTTACATTAATTCAAAATATTGAACTAGGAAGCCGAAATAATAAAAATTTTCAGAAAATGTTTAACTTTCAGTTAAAAATTAAGTTCAGGCAAACTGAAAGTTAATTAATTAAATTAAAATGGAAATAGCTGAACTTTGTGTTTCTGGGGGTTATATCGAAAACAATAATAAAAAACTAAAATTTGTTTTTAATTTCAATATAATATAAGAAAGACATTTTCTTATCGGCATTGTGAGACAGGCAGTTATTGTTATATCTTTCCAGTAAGCTTGTTATTATTCTTAAAAACAAAAAACTCACCGCACTTTTTCCAGTGAAAAAATTTAGACTCTAGTGTTCACTATAACCGTCAAAATAATACATTCTCACCGTTGCGGGTGCACAAATCAAAAGTGAACACTGAAATTGGTGAATACTTCAAAATTCATCTGGCCCCAGGGGCCAGATTTCGCAACGATGACTTTTGATGTGTTCACCAATTTCACCAATTTTTTCACTGGAAAAAGTGCGGTGAATTTTTTGTTTTGAAGTGTTCACTGGTAAAAAATTCATCGTTGCGGAATCCAGCCCCAGGACATATTAGAAAAACAGTCAAACTATTCCATTCACAACGACGATTGAACGTATTAGAGAACATGGAAATATAAAAGCAAAAAACATTTGACGGAAGAATAATAAATGAACAAATAAACACTGCTTCAGACGTATTATTTGAACTGTTAAAATATCTTTACACAAAACAAAACAATAGTCCAGGCAACGTAGTAGGAAATGAACAAGACAAACTGATTACCCAGAAACGTACAATTATAGATTATTACCTACGTAGGGATAAAACATTTGATAACTAATAGAGCAGATTATAAACACCAATTTCACCAATTTTTTCACTGGAAAAAGTGCGGTGAATTTTTTGTTTTGAAGTGTTCACTGGTAAAAAATTCATCGTTGCGGAATCCAGCCCCAGGACATATTAGAAAAACAGTCAAACTATTCCATTCACAACGACGATTGAACGTATTAGAGAACATGGAAATATAAAAGCAAAAAACATTTGACGGAAGAATAATAAATGAACAAATAAACACTGCTTCAGACGTAATATTTGAACTGTTAAAATATCTTTACACAAAACAAAACAATAGTCCAGGCAACGTAGTAGGAAATGAACAAGACAAACTGATTACCCAGAAACGTACAATTATAGATTATTACCTACGTAGGGATAAAACATTTGATAACTAATAGAGCAGATTATAAACAAAATATTAAGCACAAACATAACCCAGCAGGAAAAGTAGTCATTAATTACATATATATATATATATATATATATATATATATATATATATATATATATATATATATATATATATATATATATATATATATATATATATATATATATATATATATATATATATATATATATATATATATATATATATATATATATATATATATATAGGGAATTCACAATGTGTATGTTAAAATTTGGAAATAGCAATATAGTTACACCTTAAAATTTCATTGTGAGCAACGATACAAAGTACAGCATATTAAAGTAATAAAAGTAACGACGAAGTTTGCCGAATATTTCTCACTATTTACATGTATAGAACACGAACTCAAAATTCACAACAAACAAAACAACAATACAAGCAAGATAGTGCTTGGTACCTATCAACATGCCAAAGAAACGCCAATACATACACTCAAACCACACACAAATTCGTTATTTAAAATATTGCCGCATAGAAAAAACATGCTTCTTGGAGGTTTAAAATTGCCATCTGGTAGTACATTTCATTTGCATGCAAAACAACAAACTTGCCAATCCATACTAAAAGACTAAAATTTAAACGTCTTTATATTAAGACACATTTTAGAAATATTTTTTATAATCTTATACCACTTGGCTTTTATTTAAATTTAACTATTACATTTTTCTTCTCTTTAGTCTGTAACTTCTCCCGGTTTGATACCCCTAACCCGCAGCTACATACAAACACTTCGTTTGGATAATGAAACCCAGTGTGTTTTGGAAAGATATATTAGTTTTGTAGAGAAAAGAGCATCTGGTGAAATACCCACTAACGCGAGGTGGTTAAGAGAGCTGGTGCAAAATCACCCAGAGTATAAGTAAGTATTTTCTTTAAATTCATATGTATACATTAGGGATGGACAAGTGAAAAAAAATATATCGATATATTTTTAAATATCGATCGGCATCGATATATATCGAAAAAAAAATATCGATATATTTTCAAGCATGGTTATTCATACATAATCCCGAAATTTTTTTAAACAAAAAACACGAAAAGTGCTTTTCTTATAACTAATTAAGCTGAAAAGAGTTAATTTTCAACATATACATATGTATACTGATTCACCAATATTTCATGGAACGTACTTCAACAATATTATACTAAAAGAAAAATAATTTTTTGAATACAAAAAATTGTATATGTAAATAAAATAAAAGGTTTTGTTAGTGATATTTTATTTATAAAGAAAACCGAAGCTAAAAAATATCGAATTTATACCGTCGATATTTTTTGAAGAAAAAAATATCGATATATTGCAATTAAAAATATGGACGATATATATCGATGTATTTTAAGGAAATATCGATATATCAATATATGGATATTTTTGTCCATCCCTAGTATACATATATATATATATATATATATATATATATATATATATATATACATATATATATATATATATATATATATATATATATATATATATATATATATATATATATATATATATATATATATATATATATATATATATATATATATATATATATATATATATATATATATGTATATATATATATATATATATATATATATATATATATATATATATATATATATATATATATATATATATATATATATATATATATTAAATGAAATTTATTTGTTGATAGTTATTAAGCAATTGTCTATATGCATTTCATTGGCGCTTTTACCAAATCGTGAGTAGACTTCAACCACAACTTTAATTGTATATAGGTGTAGAAAAATAAAATAGATTCATATCGAATATAAAATATTTGTTGGGTTTTGTATAAGTTTCTAAGCCTACTACACTTATTTTATTCTTTTGTTCAAAAATATTATCGTTTGTAAATTCTCAAATGGTTTTTGAAAGTCTGTGCATAAAATAGGAGGTTTGTAACTGTTCAAAGTTGTGGTTGAAGTCTACTGACGATTTGGTAAAAGCGCCAATGAAATGCATATAGACAATTGCTTAATAACCATCAACAAATAAATTTCATTTAAAATATAATTATGACAAAATGTCGAATAATAAATTTCTTAAAGATATATATATATATATATATATATATATATATATATATATATATATATATATATATATATATATATATATATATATATATATATATATATATATATATATATTATATTATATATATTTATTCCCGTCGTTCCAAAGTGGAACATAGGGCCATAATACATACATATATCGATACTATTAAAATTCTTATTTTGATTCTTACAGAAAAGATTCGGTGGTTACTGAAAGTATAAATTACGACATTCTTAAAAAGATTAAAGAACGCCAAGACAAAGAAATAATGGAATCAAAACTATCAAAAATCAATGGAAATAATTAACAGAATTACTGTACATTACCTAATGCAACCAAAATTTAAAGATAGCACCAACAGGTAGCCAGTGATGCTTATACTCGAATTGATTTGGAAGAAAAACCTCCCCCGTAAACCGTGTTTTCTAAAAACTCCAATACAAAACTTGATTTATTTATTTAAAAATGTTGGTACTGAATTTTTTATTTGAAGTAACGATATATGTATAAAATATTTGCAAATTTTTCAGGAAAAATGTTATGATGGTACCTCCGACAATTTTATTTGTTTTTATAAAAAAAATTTTTAATTGTTTTAAATAACGCATATTGAGTTCAAAACTTCAATGCGGCTTACGGGGGAACTTTTTTAACGGCCACAAAAAAGTGACTCTAATTTCCTTTTTAGTTTTTATGTACTTTACGGTATTGTTATCTTCTTTTTTGATATTTTAAAATATTGTCAAAAAGTTGTATGCCTAATGTACATACTTACATTTTATTTATATTTTTAAGCGTATATACATATTTTAAAATAAATACTTGAGGCTTATCTTTGTTTAAAAGTTTTCTCAGTGGCTTAAAAAAAAGTAATTCTGGAAGAAAAAACTAATGGGTGATTCTCATGGACAAGCGCTCCGATGTAATAATTAACCTTAAATTTTTTTTAGTTACGTTATTTCGCATTTCAGCTAACGATATGGAACTGTGTAGTTGCATACATTGATAAAAAATCATATTCATCCGTGTATTTACAACATCCCACTTTCCATAAAATATTTTATAAAATCCGGCTTTTTTGGTAATATTTTCTTCAGAATCCCGCTTTTGAACCGTTCTTGTCCCGCTTTTGACAAAAACCTTCTGGTCACGTTAGGCATGTCAAACTCATTTCAGTGTGAAGGCTAAATTCTTCGAAAACTATAGTCCAAATCCTCTTGCGGGCCGCGGTTAGTTTTTTGTTAAAAATTAAAATTTTGACTAGAATAATTCACAAATTTTAGCTTGTAGATGTGGTCGAGCTTTTAAATATTTATCACACAAATATTTATTCACGAACTTTTTTACGTCCATCTGCTCAAGCAAATGATAAAGCAATAAAATTAGCACTATTTCTACAAATGGATCACACCAGAACAGCATGCGTCGAACATTTTTGCGTTGTTCGTCAGAAACCAACAAGCCATGCATGGTTCGTGTGCGTTGAATGTGACGAAAACTCTTGCGTGGTTTCTGTGCGCCGCACAGTGGCTGAAAATCGTTTTTCATTGGCCAAAATTCTGTAACTTTTGAACCGATCAAAATATTGAAGTCATTTTTATTTTAATGGATAGATATTTAGTTCAGCTTGACTCAGTTTTAATTACATTAAAATTGATTGAGGACTTTTTAAGGAATTCTAGGTCAAAGTTGAACTTTTGAATTTTTTTAACTTTTAGAGTGAAATATGGGTTTATTATTTTTTTATTTATTAAAAAATTTAATATATGGAAATTAATAATAATTATAAATATTTTTTGTTATAATGAAATTTTTTTAATGTTACACTAAAAAAAATTTTTACACTAAAAAAAATAGTAAAATCAACTGGAGATTTTGCTATTATTACAGAAAAATTAAACATTTTTTGCTGTTTAATTTGCAAATTTGTTTACAATCAAAGAATAGTTACACTTAAAAAAAACGTTAATAATATTATCTAAAAATATTGCTATTACTACAGAAAAATTTATTATTTTTTGCTGTCAAATTTGATCATTTTAAAAAACATATTAAAAATAAAAACTGCAATAAATTTTAATAGCATTTGTAACAATGGTAGGTTCTGTTTATTATTATTTTTTACTAATACTATGTTTTTCGTACTTAAATAACAATGAAAGGCAATTATAATTATTATTCATTTGACTCAAATATTGATTGCAAATATTCCATATTTTGTTCTGTGCTATTTCTGTTCTTTAGTAGTTTTTTGGCTTGTTCATCTAAATCCCGATTTTCCACTATCCATTGATTTCGAATACTGGAGATGAACGGATCTGACGTTGCCAATAATATATTAAATAGATCTTCATTTGTTGAATTTCTTGAAATTTTTCTAGTATTGTGCTCTCTATAAAATCTGTAATCCTTGTTCCTTTTTTCCTGAGCCTCCTCTGATAGATCTCCAAGTGGCACCAAATGATATTTAATGACATCTTCTCCATGATAAAGGATTTTGTGAACGGTTGCAGACATATTTCTCCATGGGTAGTTGGTTGTATATATTTTTGCAGTTTCCTTACCATAATCTCCAAATTTTCTAGAGTCAATTTCTTCATTGCACGCAAGTACTTCTAGGATTATTTTAAATCTGAAAATAAGGTTTAAATCCACTCCTGTTATTTCAGATGCTGTTTTGGATCTGAAAAGAATCTTCTTGCGGTATTGCCATCATTTGTATTGCCTGACCCTTGTTTTGGCTGATCTATAATCAATCCTAATTTGCGATATTCATCTTGAACATGTTTCTTTTTTGAACTTCTTAACTCTTTGTTGGTTTCGTTGTTTCTTATTGATCCTGAAGACCCGAAATCCAAATCATAACTGATTTTTAGTATGTGTTCCATAAGTCGTATTCTTGCATGTAGTGGTGATAAATCAAATTCATATGCATCGGTATTATCTAATGATTTTGTCGGGACTTGGTGTAATTGGGTTGATGTTGCTTGGCATATAATGCAGCTGGATGCAGCCTTCGTGCTAGTCAAAGCCTGACCTACTTTTCCATCTATCATTGTCAGCACTAATTGGTAGCTTACTTCAATTTGCTGCCCATCTAACTGTAATTGTAATGGCTGTGGTGTTGCAATTTGGGTCTTGATATCACTAACTTCTTTGTTAATGGCATCATGAGTTTCTTTTTTGAATTCAAATTTGATTGGCCTGCAGTATTTCGTAGAAGATGGTGTCTCATTTTTCCAAATATCCATTGTTTGCGTTGTACTAGTCGAAGGCTCTGAATCTTCCAAAATCGTTTTCAATCGCAATGGTACAAATGATACCATGAACATATCTGAGGCCGATATATTTTCACATACAGCTTGTTTGTATTGTTTTTGTCCCGAAGAACCATCACATCCCCATTTACAAAAAAGAATTAACTTTGTGTTTCCATATTTCTTTAACTCATTTCCTGTTATTGATTGTAGCAAGCGTTCGGCTGAGTGATCAAGTAGAGATTGTAGTTGTACCTCTGCCGAAATTGGTGTGATTGTAATAGTGTCCTTTGATGGCAAACAGTCCGGCGGTTATGTGATGATATGCTGGATACATATTTGAGCCTTTTTCAATCGCACGCAGTCTGAGCTTAATATATTGCTGTTTTGTTAATTTCAAATCCAGAAATAATGCTAATGCCTCCTCATTTGTGTACTGTATTGCATCACTCGGAGTTGGTATACTTTTAAGAATCCGTTTTGTTCTCACTGGACTAGCTTTAAAAACTTTTTCAATGATATCCACTTTTGTTAATTGGTTCTGTGATCGTAATTGATGTAGGAAAGATTATTTTATATTTGTACAACCAATTGCATCGTTAATATCTTTAAGTTTCCGCCTCTTAGATCGATCGCTGCAGTTGCCCATTAATGATTTGCGTGGTCTTCCAGCCTTTTCTTGCTTTGCTGTTTCTGCAGCGACAGTAAGTTGGCCTTCTAACCAGTTTGCACTTTTTATATAAAAGTTTTGTTTACTGTACCTAACTTCTTTGTAGCGTTTTTTAGTGCTTTGACGAAATTAGATAATTGCTCTTGCTTTTCGGTGCTACACGAATTTAAGTTTAATTTTAACGTAGCTAAGAACATCTTCCTGGTTTTTGTTTCTAAAATACTCTTCGGCCAGTTCTTTATAACTGAAGCTCTCCATATTTTTCTGAATATTTTTATTTGTGTCTGTTATGTTTTATCCGTACACTTAAAGGATTAACTTATTACTGAGTAATCCCTTATCGAATCCGTAGTTTTATACATTTTTAGATACATGTTATTCACACATTGATCTTTAATTTCATAGCAGGTAGTGCTTAAATTGAACAAAACTGCACATGTTATCCAGACCTTAATATCAGGTAAAACTGATTAGTATCTCGTTATAAAATTGTTTATGACTTTGGTTAATAACAGGTAAATTTAGAAAGAGATCATATGTTTACTGTAGAACCAAATGTGATAATTTTATGACTTATTTTTTGCTGATCAAAACAAAGCCATTAAACCCTTTCGCAGGTATTATATTTAATTTTTTTAGTTTTACGTAGTCTAAAGTAAAAAAAACATAAACGTTTAGGCAAAAAAGTGAAAATTTAATACACCATTGTATACGAGTACTTATAGGGCTGTTTAAATTAATTTGAATATTTTTTTAGAGTAATTTCATTAAAATGAAAAGTGTTCTACCCACGGCTCGTGACGGGTGCAAAAGTATATATAGCGTTAAAGAGGACACTTTCACCTTTCTCCTGGTGGTATACGTTTCTTGTTCCCTTTTGTTCCCTAGAAGTTCTATTCCACTAAAATTTAAATTTGAGAAAAATATAGTAGTTTCATAAATATTTCATAACGCCCTTAATATTAAACGCTAGAGCTGTGACCACTTACAACAACTAAAGACTATAATCCTACCAACATTATAAAAAAGACCGCAGGCCATTATCGATGATAGCTTGCGAGTAGTAAACATTTATTTTTGATAAAAAACAAAAGAAAAAAACCTTTTCCTGAAATTAAAAAAAACAGTTGTTTGAAAGCATGCCACGCCCACAATTATCAATAGTTTAACCTAATTTTTTGGCTACCTTAATCTGGATATATTAGCTATAAAAAGGCGTAAAAATTTTAAAAATCGGCGACAAAAAAAATTTGACTTTTGGCCAATGAAAAACGATTTTCAGCCTCTGTGCGCCGCACACGTCTACACTAACTAAAATGCGCTGCAAATATTTACAGATGTGGACCCACCTTAATATAAATATAATTCATGAGTGCCAATTATAATAAAGTTGCTATACATGTTGCTATATGTATATAAAAACACAAAAATTAATATGTAAACAATGAAAACCAAAATTCAATTCAAATAGGTTACTTATATTAAAATTATAATATATTAGATGAAACATATTTCCTGGTGCTTAAGCATTGTCTATATGCATTTCATTGGTGCTTTACCAAATCATCAGTAGACTTCAAACACACAGTTAAAAAGTTACACAGCCCCATTATCTTTCAAATAACATTTTGAGAATTTACAAATACATATGTAAATGATTTAAAAAAATAAGTACAATTGGCTTTGAAACATACAAAACCCAGCAAATAATTTGTATGTGATATGATTTTATTTTTCTACACCTTTATGCAATTAGAAATCCATTGGATAACAATAAAAGTATTTATAAAGCAAAATGAGAAATAAAATTCAATTTAAACCTTTATGAAATTCATTATTTGACATATTGTTATAATTTTATTTTAAATTAAATTTATTTGCTGGTGTTTAAGCATTGTATATGCATTTCATTTCTGCTTTACCAAAACATTTGAGAATTTACAAATATGTAAATGATTTTCAAAAATAAGTACAGTTGGCTTTGAAACATACAAAACCCATCAAATAATTTGTATTCGATATGATTTAATTTTTCTACTCCTTTATACAATTAGAAATCCATTGGATAAAAGTATTTATAAGCAAAATGAGAAATAAAATTCAAATTAAACCTTTATGAAATTCATTATTTGACATATTGATATAATTTTATTTTAAATGTAATTCATTTACTGGTGTTTAATTATTGTATAATGCATTTCATTGGTGCTTTACCAAATCGTCAGTAGACTTCAAAGACACTTTTGAACAGTTACAAACTCCTTATCTTATATTTGAGAATTTACAAATATGTAAATGATTTTCAAAAATAAGCACAGTAGGCTTTGAAACTTATACAAAATTCTCAAGATAAGGGGTTTGTAACTGTTGAAAGTGTGTTTGAAGTCTACTGACGATTTGGTAAAGATCCAATGAAATGCATATAGACAATGCTTAAGCACCAGCAAATAAGTTACTAAATTACTTACTTAGATGGCTATAAGCAACCGTTTAGGTCAGTAGTCTGCGCTTCGTCTCCAGTTTTTAGTACCAAGTTTTACGAGATCTTCCTCAGCTTGATCGTTCCACCGGAGTTTGGGTCTTCCCCTTCTACGTCTTCCTACGGGATCGAAATCGAATGTTTTCCTCGCCGGAGCATTATCATCCATACGTATGATATGCCCCAGCCAGCGCAACCGTTGTACTTTGATGCGCTTAACAATGTTAATATCTTCGTACAACTCATATAGCTCGTGATTCATTCGATGTCGATACTTTCCGTTGACGCAGACAGGTCCATATATTTTGCGCAGAATCTTTCTCTCAAACACACCAAGAACAGCTTCATCTGCTTGCGTAAGAACCCACGCTTCAGCGCCATATAGTAGCACGGGTAGTATAAGCGTTCTATAGAGTGTAATTTTTGTTCGTCGAGAGAGGGCTTTGTTTCTAAACTGCTTGCTTAGCCCGAAACAGCAACTATTAGCAAGAATTGTTCTGCGTTTTATTTCCAAACTGATGTTATTTTTTGGTTTATGGCGGTACCGAGATAAATAAAGTTGTTCACTACCTCGAAGTCATAGTCACCAACGTTCACATATTGACCCAGTCTGGTTACTTCTTTGTTCGTTGATACCATTAACTTGGTTTTATCTTGATTTACTATTAGACCCACTTTCGCCGACTCCTTTTCGATACTCGAGAATGTTGCAGTTACCTCTCGCACAGTCCGCCGCATGATATCAATATCATCGACATAAGCGAGTAGCATGTGTTTTTTGGTGTAAATTGTTCCTGCTCTATTAACTGCACCATCCCGCAGGATTTTTTTCAACAAAATGTTGAATAAATTACAAGATAGACTATCACCTTGTCTAAAACCTCGTTTCGAGTTAAACGTCTCGGAGAGATTTTTTCCAATTTTAACTGACATGGCTTTAAATACCTTTGCTCGTATCGGGCTGTCAAAAGCAGCTTTGTAGTCGACGAACAGATGATAAGTGTCGATTTGTTTTTCATGGGTCTTCTCCAGGATTTGACGCAATGTAAATATCTGGTCGGTGGTCGATTTACCAGGTCTAAAGCCAAATTGGTAGGGTCGTATTATTTCGCTGACTTTCGGCAAATAAGTTACATTGTACATTTATAACTTCAAATATACGTACAGTGCGCCCTTGGTTACTGCAACAACTCAAATCTTTACATTGTAGACTCAGTGAATGCAACTTGGCAATAATTTGTGACTCTTTAAACGCAACTTTAAAATTTTGTTGTCAGTTGTTTGGTTTTTTTTCTCTCTTTATTGACTTCAAAGAAGCTTCTTCAAAGTCTTCGTGAAACTGCAGCGCAGAAAAAAATTTCTAGTACCGAAAGTATAGAATTTCTGATTTCTTTCTATACCATTTTACAAAACTAAGAGCCGATTTAACTGAATTTTATATTGTTTATTTTGTCAAATCGTAACAATTTGCAATACATTTCAATATCAAAACTTTAAGTTTTAAAATTCTAAAACAAGAAATTGAAATTAGAAAATTTTCATGATTTTACAAAATAAACAATACAACATTCAGTTTGAATTAGCTCTATAACAATTACCCCATTACTCAAATTTTTGTGCATATAAATTTTTATTTTTTATTTAATTTACTTGCATTTGGGATTGCATTTGTTAATCTCTTTCTGTATTTCGTTTCATTTAAATTTTCTTTTCAAAATATCCATTCAACGTTTACAGATGAATTAAGGAGTCATATTAAGTTTAATGAACATGTCTACAGCTTTGGCAACACTAGCTCACTATCTGCTCTAGTAATTTTGAGATTGTGTGCCAAAAGTCTTCCGCAGTAACGTTTGGTGGAGCTATCTGAATTCGTCATCTAAATTTTGAACCCCAGTATCATCAATTAAATTTGTAAAAACGTTTTGTTAGACTTTTTAGGTATTGCTTTTTGTACTAAAAAACGCCATGATACATTTTTATATACATAACTAGCTTTTTTGACCCGGCGATGCACGGGCTAATATGTTGTGGTGGAGAGTTGTGGAGATACCTACAGGCTTTAGATATTAAAAAAATATATATGAATTATGTTTTTAATACGACCTTTAATAATATAAAATTGGCTAGGCGTCTCTACTTATATAGCAATAGTAAAATATCGCTGTTATTCTTATCAATAAAATAAATAAATAGTCTCTATTTTTAAAACTAATGTTTGAAGTATAACTTCTATTTCGTATTATAAAAGCGTAAGCAGTAAATTTATGTATTAATATATATTCTTAAAAATATTGTTATTCAATTATTCAAATATAACTACTGTAGAGGTGATAAGACATTTCTATACACAATATTCGGTGTTCTTCCGTTTGGTGTAAAAATGAAAAAATTTTTAGCACTTGGGACACGTGAGCAGGCTACGTACAATTGGCCATGAGAAAAGCATGGTGTTTCAAATTTAGACCTGCCACATTTAGAGTCTGACACTGCGATTTGTTTATTGTTATAGCGAATGCCAGTTTTACTGGAAACTGCAAACGTTTAAATTGAAATGGCAGACTTTTTGATAATATTGGTATACGGGGAATAAAAACATCTTCCCCTTTTGATGAGCCTGTCAAAACTGTTGCGACTAAGATGCTACACTCGAAGTCTGGTCCAATTGCATAGTTTTGGTGCGCTAATATTTCTCATAAATATCATAGGGACACCAATTTTCAACTCAATTTCATGTTGTGGAACTCCAGATATCTCGATAGAGTTCAGAAACTCAATTGGATATGAAGTAGAATGATCTTCGTTCACTACACTATCAACTGAGGTATATATTGTAGAAACACCTGAAATTTTTTCCAAAATTTTATGGTTAATTTGTGCTACACAATTGTTTTTCGATGCTAGTATAGCTCTCTCGCCCAACTAATTTCCGTTTTCCTTATTATTGTTAATTTCTGGATAAACTTTGGATATTAGCTCTTCTCCTGAAGAAACTAACTTACAAAATCCCTTTGGAAACGAAATCTCTCCATTTACATCTCTCGAAACTTGGCCATTACAAATCTTAAGCAATTCAGTGGCATGAGCTCCAGATTCATTGTCATTAAAAAGAGCTACTCGCATATTAGTTGTCAAACTAATTTTTGAAACCTTGTTCCACAAGGGTGAAGCTTTTAAGCAGGCTTTAATTTCATCAGCTGGAGTTCCTCTTGGGACTACGGGTAAAGTTTGTCGAAAGTCCCCAGCAAGCAATACGACCATTTCTCCCATTATCTCATCACAGCTTTTGATATCTTGCATACTTCGGTTTAATACCTCTACTGCATGTCTATGGGACATGTACATTCATCCCATACCAATAATTTATATCTTTGGAGCAATAGACCACCAGCGCTATTTTTGGTTATATTGCACGTTGGAGATTAAATTTCTGCTAACTCTATTGGTAATTTAAAGCGGAATTTTAAAGCGACCACCATTAAGAAGAGTTGCAGCTATACCCGAAGAAGCTACTGCTAGAGCTATATTGGAATCTTTACGAATTTGTGCCAACAAAAGATTTAAGACGAATGTTTTACCAGTGCCTCCCGGTGCATCTAAAAATAATAAAGCTCCATCTCCTTTATTGACTTCGCTTAGAACTTGATCAAAAACTCTTTTTTGTTCAGGTATTAATTTTGGCAACATCTCCTCAATTTGAGCATTTAACGCAGAAGTATTGCAGTTAAGTTCTCTTGACGACTGATCAGGCACACTTTCCAATCGATTTGGTCGTGTAATACCAAAGCTACTTACATCTTTTCCTACCATAGCAATCACCTTGTGATCAATAATTATGAGAGAATCATTATATATCGTTTCGTCAAAAGTAAGTTCTGCATTGTTTTATGTACTTTCAAATAAAATATTTTCAAAATCAGTCGCGAAAGGGGGGAGTTATGCAATAGTTAATATATTGGGCTACCACTTTGTCCACTAAATTTTCACAAACTGCAATTATACCATTTCAAACATAATTCTGCAAAAAACCGACTTCAATGCAAAGATCATATCGAAGAGATTACAAAACGGACGCTATTTAGCGTTAGATGAAATGGGTGTTCGTCCACAATATTGCAAATTTCTCTACGGATTTTGGAAAAAAAATTGTGAGACCAAACTGCTAGCAAAACCTTTCAAACAGAAAAAGAATTTTAAAATCAGTTGACAAATGACAGGGCTATGCGTCGGGGGGAGCAAATTTCCCTACAGGTTTTGGGAAAAATATTACAGAATAGAACTTCAAGGAAACCCTTTTAAATTTTTTTTAGTCCGGCTCACATATGACAGCGTTAATCATGGGGGAGCAAATTTCCCCACCGATTTTCGAAAGAAAATTATGGGAATAAACTTCAGGCTTTTAAAAAGCAAAAAGAATTTTGAAAATCGGTTCATAAATGACAGAGTTAAGCACGGGGGGCACATTTACCCACCGATTTCCGAAAAAAATTATGAGACTAAGCCGCAAGCAAACCATTTCAAACCAAAAAATACTTTTAAAAATCGGTTGACAAATGACAGAGTAATGCGTTGGGTACCAAACTTTCCCCCATCACCCCTCCCCCTTTAGTGAAAAAAATTATGGGACCAAACTTCAAGCCGCAAGCAAACCATTTCAAACCAAAAAAAAATGTTTTAAAAATCGGTTGACAAATGACAGAGTAATGCGTTGGGGACCAAACTTTTCCCCATCTCCTCTCCCCACTTAGTGAAAAAATTATGGGACCAAACTGCAAGCAAAACCTTTCAAGCACAAAAATAATTTTGAAAATCGGCTCACAAATAATCGAGTCAAAGAATGAAGGGGGTGCTTAATTCCTCCACCGATTTTGGAAACAATTATTAAACCTAACTGCAAGCAAACCCCTTCAAAATGAACAAAAAAAGTTTAAAATCTGCTGAAAAGTGGTACAGTTGTGCGTGGGAGACCAAATTCCCCCACCCCCACCATCGCCACACCCATTTAAAAAAAAATATGGGAGCCAACTGCAAGCAAAACCTTAAAAAAAAGAAATTTGAAAATCGGAATTTTGAAAATGGAGTTAAGGAATGGTGGGGGAGGGAGGTTGGTTTACTTCCCCACAATTTTGGAAAAAATTATGGAACATAACTGCAAGCAAACTCCTTCAAAATAAAAATAAATTAAAATCGGTTGACAAATGACAGAGTTAGGCGTGGGGGACCGAATTCCCCAACCTCCGCCCCACCCCACTCATTTTCAGAAAAAAACTTATGGGACCGAACTGCAAGCAAAACCTTTCAAACAAAAAAAGAAAATTCCAAAACCGGTGCACAAATGAAAGAGTTAAGCATTGGGGAGGGGGGAGGGTGTTTGGGGGTCAAATATACCCACCGATTTTGGGAAACAAATTATTATAGGGGGAGGTTTCGACCCATTTTATCCCCTCCCGATTTTGGAAAAAAATTATAGGACCTAAAGGAAAGCAAACCCTTTCAAACCAATAAAGAATTTTCAAAATAGGTTGACAAATGAGAGTTATGCGTAGGGGGAGGTTTCGATCCATTTATACCCTCCCGGTCCGAAATTCGGGAAACAGATGCAGTCTATATTAATTGTGAGCCAAATATCTAGCTGTGTACCTAATTTCATTTAAATCGGTTCAGCCGTTTAGGCGTGATGCCGTAACAAATGACAAATGCCAGGGTTATGTATATCCTGCCATTTATCCCCTGCCGGTCCAAAATCCGGGAAACATGTATAGCCCATATTAATTGTGGGCCACATATCTATCTGTATACTAAATTTCATTTAAATCGGTTCAGCCGTTTAGGCGTGATGCCGTAACAAAAATCTGCAAACAAATAAACAAACATACACCTCATTTTTATATAATACATATATGAATTATAATTGAAGGGTTTGGGAATAAAATATGAGTTTTTATTACGAGTTGGATTCGGATTTTATTATGCATTGAATGCTCACCTTTTATAGGGATACCGTATTAAATAACAAGGTAAATATCTTTTTATATTAATGATTCATTTCTGGGTTTTGGTTTCTGTAGCACTAAGTAGTATTATTTTATTTCTCTATATTATTTTTTTCTTAGATTTAGTTCGATTACAATTTGGGTTTAGGGTAAGATAAATAAAAGTTAATTTATGTTGAAAAGTTAAACGTTAAAAATCCATTAGAGAAAAGACCAGTGGTTCGTATGAAGGATGAAAATCAAGTAAGTATGTATTTAGCGTTTCACGAAAGCTTAAGCTAGACTTCGGTTTTGGAGGGAAACCGATTTAGAAAATTGACGAATTGATCTTATACATTTAGTGCTGCCAAATTACGATTTCACTTACGATATTACGATATTAATTGTTAGTTGTTTTTTACACTGTAAATTCATTTTTAGATTTATATTATAACTTATATTATAACTTATATTATGACTTCTATTAATTATGATTAATATAAAAATTATAGCTAGTGCTAGAATTTAAATGTCCAAAGCTAGTTTGGGCAACACTATTTTATTGGACTTTCACTATACTTGTTGTTTCAGGGGAATTGATTTAAATCATATGATTTCAACAAAAATTTTATTGCAATCAAATTGATTGCAATTAAATTAATTGCATTCAATTCAATTCAAAAAATGATAATAATAAAAAATAACTTTTATCACGAAAATTTGCGATAAATTGCAAAACTGCAAACAAGCGTTAAGATTGCTTAAAAATAGCTAAAATTGGAAGGAATGCGAAAAACTCGGGAAAATTTACAAATACCTGGTAACACTAAAAACATAGTGAAATGTGATAATATAAAGTCGACAGAACTTTGAAAAAGCCAAGAACTGAAAAAAAATTACTTCTATCAGGACAGTGGCGGCAATCGCT
Organism: Panzeria rudis; assembly: GCA_956483635.1. NCBI lineage: Eukaryota > Metazoa > Arthropoda > Insecta > Diptera > Tachinidae > Panzeria > Panzeria rudis. The sequence continues at coordinate 66,579,938 of OY101451.1, forward strand.
TGAGGCAGAACTAATTTGTTAAAATTATGCACAAGTAGGGTTGTCATCCGTCCTCTTTTTCCCGGACACTGTCCTCTTTTTGTGGTCTCTGTCCGGGGAAAAATGTGTGTCCGGGAAAGTCCTACTTTTTACCGACTTACGGCCCTTTTCACAATGTACGATTAAAAGTTAACGTGGACTTTAACGGGAAGTTTTGTATGCCGAAGTTGCTGTTAAAGTCTACGTTAACTTTTAGGCCGAAATTCACAGTCATTAGTTAGCTAATGACAATAGTTTAGCCAATGATATTTTATTCACACTTCTTTGTTTACCATTAGTTAAACCGTCAAATGCCATTGGTTAACAATTAGTTAGATGCTTTGGAATATGGTGCAAAAAGTATACAGGTGTCAGCATAACGCCAGCTAATTATTTTTTGTTCTGGTAGTATTGTACATAAGCAACGTCTAGCACGTGTATTTTTTTGACAAGCATTATCTACTTTTTTGTTGTATATGTTGAACCTGCATACTTATTACACCATGTTTTAGAAATTATTACTTGCATATAGCATACTTTTAGAGAGACAAAAAATATTTACTCCATTAGCTTTGTGTGCTTAAAAATTATTATATTGCGTCTTAAGATCTGAAATATTCTTTATTTTTGCTTGTTTATTTATATTTGATAGGGTTACCATTCTTTACCCATATTAAAAATTTTAGTTAAACAATACACTGTAAATATGAAGTTTTAGTTTAACAATAGTTATCATTTTAGTTTACTAATAATTAACTAATGACTGTAAATCTGGACCTTAATCGTACATTTTGAAAAGTGCCATTAAAAAGGGAGGTTAAGTTCGCGTAAAGTATCTGTTTTACATTTATATATTTTTTCGCTTTTATATTGCTTAAAAATTGCATTTATTAAAAACCAAGCTAAAAAGGAAAATAGCAATTGGTATTAGATGTCCAGCTTATGTTGTATATAATACTGTCCATGAGGGTTGTGATGTTATTCTATGACGCATGTATGTATTTAAAATATCGATGGTGTTCCGTAAAAAGGGCCAAAGTAATATAGATTTAAGACAGAGTTCATATTTTATTTAATATGATTATTTCGAACTTATTTGCTTGTCAATGCAAAATGATTATTAGGCTAAGATTCGTAACGATATATTCAGAAATAATCAGGCGTGATTAATATTTCAAGGTACAAGGGAAAAATTAACATCAACTGAATTTTTCTACGCACACAGCAGAACATAGCAGCGCTACTTTCGGAAGCCGCTACACTTCCATCATTAGTGCTCATGTGTATTTTGCTTATCACTACTTTTCAGGTGGCTCTATGCTGGCCAGACGGGCTTGATTTGGTTTGATAGTTAATCTTTTTAGGGCTTGCCAAGATTTAAGCTAAAAAGCAATTTGTCAAGCTAAAAATTAATTTATATTCTGTGCAGAATTTTATGCACGAGCTTCAATTAGCTATTTTAGCGCTAGAATTTAATTCATGGATTTAATGATAATTGATAATTTAATGAAAATCTTTCTCCAAGGGCCTTTTCTTTACAAACGAGTGACCTTTATTAAAAATAAAACACTTTTGCTTTTGGAACTACATATTAATGGAAATTCCTCGGGCTTATAGACGAATGATAAATTATATACAGATTAAGCGTTTCATTCCAAATACAGTGCGAGCTCGATATTCGCAACAATCGATTATCGCAGCACCCCGATTATCGCAACAGGCAATATTTTTATATTGCAGTCATGTTTATGTGTATTTTGGTTTTCTTATGTATATTTCTAAAGAGTAAATATGGTATAATTAAAAAACAAGACGAAAAGGAAACCGAAAACTTCATATGGAGCCTTTGCTACCATAGACTCACAATTTACTAACAATCTGCTATGTAAAATTTTGCGAGATTGGCCCTTTTTTCCCAACACCATCGATATGTATTTAAGATTTTATTGCTAGTAAAATTATTAGAAAAAAATTTATTTCGTGTTATTTTTAAGTCCTACTTTTTTAAGCAAATGTCCGGGTTTTTTCCTCTGCTGTCCTCTTTTCATAAATTAATCGATGACAACCCTATGCACAAGAGCAATAAGTTTTGTTAAAAATTACCTGCATCGCAAAACTTACTAAAATTTGCAAATAAGTTCTAAAGTCTTAAAATTTTAAAAGGACAAATTCTTGAAAATTTTGGTTTTACATTGCGAAAATTCGCAAATAATTTTCGGATACAAATGTTTATTGAACGAAAAATAAAAAATACTACTTCCAACTTCCCTTCTACAAGAAGGCAGTTTGCATGTGTATCGGTCTTGTAGGCCTTCAAGAAGGCCTGAAATTTGCAAGCCTGTTGACTTTTACCACTGGGAATAAATATTACTGCTATAATATTGAACCAATCAAATGAAGGTGCTCAATTGATAAAAATCACAATTTCCATACGTACATATGTGTGTTGTGTGAAAATCGCAGTTGTTGTTAATTAAATTCCCTCTAAAGATGTTCGAAGTTTCAGATGAATCCAATCAGCAGTTTAAAAGTTTCAGTCGTATTAAGTTCGTATTATTTAATTGTGGCAAAAATATGGTAGCACCATAAAATATTATAAATTTCCCATAAATGTCCCAAAAAAGCAGCTGTTCAACATAAAACAAAGAAAAATTCCAAGAAATATATTTTTCTCCATTTAGGAAATAAGAATAATGAAGGATTGCTGCAATGTTTTAATGGAATAAAAACAGCTTACAAAATGATAGAAAGCGAAATATAACAAAGAAAGCCCAAATTTCACGCCTCTTCGCAAATATATATAAATACATATATCTATTAAAAACGAATTTTTCTGTTGCAATGGATGAAAAATATATTTTATTCTTAATTTTAGTTTTTCTTATTTTTTTCACAGCAAAGAGTTCAGGGGGTCGATTCTGAATTTATGATAAAAATGATGTGATAAAAAATTTATCATTTTCACTTCATAGCAATTTTTCACTTCATTTTTCATTTAGAGCGATTCTGATTGCAATTATGAAAATTTTAATCGTTATGAAAACCACCTGTCACTTTTTGTTTTATTCCGCTCATTTCTTGAATCATAAGCAAATTAAAACAAAAAATAATTTTATTGCAAATACATAAAATTGGTTAAAAATAACTAAAACTGTAAGGATTGCCAAAAACTTGGAAAAATTTGCAAAGATGACGAAAATTTGCAAAAAATTGCTATCATCAAAAATATATCAAAGTGTAATATTATTGAAATGTCGGTACAACTGTATTATGGCAAAAAAAAAAACTGGACAATAGCGGAAATGGCTTGAGTCAGAACTAATTCATTAAAATTATGCACAAGAGAAAAAAGTTTTGTCAGCGGCCACAAATTTTTTGTTTGTACAAGAAGAACAAGCAGTGAAAATCATATGGTAATGTATAAAGTTTAAATGGAATTTAAATGCCCAAGATTGGTGAATTAATTTGATTTAAGTGTTTAATGCAAAACAGAATTTTGTATTTAAAACGAATTTAAACATAAATAACTTTGAAAATCCAAGTTAAAAATTGGCCGTAAAACTATTTAGCAGCTAAATCAGGTCAAAAATAATGCTAAAAGTGCTAAAATAAAATTTAAAATGCTAAAATTTTAAAAAGTTCTTTTTTAACTAGGATTTCTTCATAGCTCGTTTATTTTTCATAATTTGCTACTATTTTCTGGCAAATATTTGATTTTATTCGAGTAAAACAAGAATAATTCAAAATCAATAAAAAGAAAAATGTTCGGAGTTATCAAAGCATTGTTGTTATTTTATATTTACAACAACGATGGTATGACGTTTCCAAACATTTTCATTCAACACAAAAATTCAAATTAAAATTTTTGTTTGCATTTTTGACTTAAGTTAAGTTCGGAGTATATAATATATTCTTAAGAGCACGAATATTTTTAATTTGTAACCATCTAAATTTCTGTATCTCGACCATTTTTGTAAGATTCATCATCCTCATTTGCAGAGATTATGTTTCCTCTTCGCAAATATATATAAATATATCTATTAAAAACAAATTTTTCTGTTGCAATGGATGAAAAATATATTTTATTTTTAATTTTAGTTTTTCTTATTTTTTTCACAGCAAAGAGTTCAGGGGGTCGAATCTGAATTTATGATAAAAATAAAGTGATAAAAAAATTATCATTTTCACTTCATAGCAATTTTTCACTTCATTTTTCATTTAGAGCGATTCTGATTGCAATTATGAAAAATTTAATCGTTATGAAAACCATCTGTCACTTTTTGTTTTATTCCGCTCGTTTCTTCAATCATAAGCAAATTAAAACAAAAAATAATTTTATTGCAAATACAAAAAATTGGTTAAGAATAGCTAAAACTGTAAGGATTGCCAAAAACTTGGAAAATTTTGCAAAGATGACGAAAATTTGCAAAAAATTGCTATCATCAAAAATATATCAAAGTGTAATATTATTGAAATGTAAAAAGGCAAAAAAAACTGGACAATAGCGGAAATGGCTTGAGTCAGAACTAATTCATTAAAATTATGCACAAGAGCAAAAAGTTTTATAAATATTACCTGTATCGCAAAACTTACTAAAATTAGCAAATACTAAAATTAGCAAATAAAGTCGTAAAATTTTAAAAGGGATAAATTCTCGCAAATATTACAAAAATTCGCAAATAATTTGCGGATACAGATACATAAGCCGTTGAATTGTTGTTGTAACAATTATTATAAATAATGCATTGTGGTGTATTTACTTTATAGAAAATGATTTTTTAAACAAAAGTTAATAAAAAAAGTCATTAAAAGTTGTCATCATTTAAGTTTTCGCCAACTTTTTCGTGATGAAAAAAAATTATCATATGAGAAAAATTTGCCAGATAGTTTTCATAAAAGCTAAAACTAGAATCGCATTTTCAATGAAGTGATAATTTATTTTTCATTTTCCCTTTTTCACAAAAATAGAATCGGGCCCCAGAGGATGATATTTGAATATATGCAAAAGTTATAGACGTTTTGTATTGATAACTAACGAATTATTTGATATGAAAAACTTATAAACCACAACAAAACCGCCATAACTATAGAGCCTTTTAAAATACCAATTTTCAATCTTTAAACAACAAAGACTAACAAAATTTATACATTGAAATTTTCAATGATTTTTTTCAATTCTCTTTCAAATTTGCAAATCAATGCGACAGTTAGTTATACAATACAAAAATGACAATATACAAAAATTAGATGAAATTGAAGTAATGGTATTTTCCTACCGCGTTTTTCCCACTACAGAATCTGCAAGTGTACATGTGTTCATATGAAATAAAATTGTTCCACATCGATCTATAGATGGAGCATTTATAAGTGAACCAATGTAAAATACACGCAAAAAAACAACATTAAATTATGTAAAAGTGTTGTTGTTTCGTTGGTATTTTACTTGCAAGTTTGTAACTTGTATTTTTGAGAAATAGGTATCAGGGACTCATTTTTCAAAGCTACAAGTTACAAATCTACAAGTAAAATACCTATAAAACAGCAACAGTTATACACAGTTTATTGTTGTTTTGTGGATATTTTACTTGTAGATTTGTAGCTTGTAGTTTTGAGAAATGGGCCCCAGTACACAATAGTTGCGTTCTGGGGCTTGTTTCACTAAACTACAACTCTACAATGTAATTGTATTTTTATGAAACACAATTATTCACAAGTTCACAATTGTGAACTTGCAGCTTAGCGAAATAGGTCCCTGGTTTATACAATCGTATAAACTTTGTTTATGAAATTTATTGATTATTTTTATCTATAAGATTTTCATATAATTAGATATTTATTTGTGAAAAAATGCTAGAAAATGCCAAATAAACAATTAAAAAATTCTAAAAATAATGCTAACTGCTACATGGAAACTTTACAGCTAAATCAAAATGAAAAAAACTAAATCTAGCTGCAAAAATGATTAAATGGCCACACTGGTATTGTTACACACGAAAATGTTTGGTTCAAATCAGGGATGATAAAGTTGGTACAATTGTACTGTTTTTGGTACTATTGAAACCAAAAAAGTACGATGGTACCCCCGTGACTCATTTGGTACTATTTGCAAATTTTTCCAAGTTGTTGGGTGGTATCCATTGATTATTCAATAATTATCTCTACTCTACGGTGATTATTTCGTGAGTGGATTTGTGTAGTTATTTAAGGAGAATACATAACAGGTGGTCTTGAGAGAACAGCTTATAATATTTGCTTGTTACTGTTCAAGCCAAATATCAACAGCTATGGTGATGGAGTGGCTTAATGTCAAACTTCATATTATATAAAAAAATCATTGGTTTTCTTAAATAAAGGCGGTATGTCTTAAAACTGATTTTTCGAATAGAGAAAAAACAAAATATATCTGAAATTGTGTCCACGGTATCTTTGATTTTTTTTAACTCTCGGCATATATTTGCCAAAATAACTTTGTGTAAAAATTTCAGACAAAAATAACGTAAGAACAAGATCCTAGCAAGGATTCATAAAACCGTATATGTCGACATAAATAACATTTACTAAGTATTATTATTAACATTATCATTAATTGCTTTTACGTCATATCGTGGGCGCGTAGTACCAATACAAAATTATTCCAATCATTTCGATTTGAGCTAAGGGTTTTTACACTATTCCATGATACATTTCCTGGATGTAAACTAATCGCATCTTCAAGACAACGTCTCCAGCTACCTCGCGGTCTACCAGACCTTCTACTTCCTTGAGGGTTCCAATCAAATGCTTCCCTGCAGATGTCAATAGCTGGTTTTCGTAGGACATGGCCAATCCATTTCCACTTCCTTTGCCGAATTTCATATAGTATAGGTTGTGCATTGCATCTCCTGTACAACTCAACGTTAGAAATCCAGTTGTCAGGTCACCAGATTCGTAGTATATAACGCAGTAATCTATTATTTACTAAGTAAAATAGAACAAAATATTTAAAAAGATTTCAAAATGTGTTCAGATAGTAATATCGTATCTCTGCTTGTGTGATTTACTAATCCATCACATAGGAATACTTAAGTCGTTATTGCTGAAAATTTATGGAATCAATATAGGAGTCAGGTTATTCTGCATGAAAAATGTCGAGACTAGTCCCTGATATCTTGAAAATTTTTACTCTCATGGAAAGAACGTTTAAAATAGAGCTATTTCGCATTAATATCTTAAAATCTACGTAAGTCGACTTACGCATTTATTCAAGAAAGCCACAGAAATGTCGGATTTCAAATTTTATTAGAAAAAATATCTTGCGCTATGTCTTGTTTATCCATTGTGAACGAGTTTTAAATATTTTAAGCAAACTTCAAGTTTATAAGAATAAAGAAAGTAGTAAGTAGGTTCCTTGTTATATGGCAGAAGTGAAGTTTCATTGAGTTAAATTAAAGCTTAAATTATTTGATTTTTGGCACCTTATTTGAAAAAGAATTTATCAAAAATATTTTTAGAAAACAAAGCCATATTTGATCTTTGACACAATGAGCACATAAAATCAATCAAAATCGTGTTGTTTACTTGGTTACAAAAATTCAAAAAGATTTTAGTACTATTTGAGCCGAAAAAGTACTATTTTAGAAGCTCATTGGTACGAAATGGATTTCTTCATTTATCATCCCTGGTTCAAATACTCATGATCGTGTACGAAACCATGGTAGAATAATACAGGTAGTGGTGAAGCGTTAACGAACTTTTTTTTTGAGTTCGACTCTGTCAAAAGTTGTTTATGTTATACCAACACACACCCACACAACTGAAAAAAACATGGCGAAGTAAACACACACATGTGAACATATAAATTTTTTTTCAAATTTTCTTTTATGCTCTTTGACAACCTCGAACATAAACAACAATAAAAAGCCGTGTTGTTTTTGCTGTTGTTGGGTTGTTGTAGCTTCGCTACTACCTGTAGTATAATTCTACCATGTACGAAACCAAATTTTTAAATCAAATACATTCCTGTTTGTGTTCGGCGACGTACAAAATTTAGATACACACATAATTGTTATGAATTTAAAAATATGTATTGGTTGCTTTGAGCTGTGTTTGTTTACATTTATGTACGAGATTTGTATACCGTGTGTGTACTTTTCTGAACTCTGACAAAAACTATAGATTTTGATGGCTTATTTGTTAAGGACTAAAAATCAATAAAAATAAGTGAATACAAATTTAATGCGTGATTTTATCTTTTTATTATATCATTGAGATTAAAAAAGAATCTTTTGTTTTTAGTTATGTTTCAAAAAACTAGTATTTCATCTAGTTCAAACTTTCGGTCTGTGAGATAGGAACTTTAAGGAACTATATTGTTTCAAAAGAATATACTAAAAATATACAGATAATTAGTAGAAAAGCAAGTAAAAGTTTATTTAAGTTATATAAAGGTGTAGAAAAATAAAATAGATTAATATCGAATAAAAAATTATTTGCTGGGTTTTGTATAAGTTTCAAAGCCTACTATGCTTATTTTTTGCAAATCATTTATATATTTATAAACTCTCAGATGGTTTTTCAAAAGTTTGTACATAAGATAAAGGGTTTGTAACTGTTCAAAATTGTGTTTGAAGTCTACTAATGAGTTGGTAAAGCACCAACGAAATGGGCATATAGACAATTGCTTAAACTCCAGCAAATAAATTTCATTTAAAATAAAATTATGACAATATGTCAAATAATAAATTTCTTAAAATATATAAAATTCCTTTATAATTTAAAAAATACTTGCAGCCACATGCATAAAAAAAAATCATTTTAGGTTTAAGACTCACAATTGTTATTGAACAGTTTCACGCTAAAAACTGTTTAATATAAACACTACAATAGACATTGTGTGCTTTAAGGAATTTTAGGTTTCGATACTGGCAACGCCACCATGTTTTGTAGTTAGTGTTGCAATAAAAAGAATATGATTTCATTCGGATATTGAAATTAGGGAAGTAAAGATACGCCGTTTTGCCGATCCGATACCGATACTTAAAAATAAATACATATCGCCGATACCGATACGAATATTGAAATTGATAGCCAGGCCCACTAACTGCTTTCGACTCGTTCGAGTAGTCGTCTCAGTCACTCACTTTTTTTCGTCTGTGAGGCCCACTATCTATCTACTTATCGTTCGCTTAGCCTTACGTGTGCAACGTAAGCCATTTAAATATTATTGTTACCATATCAATAAATTCAGAAATTAATCGGCTATTTAAATAAAAAAGCGCTAAAACAAGTAAAATGTAGTTTTAAAATTACAACTCTACAGTACTTTACGATGTGCTTAATGACAGAAGAAATATAAACAAAAAAAAAATAAACAATAATATTATAAACAGAAAATTTTAAGCAAAACTGTTCCAAAATTTTTATTTTTTTTTAAAGTGCGATAGAAATATACATAAATGTAAACAAAAAACAAAATAAACAAAAATATTATAAACAGAAAATTATAAGCAAGTGTCCCAAAATTTTTTTTTTATAAAGTGCGATGGAAATATCGGTGGCAGTATATTTTTTAAGTGATGATGAAGAGGCGGTAGAAATACCTCGAAGACAACTTCGAGACGCTACAAATGTTTTGGACCTGACGACAAACCAGTAAGTAAATAATTAATTATGTATGTATGTACATGTATATAAATACATATACTATAAACTGAAGCAGTGTTCTTTTATATGCATTAACTATAATCATATATAACCTTGCATTATTTCAGATTTGTTGCAAATTTTCGAGTATCTAAAGATATATTTGTTATGATACTGGAAAAATTGCAGAACAAATGGGTACAAGGAAGCCGTGCCACTTATGTTCGGCCTGATATTAAGTTGGCAACGTTTTTATGTTTCCTAGCAACTGGAGGTTACCAGAGGTCGCTTGGAAATGAAAGTGTTTCGTCAACAGGTAAAGCAACGGTTTATAGAATTATAAACGAATGCCTTAAGCTGTTTGCAAGTTTCATTTGTCCGGAGTGGATTAAAATGCCCGCACCTAATGAGGAACAGGAAGTCATCCAAAAATTCTTTGAACGCTTCGGATTTCCAGGTGTGTTAGGATGTGTTGATGGAACACATATTCGCATAAAAACTCCGGGAGATGAAGTTAAGCATTTGTACTTCAATAGGAAGGGCTATTGTAGTTTAAATGCAATTATGGTAAATATATGGGTAGTCTAATATCGTTATAGTTTTTAATAAACTTTTTTTATTTTTAGATATGTGATTACAAAATGAGGATAATGTTTGTAGATGCTAGGTATCCCGGCTCCAACCACGATTCATTCATATGGGAGTACAGCGTCGTTAACCACAAATTACAAAATCAATTTGAAACCGGAAGAAAAATATGTGGATTCTAGGTAATATATACATAAGTATATAGAATATGTTTATATACTCATTTATTTATTATGTTGTTTTAGGGGATAGGGGTTATAAATTAAAGCTCTTCCTGATGACGCCATTTAGAAACCCAACAGATGTGTATGAAAGGTTGTACAACCAAAAACATACAAGCACACGAAATGTAGTTGAACGTTGTTTTGGTGTGCTCAAAAATCGGTTTCGGTGTATTCTTGGCTCACGAGGGCTTCTCTACACCCCCGAAAAAGCAACACAAATCATAAATGCTTGTTGCGCTGTCCACAATATGTGCATAACATATAAATGCTTTGATGAAGCACTTCAACATTTGGAAGCTAACATAGATTCCGAAGATGATGCATACAACGCTAATGACCCAGTAGAAACGGCTGCTGTTGCAATTCGACGTAACATTGCAATTAATTTGTAAATTTATTTAATTATTATTATCATTATTATTATTATTATTATTCTTACCTCTTATTATTTCAAACACCATACAAAAAGATCTTATTTTCTTATCAGTTTTGTCATTTTAGTTAATTTTATTACATTTTTATATTTTTGTTTCCATAAATTCATTTCTTAAATAATATTGCATAAAATAAAAAAAATTTATCATAAAATAATTTGTTAATTCAAAAAAAAGTAAATAAATTTAAATTATTATATATATATATAAAAAACAAATAAAAATACTTAAACATTAATTCATATACATACATATCTAAGTAAAGCTTTGGCAAATATTTGAGATCAAAAGTACTCGTATATAAAAAATTTAATTATTATTTAGGCTGTTTTAGGCACTTACTTTAAATTATTTGCTAAAATTTCAATTGCCTGCAGCATTTTTAGTTGGATTTCTGATTGTTTTTCCACTGCTTCTGCCACTCGATTTACGGCAGCAACCAAGTTTTTCGTAGCTTCAACCTGCTCTTGCGACGTTGAAGCTAACTTTTCACTGGCTGCCAACTGTTGTGAAATTAGGGCATGTTGATTTCCAGCTACCAGCACTTTCTTCTTTTTTGAAGATGATGGTAAAAAAACATTTTCTCCATTGCCCTCAAAACTCTTCTGTTGTTGTGTTTGCTGTTGTGGCTGGTTTTTTTCAGTGCCTTTATTTTGATGTTGCCTGGTGGGAGTAATTACGCAACTGACTTGCTAGTCTTTGGTGGTGAATCCGTAAGCGCTATGAAGCAGTCATCTATTGAGTCAATAGTCTGCGAACAGTGTGCTTCTGAGTACCCAAACACATCCCCACTTGGTGCTGCAGATTTGGAAAGCGACAGAGTTCGGTCAACTATTTCCTCAATTGAAGACAACTGGTTCATACGATACGGGCCACCACCAGTTGCATTCATATTTTTTTTATTTTCCGCTACCTTTTTTTCGGGATTTCAAGTCAGCCCAGGTCTATAAGAATATTCGTTAATGTACTCGTATGTACACACTTACATAAGTATTAAAACATGCAATTTTACTTACCTTCTTCCACTCAACAACAGAACGTAGAGGCGGACCCATAGCATTTAATTTGGTTGTTAGTAGTTTCCACTGCTCTTCAAGGGACATCCTACTATGTCCAAATACAAAAAGGCCTCTAGCGAACTCCGGATTTTGCTCCATATGTTCACCTAGAGCTTGTAATTGTCCTGGTGTAGACTTCTTAATGCTGCAATATAAAATATTTATAAGTACCATTTTTTAAAAAACATATACATATATATTTATAAATTTATATGCATATATGTATGTACAAATGTATGTAAATGTAAAAAAATATATTACTTACCATTTAGATAGTTCCATTTTTTTAAAATTAATTTTTTTTAAATTGCACTTCACTGTTCGCTAATAAAAAAATAAGTGACTTTTTTGACATTTGTTTTCTCTTAGATACCATATGTTTTTACTTAGCGGGCCGCAAATTTGTATGTAGAGTTTTACGTTATCGTTTTCTTGTCGACTTGTCGAGATAAATGTTGTTAGTGGGCCGCAAATCAGCTGTTTTTCGTTAGGTATGCGACGACTCGAAAACGAAAATCATCGTGGGCCTGGCTGTGAGTTCAATTTTATATTAACAAAACTCAAGAAGGGCAATTTTTTTATTATACAAAATTACAGTGTAAGAGATTGTTCATATTTAAAATTGATATTAATCCAGTATATAAAATTGGAAGTAATTTTTAAGGAACTACATTTTCATTGCTTCCAAAGAATCTATATTAAAAATATGCAGATAATTAGTAGAAAAGCAAGTACAAATTTTTAATTCCTTTATAATTTTAAAAAATACTCGCCATGCTTTTAAAAAATCGATTTTTAAAGGACATTTATCAACTATTATTCTTCTAAATAACTTAATAGCTTAATTATTAAAAGTCTTCTAAAAGTTTATATTTATTCACTTAAATTTACATGAAAACAGTTCTGTGTTTAAATTCGCATAAAAAGAAACAAGTTCTGAAAATGGGTAATATTTCATCCTTTTTTGAGGAATCATTATAGAACACCGAAAAAGATATTTGTCCCAACATCGCTTCAAATTCGGTATTGGTAATCGAAAAAGAGAACTTCTTGCAATGACAAGCAAATGTGAAACTAATTAGAAATTATCCAAATTTGCAATGTTTCCGGATCGCGAATTCTACATTTTCATGACTTCTTTGGAGTGTCTTTTTTTGCTGGGAATAATATTTAAAAAAACAACGAATTGAATGAATTAGCAATAAATAAATTATTGTTTTTGCGAAATAACAGCGTAAAATATTATTAATTTTTTAAATTGATATTAATAAGATTTAAAAAATAACGAAATGAATTTAGTTCTTGGTAAAATTAACAAAAAATAAATAACGTGTCAAAAAAACTGAAAATTTTTTTTAAAGTATCGTCGTATCGACAGTAAAATATCGCCGATACCGATGTATCGGAAAATCTGAAGTATCGCCGATATATCGGTATCGGTATTCGTTACTCCCTAATTGAAATAAATCAGGTATGTGATGGAAATCGATTTTGAAAACGAAGCACTTTTGAAAGTCCCTTTTAACGCACTTTTCATCAAATTTTTATAATTTTTGTGATACAACTCTTTTGCAATAAAGAAATATTTTTATAATATTTGTGATAAAATTGTTTTTAATAAAGAAATATTATTAAAAAACACCTTTCAAAATAGCTTCGTTTTCGGTATCGATTTCCATCACATACCTGAATGAATAGCTTTTTATTGTTTTCGTGAAGTTAAGTTTTTTAGAACTCTCTTTATAATATGTGTCGTTCATTGTAACAGTGAATTATCTCCTTGAAATTAAATTTCAAGAAAACGAGCCTTTTATAGTGAATATTTGGCAGTTTTACTTCCGCGAGTAAACAAGTACGCAATCTATGGGGTTTTGGTGCAAATATTGGAGTTGCTTCACTGTAGCTACGATAGATATGACTAAATGTAATAGTATTCTACAAAAATATGTATTTATTAAATATATGGAGTTACTCCACTTTTACAATAAACGACACATATATTTCTCAACTTATTTAGTACAAGTTTTCTATGAAGTAAAATAAAAAATGTGAAATGATTACAAAAGAATTCACAAGACTCTTTAGATCATATATGAAAAAGGTACTCGAATAACGAGCCTATTTTTATCTGGGTTGATTGTTTATACATCACTAACATTTCTTTTTGCTTTTATTTGTTTTGATTGTGTTTTTTTGCTAATTTTGCTGCGAATTTTGTTTAACTTAAATAACTTAGTGGCATATTCTATCAAATAAAAAAAACATACTTAAACGCCTATAGCGAAGACTTCAAGCTTTAATTTAAAGTATATGATGTATGCCTGTGTGCTAAATTTGCAAAGATATTTGAAGTTAAGATTGATATTTCGATGATATGAATTTATTGAAGGTTTATAGTAGGTGCATACCATCTTTAAACCTATTTTAAAATTTTCATGTTATATACATTTATGAATGCAATTTTATAAATTTTGCTTAAAAGTAGTTTATTTCCCTGTTTTAAATATTTATAAATATGGCTGTTGAAATGCTTTTTAAAAAATCGATTTTCTAAAGAACATTTATTAACTAATATTCTTCTAAACTTAAAAGCTTAATTGTTAAAATTATTCTAAGTTTATATGTATTAACTTAAATTTAATGAAAACACAGTTTTGAATTTAAATTCGCATAAAAAGAAACAAGTTGCGAAAATTGGTAATTTTTCATCCTTTTTCCTTGAGGAAAAGTCATTATAGAACACCGAAAAAGACATTTTTCCTAACATCGCTTCCAATTCGGTTATTGGTAATCGAAAACTTCTTGCAATGACAAGGATAAGTTAAAATTATTAGAAATTATTTAAATTTTCAATACTTCCGGATCGCGAATTCTACATTTTCATGACTTCTTTGGAGTGTCTCTTTTTCTGGGAATAAGATTTAAAAAACAAGGAATTGAATTCGAATTTATGGTAAAATTAACAAGAAATAAATTATGTTTTTTACAAAATATCAGCGTAAAATATTATTAATATTTAAAATTGATATTAATAAGATTTTAAAAACAACGAATTGAATTTATTTCATGGTAAAACTAAAAAATAAATAAATTATTTGTTAATAAATAAACTCTGAAAAAATTTAAAAAGTATCGTCGTATCGACAGTAAAATATCGCCGATACTCCTATATAGTTTCACTTTCTCTTTTTTTCTGGCATATTATCATTTGCCAAAAAACGAGATCCACTTTTAAACTAAAAATGGTGCTACCAATCTTCCTTTACAACATACCATTTTTTTAAATATTAAAAAAATTAAACGTTATTAATTTTCAAAAGAAAATAAGAATTGTGTTCAGAGTTGTGAGTTTTTGGAGTCTATGGAAGAGCTAATTACAATAACCGCGATGTTAGCAATTTCGAATTTTCGCCATTTTCGCGATCTATCTGATTTTATGAGATTATGTTGTTCTTTACAGCTTTAGTAAATTTTTCAGTACATTTATCAATTTTTCGCGAACTTGCAATTTTTTCGCGTCCTTTCGGGGATTTTTTTTATTTTTAACAGTTTTGGCGTTACAATACATATATTTTATGGCTTGTTTCCGATTTCGCAATTTGTTGCGAAATTTCGCAATGTTCGCGATAAAAGCGACTTTTTGAAACTTTTCATCTTCTTTGCAGTGTTTGCGAGTTTTAAACAATACTCGAATTTGGTATTATGCCGATGTTTGCAATTTTTTGCGAGTTTTCGCGATTTTTACCGAATTTTTGGTATTCCTTACGATTTTAGCGATATTTAATCAAAATTATGGCTTGTTTAAAATTTGGCAATTTTTCGCAAATTTTCGCTATTTTCACGACAAGCGTAATTTTTCCAGATTTCTTTTCTTACGTTTTTATTACGCTTTGCAAGCTTTAGCGAATTTTTATAATTTTCGCGAGTTTTCCCTAGATATTGACTTTCGTTACATTTTTAGCGAGTTTTAATCAACTTTATGGCTTGTTGGCATTATTGCGATTTTTGCGAATTTTCGACATTTTCGTTATACGAATGATTTGCACTTTTTAGAGTTTTTGTGGATTTTTGGAATTTTACGCTTTTCTTTATTTCCGCAATATTTGTTTAATATGCAATAATAGTGAAATAATCAGCAATTATTAACGAATATTTTGCTGAGTTTTTAGTTCTAGCAATTTTAATCAACTTTGGAACTTGTTTCCGTATGTAAAAAGTTTCACGAATTTTCGGCATATACGCAATAGAAGATTAATAAATTTTAGGGATTGTTTCCATTTTTAGCGATATTTTGTATATTTCTGTAATTTTGCAATATGTATACGGTTAAGAGATTTCCATCGACTCTATTTGAAATCAGCACAAAATTCGATTACATAATCACAAAATTAATACTACACATACTTGTATAAAATTTCTAGGAATATTTTCCCATTTTTCCATATTTTAAATATTTACATATAAACTAGACTTCAAAAATCTCCATTCTTGTCAAACAATTTTAAGTGAAACTACCTTGTTTTTTATATCATGATGTATACCATAATACAAACATGGTAGAATAATATAACAACCCAGCGGGAAAACTCAGAAGACCTTCTTAACTCAGCCGTTATTAAAGGCCTGTTTATACAGTTTTTTAATTCAATTACCTTTCTTATCTAACTGCTAAAGAAGGCCTCGGCTCTTCCGTATAAAAGATAAGATACACATTTCACATTCGCTTCTATGAGAAGCGAGAAGAGAAGGAGTAGCATGTTTTTTTTTTGCCAAAGTCAAAGAAATTCGTTTTGATCAGCGTTGTCAACTTTTCAATTTCAAAAAGCACTGAAACAATTAAAATGACGAGTAGTATTTGAAAAAAAAAGTACTGAAATTTATTTTTCATTTTATTTAAATAAATTCTTATATTGAGTAATTTCAAAATTTTCCGACAAGATCTGGATTTGTACGGTGTCCGATTATAATGAAATTCTACTCTTACATGCGCATCGCATGGAGCAAGAATTACACCTCTTACGGCTATGAAGTATAAGCGTGGGCATTAGAACGGGTCGATTTATTTTGCAAAATATCGTATAGCAGAAGCATAATCTACGGACAATTCTAAGAAATTTTCGCGAAAGAACCATAGATCGAAAATGAATTCCTAGCCCGCGCAAATCAACATAAATGTTTTTTATGGGCTAAAACAAATAATAACAACAAAACAGTTCTCCTTGGACTTCCGATTTTTATAAAATTTGGTACGAAAAATGCCTCTGACATTACTAGTATTACTGACAAATTTTAGCAGCATCTAATTTCTGGTGCGAAATAGAATAGCGATTAGAGAATAGAAAATTCATCAAAAATATACTAAACTGATTTTACAAAATTATGTATATATTTAAACCTACTTACCCTAGATCAGGAACCGGCAAAACATATCACATGGGACTCTTTAATCTTTTACTCTCACACGTATTAACTAAAAGTAATTAAAATCAATCAGTGTAGCATGAACATTCATATAAGCAGGTTGTGTTATCGCTTGTTTCTTCCTATTGCTTGATATACACTAACAAAAACTTTGTAAGAGCGAGAGTTGTAAAATAAAACCCATGCAAGCAAAATGTAATAGTATGTGTTTCCCGGTTCCTGCCCTATATGTTCCATTGCTGTGTCATATTAAAGGACACAAAATGCACTTTAAAATGGCATATGTTATGATTTTATTTCTCAATATTCAGAGGTCAAATTTTACTGTGCGTTTTTCTCAAAAATTTAACGTCTTGCCATTTCCGATTTTTATAAAATTTGGTGTAAATGATGCCTCTGCAATATCTAGTATTAGTGAAATAGGAAAATTGAACAAAAATATACGAATCCAAAAACTTACTTTCCCTAGATATTCCATTGAGGATCATATTAAAGGAAACAAAGTGGACTTTTCATATGTTATGCTATTATTTTACAGTCTTCAGAAGATTGAAAAATAAAATCGTAACAAACAAATGTAATTTTAAATTCCATTTTGTGATCTTTAATATAAAACCACAGTAGAATATTTAGGGTAAGTAGTAGAAATAATTTTGAAATGTCTGTTTAATACATTTTTGTTGAATTTTTAAATTTTCAAGCCGCTATATTTCGCGAACCAGAAAGTATATTGAGCCAAGATTTCGCGCTAATACTAGTTACACCAGAGGAATCATCCGTACAAAATTTTATAAAACTCGCAAGGGGAAAAGAAAATAAACTGATTTGTTTGTATTTATTTGTTTTGAACTATATATAAAGCTAAATATTGATTAGCGCGGGCTAGAAACTCATTTCCGACCCATGGTTTCTTGAAGAACATTTTTCAGAGTCGTCCGTAGCTTGCGTTTTTGCTATACGATTTTTTCGGTTTTTCCCTCCATACAAATTGACCCGCTCTATTGGGCATCTTGGCCATTTTTGAGAAAATTTCGTCATATTTAAAATTAAATAGCTTTAGAGCGCGTTATCAGATAATGTTGGTGTCATTCGAAAGGATTTAGTTTCCTCTTAACAAGTATTGATTAAAAAGTGCATCTAAATTGCCAATGTATTCTTTATCCTTATGCATCCTGAAATATAATATTTTAGCTTTCTTTATATTTTTAACAGAATGCATTTAGCTGACTAGGGTCTATTGTGCACGTTATTTCCATGAATATTATTGCATGCCACCTGGAATATACATACACACTTATGTCGAATTTCGTTGAAATCGAAGAGGGTAAATATATAAACTCTTGTTTTTATGTCAAACATTTTCTAAATTACTCTTAAGTGTCAATCAAACGAAATACGTACAAAAATACTTTTCGTTATGACCTTTGGCGCTTTTAACAGAAAAAAGATGAACCACAGCTTTTTTTCTCGAATGTAATTCATATAAATTTTGCTATTTTTATTCTTCTGGAAGACTGCAAAAAAGTATGTTCAGGAAATATATAGTTACATTAACAAAAAATTTTACCCTTAAAAAATATTTTTTAGATAAACAAATTTATTTTGGAATTTTGGGTCTAGTGTCACCATCACAAAAAAAGCACTGAAAATGTATTAAAAAAGCACCGAGCAGTATCTCTAAATATTTTCGCATCGAAAAGTTGAAAAAGCACTAAAAACAGTGCGAAAAGCATCGAGTTGACAACGCTGCTTTTATTCATTAACAATGTTTTTTATAAATAAAATTCTCATTTTCTTTTTTCGCAAGTAATTTGTATATAAAGCTGAAATTTACATTCAAGAGACATCATATATGCTGGTATTATGCCGTTTATAATGGAGTTGATTAACTCATACTTATACTGGCGAAGCTATTCACACCCAAAACCTTCTTAATAAATACATTCGTATAAAAAATTACTTTAGATGAAAGTAAATAATTCGATATAAAAAATAACATTAATCAAAATTAAAGAAGCCGCTATAAAAATACAAAAATACCGAGATTTGCTTTTTAACAGACCTTCCTTAGAAACCCTTCAAAATTACCTTTTTAGAAGGTCTTTTGTCAGGCCTCATAGAACTGGCAAACGGAAGACCTGCCCCGCAATGACAACGTGTGTAAAATAGATATGAGTATGGAATGGAGGGAGCAGGCCTTGTTTATCCAAAAGAAGGAGTACAAAGGCCTTCTAGAATGCATCCGTACTCCTTCTATTTCCCGCTGGGAGGTAGCCGCATAACTAATACAAATGTACATTTTGGAATAGAAAATGTCAAACATTAATAGAGAGGGTATGTGTGTGTTTGTATAACAGAAGCAGCAAACATACGTGTGGTATTATGTGTGCAACGTATTAGTTTCACATATACACAACATTTGACAGTTCGTACCATGAAAAAATCAAATAAAAAAAAATAATCAGCTGACGTTCTAGGGCTACCTTGTATATTATTCTACCATGGATACAATAATATAAATGTAGAGCCACATTTGACATAGAAAATAAATGTTGACTTTAGTGCCGATTATTTGATTACTGATTTTTCGTAAACAGAGAGGACAACGTTGCCACACACATATAAGGGGAAGTTTTATTTAGGAATGCTTTTTAAAATTTGTAATTTGAGTTTAGAAATTATATATTAATAACTGCATATTTTTTATATTTTGTATTAATTGGACATGAGGATAACGAAATCTGAATGTAATATGACTTAAAAAAGTTAGCAAATGTTTGATTTGTTATTTAATTCACCACATAATAAAAAAGGTTCACGACTAACACAATATTAACTAACCACTATAAGTTATACTTAGGGTAAGCTTATGCTAGCTTCCAAAAATATTACTGAGCGAGACCAAGTACTCTGGTAGCACTTAGCCACAAGAGGGTGACATGCAATAGGGTCAAAGGAAATAATGGCTATGCACGTTATTTCCACTTTAAAATGATAATAATGTCTATGAAGATGGTATTGCAGAGTGCAGATAGCGGTAGGAACTAAGTCCCCAATGAGCTAAGTCCCCAAAATATAAATGAACTAAGTCCCCAAAGTTTCATATGGAGGGCAACAACAACGATTTTCGGGGACTTAGTTCAATGTTATTTGAATTTTTGGGGGCCAGGTTCATTTTTACATTTGGGGACTTAATTCATAGCGAACTAACTCCCCAATTTTCGGGGACTTAGTTCATATCTGTCTTGGGACGAAGTTCATTAGGGACTTAGTTCCTACAGCTTGGAGGCAGTAAGTACTAAGTCCTTTATGAATTAAGTCCCCAAAAAGAAATTAACTGAGGCCCCAAAATTTCGTATGGTGTATAAGAAAAACGATTTTGGGGACATAGTTCATCATTTGGGGACTTAATTCACTTTTAAATTCGAGGTTCCATTTCAAAAACTAGCTTAACAACTTGGGCTCTAACAGGTTTTTATTCCTCGAATTTCGAATAGCGATTTCGCTGAGTAAACGTTCTTTGCCAAGTCGACCTTTAGCCGTCCTAATACTTTTCTCCTCTGGGTATGTCGAAAATTGGCTTTATGCCTAGGAGGCCTTCGGCCGGGCTTAAACGTTTTTTCCAGTGTTTTGAATATTGGCTTCCCTGGGTAAAGATTCTTTGTCTATATATAGACAGCTTTCGACCTGACATAAAACTTATCTAGATGCTAAAGATTTTCTGCTGTACTTAGGTTAGGTTAGGTTGTACAGGCAGCTTCCGCTCACTTGGGTCCATAGTTGGTCCCTTTGTGTTACCTTTAAAGAAAGAGGAAAGGGGATAGTTCAAGTAAAGTTGTGAAAAAATGAGAAAAAGAAGAGAAGGAGAGAGTGGTATGGCGATCATTCACCAGAAGAGTATGTTTCAGGACTGGAACCATCCACTGCGCCTTATGAAAAGGCTAAGTTTGTTAGGGTTCGTCGATGCCAGTTCAGATAGACTGACGAAGGACTGTTGACCGAGTTGTGTCAGCCGTTGGTTCTCCAGCGACGGGCAGAGGTACAGGAGGTGAAGAAAGGACTCCTCCTCATCCCGGCAGCTTCTGCAGAAATCGTGAGACGTTAGTCCCATTAGTTTGGCATGGTTGCCGAATTTGCAGTGACCTGTGATCGTTGCAACGACGTCTTTCAGATGTGATTTCTGAAGTCTTAGTAGATTCCTGGTGCGGTCTGAGCCCAGCCTTGACCAGATCAGCCTGGAGATCCTACAAGTAGGTTTATTGAGCCATCTGGTCTGTGCCAGCGTGTGGAAAAAATTTTCGATTTGCTTTTTGCAAGCGTGTAGGGGAATACCGCAGAAGACATCAATGTCTGGCTCTGGTAGTGTCGTTTCCCTTTTAGCTAGTTCGTCAGCAATGTATTTACCTGCGCTGGTCCCATGTCCATGCACCCATATAAGGGTGATATTTGAATGTCTCGTCATCCCGTTCAGGGATGCCGGCATTCCTGGACCAGGTTTGATGTTGTGTATACACCTGTTAGGGACCTGATTGCGGCTTTGCTGTCAGTGAAAATTTGGATATTTCTATCAAATATCCTGTGATATTTGCCAGTTTGCCGCTTTCGTTATGGCCAATATCTCGGCCTGTAATAATTACATTTTTCTGGAAGTCTCAAGGAAATTTTGGCTTCCAGTTGTTCAAAGTAGACCCCTCCTCCAACCCTGTCACCCCTCTTGGAGCCATCCGTGTACACATCGAAGTGCTCCACGACGGGAGAAGATCCTCCAGTGGGCCTCATTTCCTTCGAGGTAGAGAACCTGAAGCCCCTAGAGAAAGTTGGTCTCGGGGAGGTATAATCAATTAGCCCGGGTAGACAATCCCAAGAATCGATGATACTAGCATGACCCCAGCGTCTGTGGTTCCATGCATTTGTAGCGTGCAGACGCACTGCTGTATTTAATGTAAGCTTTTTGGTTCGCAGATCCGCTGGTAACCAGTTCAGCATAGCGAAAAGAGCCTTATTGGGTGTGGAGCGTAAAACCCCTGTAATTAGCATTGCTATGCTGCGCATAGCTTTGTCAAATCGATAGCGCTTGGACGCTGTTTCCATGGCTTTCCACCAGACCACAGCGCCATAATAAAGTATTGGTCTTATGACTGTGTCAAATAATCAGCACACATTGCGAGGTCTAATGCCCCACGACGTACCTATAGCTTTGTTGCAAATATAAACCGCGGCCATCGCTTTCTTGGCTCTGGTTTCAATGTTGAGTCTCCATGACAGCTTGCTTTCCAGAATTATTCCCAGATATTTAGCGCTGTCTGATAGACTCAAGGCTGTTCCATTCAGTAGCGGCAGTTTAAAATTTGGAGTCTTATATTTGGCTGTGAAAAGCACTAGCTCCGTTTTGGTGGGATTTACACTTAGTCCACTACCGATACTCCAATCGCTGAGCTTTTTGAGTGCATATTCCATCCTATGGAAGATTGTATCAAGGTGGGTCCCCGACATTGCTACCGCCACGTCATCTGCGTAAGCAACAGTTTCAAAGCCGAGCGAGTCCCTAGTCCTTAATAGTTGATCGTCATTCTGATATGAATGTCGACAATTCTTTCCAGGGTTTTTAGCAAGAAGGACGACAGACTGATGGGTCTGAAGTCTTTGGCTTTGGTGTGCGATGTTTTTCCCCCTTTTGGAATGAAGACTACATCACAAATGGTCCATTGTTGAGGGACGTATGACCATTCAAGGCAAGCTTTATAGGTATATATGTTTACCAACCACGGTGTGATAATGGCAACGTTGTGTTGCAAGTCAGTAGGGATAATACCGTCCGGTTCAGGAGTTGAACGGTAGGAACCTGCTGATTGCCCATTCCAATCTTTCTTCATTCACCACAATGGATGAGTTAGATATACCTTAGCCGGGGGTTTGAGCATTGCCTCCTGTTACTGATTGACACCCCGGGAAATGGGTCCCCATGATTATATCCAGTGAATCTTGTCCACTGGAAGCCCATTAGTTTTCTGGAAATAACCAGGGACGGATGGAGATTTAGAGAGGATTTTACGCAATCGGTGCCAGCTATCTCATTTCTTTCACTGATGTGGAATTGAAGATAGCAGTGATCAGAGAAGGAGCGGACCTTCGAAACTTTTCAATCTTGTATCATATGAGCATGACTTGCTCTTATTAGCGTGATATCCAATACCTCTTGCCTGTTGGCAACTACAAAGGTAGGTTCTGAAGCTCTATTAGCTACTACTAAGTTATAGTTCAATATAAAGTCGGCTATATACTCACCTCTTGTGTTTGTGTCCGTGCTGTCCCACAACAGATGATGAGCATTTGCATCGGTTCCCATGATGACTGGAATACGAGCGAGATTTGCTGCCGTGACCATGTTGCCGACCAAGTTATTGGGTGGAGGGTCCGTGTGGTCATGCGCCATATAGGACGAGAGGAGCCAAATTGTGCTATTGTTCCTCTAGATAGAATGAAGATATTATGATGCTTTTTAGCTAGGATGCAGGATCTGATTTTACCTGAACAGTTGGCATACAATATATTGTAGCCAGTGGCATTGAGTCCAAGAATTTTACCGTTATGGGTCCACGGCTCCTGGATCAATGCGAAGTCTACGTCCCTTTCTGCGAGGAGCGCGGTTAAAGCAATGGATGCTGCCTTAGAGTGGTGAAGGTTTATTTGCGTTGCCTTCGCCATTTTTATGCCTCGATGTTTTCGACGACCGTGACGTTGACATCCTCTGGATCAGAGTACAGAAAGTTGTCATCGTCTTCCCCCATGCCCATGCGTCTCAGAAGATCACCAACCATACCAGTGATAGCTTGGGTATCCTCTGAGACCCCCAGGACGGGGAGGTCTCCACTGGCAGCACCTGTAGCGTCATTCTTGTCGTCACCGCAGTAGACAATAAGCTTAATGCTCAGGAAACCATAGTGAATGATCTGCCGCAGTGGCGCCAAGGAGTCCTTGTTTAGGACGATGACAACTTTCCTGGTCGAACCTACAGGATCGTCCACCTTGACCACCTTCCAGTCGTGGGTTGGGAGGTCAGGGTTTCCGCACCGTATGAACGCCAGGATAGCTTCGGGGTCGTGTGGCTCAGCCGGAATTGTTGTGACGGATCTCGGTCTGCGAGGAATATCGCAGACCGATATCACATCCAACCGCACGCCTGGCCACACTTCCCGCAAAGTTGACGATGCCCCCGTAGCTGGTTTAGCATTAACCAGGAAGGGTAACTTACTACTGGAAGGTGCACTACTTGAAGTTATCTCGGTGCTACTTTCGTTATTATTAATATTATTATTTATAGATGCACTACCAGATGTTATCTCGGTGCTTTTTGAATTTTTGGCACTACATGAAGTTCTCTCGGTGCATGTTTTTTGCAGACTATTCTTAGGGATAGTCTGTTTGCAGTCGGGCAGCTTTGGTTTCCCAGTCTGGCTTCCTGCAGGGTTTGTTTTTTTTTGTTTTTAGAATCAGTTTTGTTCCCACGAGTACTGTACTTATTAGACAGCAGAAAATCTTTAGTAAGCGAAGCCATTATTTGACATACCCAGAGAAGAAAACTCTTCGGCCTGGCCGAAGGCCGGATTGGGAAAAGACGTTTACTCGCCGAAGTCATCGTTCAAATTTAAAAAACCTTTATTCAGCGAAGCTTACACAGAGGAGAAAATCCTAAAGCCCGGCCGAATGCCGGCTAGTCAGAAAACCTTTGCTCAACGAAACAACTATTCGATATCCAAGCAAAGTAAACAATTAATAGTTTTTTTATTTAACTTTAATAATAGCATATGTATATATTTTAAAAATTGCATTTGAATAAATATGCATTTTCTTGTATTTGAATATATAAAAATTTTGTTAGTGGCATTTGAAAAATTATTTTTTAACTATTTCAAATTTTTGTTTTTAATAAAAGCCGGAAGGTCCTTCATTTCTTGATTGAATATTTGGTCATCATTAAAAACAGCTTTTTTATTGGGGATTCGGTTCAATTTTGTTTGGAGTTTTAGTTCATTCCATTGGGGGCTTAATTCATTTTAAAAATTGGGGTCTTAGTGCACCATGATCTAAGTCCCAAAAATTTGGGGAATTAGTTCATTGGGGACTTAGTTCCTATTGTCCGCCCAGGTAGGCACTATGTTTTAAATGAACAAAATCCCCAAAATAGAAATGAACTAAGTCCCAAAAGTTTTATATGGAGGGCAACAACAACGATTTTTGGGGACTTAGTTCAATTTTATTTGAATTTTTGGGGGCCAGGTTCAGTTTTACATTTGGGGACTTAATTCATAGCGAACTAACTCCCTAAACTTTGGGGACTTAGTTCATTTCTGTTTTGGGGACTTAGTTCCTACCGCCAGTACAGATTGTTTGCATAGGAAGGTTGGAGGTGGCGCAATAAGCATTACACTAAATGAAATTGAAAAAAAAAGTTATTTTGCACAATTTTTCACCAGCTTGGTGATAATGGTTTCTTCTTCACTAGCATTAAAATATTTAGTACATAGTACTAAGAATCCCCATTACGAATATCAAATATCTATATATGTATCACATACAACAGCAGCAATAACAAGTCTCGTGCTGCAGCAAAAATTGTGATCCCTGCAGATAACGCAAGTAATCCATACACGCATATACACACAGAAAAAATTCGATGTAAAATCGTCGAAAACCAGGTTAATTTAAAATTTTTCGGTAGTGATTTTGCTTCATAGGTGTTTCATGTTAAATCAACATGATTTACAATAATCTTGAAAGAAAATTTTTTCTTTTGAATTAACTACATTTCATGTTGATTTAATATTCCAGTACAGTTAAATCAAAATGAAGTTGATACTGAAATAATACGAAAAATCATATTGAATCAAAGTACAGGAGGTAAGTACAGGAAGTAAGTAAGCGTTTTGAAAGTTACTATTTTTTAAATTTGCGTCGTCGAAACGACGAAGTATGACGTTTGTGTAGCTTTTAGAACTTTTGGATGTATGTTTCCAGTGCTTCATTGATTGTTGTTTGAGTAGTTAGCTCTTAGTTTTTAAGTCTATAATAAAAAAAGAGAAGTTGGCTTGATCGACAAGAGTTTAAAGGTTTTTTTCGATGTAGGACGGGTAGTGTGAGTTGGACCTTGATGATAACGGCATATAAGAAGAATGCAAAAGTTGATCAGAAATTGAATGTTAAATAAAAGATAGCACCGGAATAGTTCAGGACGATGTATTTTTATACATTTTAGGAGAGAAACAAACTTGACAAAATTTTAAACTAATGACCCAATGTTGTATTGTAATTGATATTCCAGGATAGCCATCAGATGGGCAATCTGTCAATTTTATGGTATACTTAATATGACTAATGACTACATATTTATATTATTTACGCCTTTAAGGTATTTCAAATAAAGGCAAAGATTCTATGTAAGTCAACACAAATTCACCAAAAGTGACATTTTGTCAACATTTTAAGTCAGGTAATTGGTAGCCTTGAGGTGCCAATATTGAAAACATTGATACGCGAGAATATTAAAAATAAATCGCCGAATAAGGAAGAAAATAATAAATCGATGCCACTAGTGCCAAAATACCAGAAGCGGCAGTAGTTTGCTGTTTGGCCTTCTTGTAAACTGCGGCTGACAATCAAAATATGTGATAAAAGCTGGTATGGAGAGCCCCGAAAAACTTTAATGCCTCTTACATAAAACAACAACTGATGCTTTTGAAAACGTGCACCGATCTTGTTTAATATATCAGTTTTAATATTCAAATACATTTTATAATCTATAAGCTTTTAAATTTTTTGTTTTCGATAATTTTTAAGCTCTGTTTTACAAAATAGCCCGAGTAAAGTACTGCGTTGAAAACTTAATTTATGATTAAATAAAATTTAAAAATTATATAATTTTTTGTTATATATCGATAGTATACAAAACAAATATTTAAAAAAAACTCAACACTAAAATTTTTTTGTAAGCGGGTCATTTTTATTGCTATTTTTATTAACACTGTCGTCGATTCGACGAAGTATAACCTTTATGCCATAAAAAAAAGTATGAGTTTCTAGGGTTAAAATAAGTATCCTGCAAAAAATGCGACTACTCCATGCACGCATGTATAGAGTACTCCACAAGGGACCAGGAGTAGTTTCAAAGTGGTCCAAATATATGCAATAAACATGGTCCATTTAACATTGCGATGTCCTAGGACTGGACCATGTAGTCCAGCTTTGCATTACGTCGGGCTAACCCAAAAACTGCCCCTGTGTAACCACTCCATGGAGCACCTACATGAGGCTAGTTTTGAAACTAGTCCATGTCACTACTTGATGGAGCACTAAAGTGTTCGTGTTCTAACGATTGGTTATGTTACTAAATTGATTATTAGGCTAAGGTTCGTAACGTTATATTCAGAAAGATTAATATTCCAAGGGACAAGGGAAAAATTAACATCAACTTGATTGTTTAAGTCAAACTTCATATATTTTAATTTATTGCCTTTGATAGCTAACAAAGGCTATAGTTGGCAATTCGTTAGGATTTATTAACCTCCTTTTTTCTTCACCCTTTGGTGGGAGTTTCTCCATATATTCTAACGAATAAGCTAACGGTTTTCAAACATTGCACTCGTTGCCTTGCTTCGTCTATTAAAATTGAATTAGAGACACTCTTGTTGTACGAACGCTCATTGTGTTACACACATAATTCTACTCCACATTTTTTAAAAAGGTAATATTTAATAATAAATTGAGAATTTTCTCTTTTTTATATAAAAGAAACCTTGTTTTATTTTTTTCTTATTTTCCACGCAAACATTTGGTCCAATTGAGCCGGATTCTTGGCAAAATAAATTCAAAGTGCGCCCTTTAATAAATTTGTGTATTTTTATATTCAAAGGATCGCCATTGTCGCCATCTTTGGATCACCAAAATTACCAACACCAAAACTTCGTTTGGAAAGATTACAATTGTAAAATAAAGGTGCGTAATTTGTTTTTTAAAAAAAGTGCGTGATTGAAAATATATAAAAACAATTGTGTTTTTTATTTAATATTACCAATTTTATTTGTGTATCAAATAAAAAGTTCATACACACACATACATACCTGTGTTATCGTGATTGATCGCTTTACAATTCCTTTTCGACGTTTGTTTTAATTTATTTTCTTGTACTACGCGAAAATCCTACTGTGCGTTTGTTTACGTGGACGGACGGAATTTTAATAAAATAAAATTTATTAGATTAAATATTCCCTAAAAAAGTGCCGTCTCTATTAAAAATAAAATTAATTTATTTATAAATAAATTTATTCAGTGCCTTAATTAGTGTTTGGTGTTTTGTATATACATACATACTTGTGCAAATTACATATATACTCGTAGTTGCAAAGCATTAAACATTTTATTACACACATACGTGTTTCTCGGTTTTCTTTTACTACAAGTTTAACCCTATTACCCACCGGTCAGTTTGACTGCAACTTTACTTGTTGAAGAAAATATTATTGTTTTTTATTTAAATATACTTTATATTTAAGTTAAATTTTGATTTAATTAATTATAATTTAATTAAAATTATAAAGCAATTTTATTAAAGTGAAGTTGAACTGGGTATCAATAAAATATAATTCTATATTATTAATTTAAAACTTGTTGGTGAATTAAATAAAAATAATGTCGACTGCACTGGATAAATTTATTAGAGCTGCGGATGCTCTCGTCGCTTTCGAAACTTGTTTCAACGACATCAAGCATGAAACTCATACAGTGTTCACACTGGAGCTTCACAAAGCGAATTAATATCAAGTGGCCTTATCATCAAAACAACACACATACAAAGTAGGTGTAGGACTATTATTATTTGTGCTTTGACAGTTCGGGTTAAAGTTTTTCTCTTTTCTTATATAGAGTTTGACTGATTGGGTGTAATCAGCTGATGATCATCTGTGATGATAGGGCTACCTGGTGCTGAATTCGCCTTGGAGCTTCATGCTGAAGAATTAAAAATTGTATGGCAAAAAGTTAAGGCGACTCATGAAAAGTGTTTAAATACTATAAAACCTTCAAAAGGTACAGAAGATTCTGAGTCTGTTGAAATCGGTACTATTACTAGTAAATATCGTACAACCTATACTGCCTTTGTCACTTGTTTAGGATTTATAAATAAGAAAATGAGTGAATTTGAGGTGGATGAGAAAGCAAATATAGCTCCAATTCCTAGTGAAAATAATTCTGGTCACAATCTGACATTACCACCCTGTGATGTGGACATGTTTGATGGGGACTACCTTTCATGGCCTGCTTTTCGAGATCTGTTTACAGCTTTATATGTGAACAGTTCTCGACTTAGTAACATTGAACGATTATGTCATTTGCTTCGCAAAACTAGTGGAGAAGCAAAAGAAATAGTCTCGAAGTGTCCTCTGTCCAATCAAGGTTTCGACATAGCGTGGAAAAACTTGCGAGATGCTTATGAAAATCCGCGCATGCTGGTAAATGCTCAGCTTAAGAATCTTTTTGGTCTACCTGTATTAGATAAGGAGACTTGCACAGGTCTTAAAGCACTACAAAGGGGCATAAATAGTTGTTTGTCTGCTTTCCAAATATATGAGGTTTCAACTGAAAATTGGGATGCAATGATTGTTTTTATCTGTATCCAGCGGCTTCCAGACTGCACTGTTACGTTATGGGAACAGAGCATCAAGGACAAATTTGGTTTGTCAAAATGGAAAGATTTGGATGCTTTGCTGACTGAAAGGATCCAAACTTTGGAATGTCTGCGAGATATCAGAGAATCCCCACAGAAACAAAAGAAATCTGTTGAAAAAGTAAAAACATATCACGTTAATTCGTCCACTTCAAATTCTTGTGTATTATGTAAAAATCAATCCCATTTTTTGCGGGATTGTAAGCGATCTAGAAATCTTTCAATTTCGGAAAGATTTTCGACAGTCAAAAAATTTCATTGCTGTGTTAATTGTTTGTCACGCACACATGAAGTTAAAGACTGTGCTAGCGTTCATAATTGTACCAATTGTAATAAAAGACATCACACGATGCTACATCGAAATATACCTAATGCTGATACTTATGTTAGGCCTTCTTCATCCTCTAATTTAGCCGCTAGTTCCAGTAATGCTTCACAGCATAACAACCCAAGACCAGTAGAGACAGAATCACCCTCCACTTCTCGTGGTATTAGTTCGACGGCACCCTTGAATCGTCAAGTATTTCATGTGTCACAAAATCGAACTATATTATTAGGGACAGCAATGGTGAATATTCGTCATCAGGGTATTACATACCCAGCTCGCGCCCTTATTGATCCTGCTTCAGAAACTTCCTTTATTTCTGAACTACTGCAGAACCGTTTGAAAATTTCTGCGCATTCTACGAATGCCAAAATTTCTCGTGTAAACCAGACGGTCTCTGCTACTTCGCGAAAAATTTGTGCGATTGAAATAGGCTCTATTTTGGATTCTTCGATTATGCTGAGAACTGCTGCACTCATTTTACCCAATATTTCGGGTAATTTACCATCATTTATTCTAAGTGATGAACTCCGAAAGGACTTGCCAAGTATACG
Organism: Panzeria rudis; assembly: GCA_956483635.1. Classification (NCBI taxonomy): domain Eukaryota; kingdom Metazoa; phylum Arthropoda; class Insecta; order Diptera; family Tachinidae; genus Panzeria; species Panzeria rudis. The sequence goes on from OY101451.1 coordinate 66,610,896, forward strand.
TTTAGCAGACCCGCAATTTTTCGATTGTAGGCCAGTAGATTTGATCCTAGGTGCTGATTTGTATCCAAGCATAATTATGCAAGATATTATAAAAAATATTCTAGGTTCATTATTAGCTCAAAAGACAGTCTTCGGGTGGCTTATTACGGGCCCTGTAGAGCAATCTTCGTTGCATGTTTATTCTACCAGGGTTGAGTTTTCTGAAGAGGATACTTTGAATCGCAATCTACTTCGATTTTGGGAGCTAGAGGAAACAGCACAAAGAAAAATAATGTCTAAATTTGATTTGATTTGTGAGGATATTTTTAAAAACACGACTGGTCGAGGAGCTGATGGAAGATACATAGTAACCCTTCCTTTTAAAACGGAATTTCCTGATAAACTTTCTTTAGGATTGTCTAAAAATAATGTGATGTCGCAGTTCATGAGGAATGAATCATCGCTTTTACGAAAACCTCTGGAAAACCTCTGGTATGATGACGTGGTGAAGGAATATTTGTCGTTAGATCACATGAGGCCTGTAGATAAAAATTTTGTTTCTAAGATGTCGTGTTATTTACCTCATCATCCGATAATAAAAATGGATAGAAAAACTACAAAATTAAGGGTCGTATTTAACGCGTCTAATAAAACTTCTACCGGAAATAGTCTCAACGATTGCCTGTATGTTGGACCTACACTACAGACGGATTTAGTTTTTCTTATATTACGTTGGCGACTTTTCAGATATGTATTTAATTGTGATATTACGCAAATGTATCGGCAGATTAGATTGATCAAGCCCATACTCCATTTCAGCGTATATTGTTTCGCGATTCTCCTACGGAAGAAATTAGGGAGTTCGAGTTACAGACTGTAACCTTTGGGGTAAATTGTGCTCGTATCTTGCCATTCGTACGTTATTACAATTGGCTGATGATTGTGAACGTGAGTATCCTATAGCATCACATATTCTTCGGAAATGTATGTACGTTGACGACGTATTGACTGGATCTCATAATGTCACCACTGCGTTGATCGCTCGTGATCAACTTATAGCGTCGTTGTTATCAGCGGGCTTTGAACTTCGAAAATGGACTTCGAATGAAAAGGCTATACCGGCTGATCTTCCGACCACTCATTTGATTGATGAGAAACTGTTAACTTTTGTAGAGTCAAGCAGTTCTAAAACACTTGGTCTTCAATGGAATGCTCATTTGGACGCATTTTATTTTAAGGTAGATCCAATTGTTGCACGACCTAGCTACACTAAGCGAGAAGTTTTGTCTATTATAGCAAAACTGTTTGATCCCGTTGGTTGGTTGGGTCCTGTAATAATTGTTGCAAAAATGATAATGCAAATGGTTTGGCAAGATAATATAGATTGGGATGATTCGTTTAAACCTTCTACGAAGGCTGAATGGGAAAAATTTGTTTCTTCATACCATGAAGTAAACAATATTCGTATTTCTAGATGGGTTCAATTTGAACCTGAATCATCTGTGGAGCTTCATGTCTTTTCTGATACCTCGGAAAAGGCATACGCGGGGGTGATATATATACGCGTTGAAAATTCTAATAAGATTTGTACGTGTAAAACAAAAGTTGCGCCTATCAAATCTATTTCCATTCCTCGGCTAGAACTTTGTGGTGCTGTTTTGGCAGCAGAACTGTTGAAATCTGTAGTAAGTGAAATAGATGTGCCAATTCGTAAAATTTATTGCTGGACTGATTCTACGATCGTCCTTTCCTGGCTCCAAAAAGAGGCCAATTCTTGGGCCACGTTTGTTGCAAACAGAGTTTGTAAAATCCAGGAAATTGTCGGAAGTCATAATTGGCATCATGTAAAATCAGAGGATAGTCCTGCTGATTTGGGAAGTCGTGGGGTTTTACCGTCTGATCTGGCGCGTTCTGATTTGTGGTGGCATGGCCCACATTGGCTTCAGCAACATAAATCTGTTTGGAATCTTCAAAGTCTTGCTTTACTTGGTACTGACCTTGAAGCTCGTTCTGTTAAGTCTCACGCCTCGTTTTATGCGAATTATGAAGATGTTTTAGAAAGATTTTCGTCGCTTGATCGCGCTCTACGGGTAATTGCGTACATTTTCCGATTTTATAAAAATACACATACAGTCCACAAAGGTTGTCATTCATATTCATCATATACCTTGTCGGATGTGGAGATAAAAGAAGTAAAAACACATTTAGCCATTGTGGTTCAACAAGTTCATTTTGCTGATGAATATGAGTGTCTTATAGGGAAAAGGAACCTTTCTTCAAAGAGTTCTCTATTATGTTTGAATCCATTTTTGGACAAAGAGGGTAATATGCGTCTTAATGGTAGACTAACCAAATCGCCTTCATTGATATACACAGAACGGCATCCTATTATGTTGCCTTATTCTTGTCGTTTCACTGTACTATTAACTGAGTTTGTACACAAGATTTCCATTCACGGTGGAAATCAATTGATGCTTAGAATTTTAAGAATTGAATATTGGGTTCCTAGGCTGAAAACATTAGTTCGGATGGTAATTAATCGTTGCAAGCGTTGCCTACTTGATCGCAAGCGGTTGTGTAGCCAAATAATGGGAGCTTTGCCTCCAGAAAGGACTACACTCGATCGACCGTTTACCACTACTGGAGTTGACTTTGCCGGTCCCTTTGGCATGAAAAGTTCGGCTGCTAGATCAACTCAAGTTTTAAAAGCTTATGTTTCTATTTTTGTGTGCTTTTCTACGAAAGCAATTCATTTGGAGGTAGCTTCTGATTTATCATCGGATAGGTTTTTGGCTGCTTTTATTCATTTTATTCATTTCACGACGTGGTTGCCCTAATATCATATTTTCAGATAATGGTACTAATTTTGTTGGAGCTTCTAGAGAGTTGGAAAGGGATTTTAAAACGTTTTTAGCAGAGAGTCGTGCTAGAATGTGCTCAGCCTTCGGCATAAACGGTCTTGCATGGTGGTTTATACCAGCTGGCGCTCCCCATATGGGAGGTTTGTGGGAAGCTGAGGTCAGAAGTTTTAAACTACATTTTCGTAGAGAGGTTCAATCTGTTAAATACACTTTTGAAGAACTCTCGACCGTTCTTGCACGAATTGAAGCTTGTCTTAATTCGCGACCACTCTGTCCCATGAGTGATAATCCTAATGAGCCTGTGGCTCTTACCCCTGGTAATTTTCTGATAGGGTCTCCAATTTTAGCTCCTCCAGAACCATCGATACTTGAATCTCCTATAAGTTTGGTAAATAGATATAGGAAAATTAAAGCTTTTGCTCAACATTTTTGTCTACGATGGAAAGAAGAGTATTTGTCTAATTTACATAAACGATACAAATGGAAATATCCTGAACGTGATATTCCAGTGAACCATTTAGTAGTAATTAAAAATGAACAACTTTCGCCCACTTCTTGGAAATTAGGTCGAGTCATTAAGACATACCCGGGAAGTGACAATCACGTACGTGTCGCGGACATTCGCACGGAGAATGGAATTGTGAAGCGACCGATTGCAAAACTGGTCATTCTGACTAGTTAAACACCTTTATAAAATATTTTGTTAACCTTCATTGTTTCCTAGTATAATGGACGCTTTACCAACCATTTTTGAGGATGCCTTACTCGAGGACTACGAGGAATCAATGGAGGTGGAGGATAAGGAAGCCGAGGTTCAGTCGTTGCCAGACACTGAGGGTCAAATTGTGCCCAGCCAACCAAGTCCCGTAGTGGAACCGGTTTCTGAGGCCCCCTTGTCTTTGGACTCGAATACCGCTGTTACTGCAGTGGTTGTGGCTCCTGTAGCTACCTCAACTTCAACATCTTCGCCAATTTCCGATGTTGTATCGGGTGCCAATGAAGCCTTGGGTTCGAAACCCGTAAAAAAACCGTCCGAAGTTGTTATTTGTCGAGTTTGTAGCCATCGTCATAAACTTTCCGTCTGTCGGTCGTTCCTTCAGCTCAATTGTGAAAAGAGGATACGCATGGTGCTTTTGCATCGTTATTGTTCGCGGTGTCTATCTCACGACCATGTGGCCCGCGACTGTACCAGCCAAGGGCAGTGCAAAAAGTGTAAGAAGAAGCATCACTCTTTATTGCATTCGAAAAAGAGTCCTGCTTCCGCCACAAAAGGAGGTCAGAATCGTCCACCGACTACCCAACGTTCTTTTGAACTGCCTGCAGTTTCGTGCTTACCCATTCGGCACATGGTAACGTTTTCCCCGACGGTAAAGGTTATTTTGAAGACCGGTACTAAGTCTATACCGGCTCGTGCTGTTATCGACCTCTGCTGTAGCATGAGTTATGTCTGCGACAGCCTAGTTAAAAATCTTAAGCTGCCTGTGTCCGCTATTGACCAGGAGACAATCTCGTGCGTACATATAGGTTCTATATATGATTCGTCGCAGCATGTCCGATTAACGGCTAAAATCAAGAAAATGAAAGGGATAGTCACCCCCGTAGAAACGGTTACGGATTCCATTAAGGAACAATTTGCGGGAATGCAGTTGGCAGACCCAAATTTTAATGTTTCGGGGAAGGTCGCGCTAGTCATAGGTCCGGAAGTCGCTCCCCTTATATTAAAAGGTAGAATTTATTCGAACCCGGGGTTTCCGTTGGCTCAATACACCATTTTTGGTTGGGTCATTTCTGGCCAATCTCCTTTTTAAGGGGTAAAATTTGTGGTTTTATTTAACCATACCCGTATGGGTGCAGTATGTAGTCTGTAAAAAACTACGGCCCATAGGCTTTGTTCTATGGGAATTTTTACCAGTTTATCTGGTTTTAGTCGTATGACTATTATATGTTTTTTGAAAAAATGAAATTGAATAAAATATTGCATGCTTAATTTTACTATAAAATTTATTAGTAGTTATTACTTTTTGATTAAGTTAAATATTGCAACCTAATGTGATGTTGCAAGGTGGCCGGCAATGTTTAAGTCAAACTTCATACATTTTAATTTATTGCATTTGATAGCTAACAAAGGCTATAGTTGGCAATTCGTTAGGATTTATTAAACTCCTTTTTTCTTCACCCTTGGGTGGGAGTTTCTACATATATTCTAACGAATAAGCTAACGGTTTTTAAACATTGCACTCGTTGCCTTGCTTCGTCTATTAAAATTAAATTAGAGATACTCTTGTTGTACGAACGCTCATTGTGTTACACATATAATTCTACTCCACATTTTTTAAAAAGGTAATATTTAATAATAAATTGAGAATTTTCTCTTTTTTATATAAAAGAAACCTTGTTTTATTTTTTTCTTATTTTCCACGCAAACATGATTTTTCAACGTACACAGCAGAACAGAGTAGCGCCACTTTCGGAAGCCGCTACACTTCCATCGTCAGTGCTCACGTGTATTTGCTTATCACCACTTGTCAGGTGGCTCTGTTGAATGTGATTTTAATTCTTATATATACAACTTTTTCGTGAAAATTTAATACGATAATTAAATCACTATCAAGCTGATATTAAAGTGCATTTTCCCAGCGTCGCCATCAGTTTATTTTTCTTCATTCCCATTTTTCTGATTTTTGTTCTACTCAAGACAAACTTTTTTGGATTGATTTTATACTTAAGTATATATGTTCATACATGTAAACATGTGAAAAGCTCAAGCCAGTAGCTAATTGTTTATTAATATGATTATTTCGAACGTATTTGCTTTGTTAATCTAAATTGATTATTAGGCTAAGGTTCGTAACGTTATATTCAGAAAGAATTGGGCATGATTAATATTCCAAGGAACAAGGGAAAAATAAACATCAACTTAATTTTTCAACGTACACAGCAGAACAGAGTAGCGCCACTTTCGGAACCCGCTACACTTCCATCGTCAGTGCTCACGTGTATTTGCTTATCACCACTTGTCAGGTGGCTCTGTGGAATGTGATTTTAATTCTTTTATATACAACTTTTTCGTGAAAATTGAATACGAGAATTAAATCACTCTCAAGCTGATATTAAAGTGCACTTTCCCAGCGTTGCCATCGGTTTAGTTTTCTTCATTCCCATTCTAATTGTTTATTAATATGATTACTTCGAACGTATTTGCTTTGTGAATCTAAATTGATTATTAGGCTAAGGTTCGTAACGTTATATTAAGGAAGAATTGGGCATGATTAATATTCCAAGGAACAAGGGAAAAATTAACATCAACTTAATTTTTCAACGTACACAGCAGAACAGAGTAGCGCCACTTTCACAAAGATTCACAAAATAAATACGTTCGAAATAATCATATTAATTGGTTATGTTATTTGCATTCGTTAAAACGCGAACACTTGTCGCTTAACTACAAACTCTTGTTTGCAAATGACATGGTCCATGACTGCATTACATAGGACCATGTTGTAACTACTCCATTTCAACTAAATTTCAATAATTTTTGCAGGGCACAATTGTTCAGATTTAATGACAGTGCTAGAATTTCCATTGTAGCACCCCTGGATGGAAGTGATTATCAATTTTGTGGTTTCTTGAGATTTGCTGTTTTCGTTTGGTAGTTTTTAAGCTACGTTACTATTTGTAGGTAATTATTTGGCCCGGAAATTTCCATATCGCCATGACTAATTACGGCTTTCGCCTAAGGAGCCTCCTCCAAGAAACTCGCGCCGATCTGTACCGATGTACAGAAAGCCGGAATCCACAAATTCCTCTCCTGTTTTGTTTAGTGCTCCACCACGATTTCAAAGTACATAAAAGTAGCTCGACACCGTTAACTGCCACCAACTTACTAATCACATGCAAACAATGACGCGTGATGTCAACTCGCCCAGAGCTCCTTTACGACTGAGGATTTGCTGTTTTGTCGCTTGTCCCTCAAAAATAACTAGTATTGACATTTTTCATTTTCCTTAATGTGACCGCACATATTTAACCATGATTTTTTCTAAATTTTTTATTGTAATTGAAACTTAATTCTAAGAAATAAATTGTGTATTTTAGTTATTTCGCGCATTAATTACATATTTTGGTTAATGACGTTTCAACACGATTTTAATTTAAAGAATCCGGACGATAGGCCCGATACATATTCATCTCATTAGGAAATGTTTTAAACAATTCCAATAGCATGTTCGCTTTAAATTTACGATAAGCATCAATTTTACCCTTTACTTCCTCATTTTTGGCCAAAGCTTTTTCCACACAATCCTTGGTATAAAGTTGTGGGTTCTTGTCCTGGTCAATATAATCAAAAACCTCAAAAGGTACATAAATGTCTTGAACTTGATTTTTCAATTTGTTAATTTCTTGCAAGCCAGTAACAAGACCTTGACTAGAAAGATAATAGAAAAATAAGTGTTAATAAGTTGCTGGCAGTAAATAAACTACACTAATACTTACATTTTTTGGTTTAAAACATTTTGTCCCTGTGGCTGAAAGTCACTCACTATAATGCGTATTTGCCGCACATTTTCTATAAACATTTCTAATTGAGTTTCTAAATTTTCCAAAGGAGCCGACATTTTCCTTGCGATCAGAAAGGATATGTTCAAAAAAAATTAAATTAAATTAATTCTCCTAAATTTCCCTCTGCCAAATATCAGTTGCGAATTGGAGCAGAGCACGAAGCCGATATCACTCGATTGTCGGCCGCGGCTTACCCAAAAAGTAACTAGCGGCGGCTAAGCGCCGGCTGTAAGCCGATAATTTTCTCGGCGGCGGCTGAATGAAAAGTGTCGTTTGTCGACCGGCTCACGTAGTATGTATGGCTCAATGTAGTAGACCATGCATTAAATGAATGAATAAAATTCATGCATTTTTTGGCGGACGAGCGGGGCAGAGAAGAAAACGAGGCATAACAAACGGCACGATTTCTGTTTTCCATGCTTTTTTTATATTCTACCTTAGCTCGATTTGAATATTCTCTCTCTTATGTGCTTAAGTTATGGTTTTGTTGTTATGAATGAGTAAATAAAGCAAATTTTGAGAGAAATTTATAAAAAAGCATGAAAATAAAATGCATCGTATAAATGCAAGATAAAAAAAAATTCACGAATAAAAATTCATCATCTAAATTGGGCCTATATCTAGCGAAAAAAAATTAATATTTTTGACAAGCATTATCAAGCTTTTTGTTGTACTTGCACCCAAAGTGTATTAATATTTCAAAATAAATATGGCCGATTTCGATACGAATATTGAAATTGAGTTCAAGTTTAGATTAACAAAACTCAAGAAGGGAAATTTTTTTATTACACAAAATTACAGTGTAGGAGATTATTAACATTTAAAATTAATATTAACCCAGTATAAAAAATTGCAAGTAATATTTAAGTAACTACATTTTCATTGCTTCCAAAGAATCTATATTAAAAATATGCTGATAATTAGTAGAAAAGTAAGTAAAAATGTTTAATTCCTTTATAATTTTAAAAAATACTCGCCATGCTTTTTAAAAATCGATTTTTTAAAGGACATTTATAAACTAATATTCTTCTCAATAACTTAATAGCTTAATAACCCGCTGTTACAAAATGGCATGTTTTTTACTCACGAAACACGACTTAGTGAAGCTTGTCGTGCCATTTAAAAAATTGTAATACACCCTAAAAATCGGAAGTTATCGATAAAAAAAACTATTTTTTGGGACTTCACGGACAAAAACAATATTCACTGCGTTGTTCCTGCACCAATTTTCAAATTTTAAACAGTTTCGAATAGAGGAGGACTTAAGCTTTCCGTGCATATTTAAAATATTTTGCTTTGACTTATATTTCATCGAAATATCGTCAAAAGAAAAGTTTAGTTTTTTATTTTATTGCGCTTTTTTTTAAATTTTGCGTATTTTTTCCAACAATTTGCTTGAAAACCTACCCATTTTTATATTTTCATATAAGGCGTATTTTAAGCGTATTTAAGTCTTTTGTCCTTTTTTCTGGGATAAGATTTAAAAACAACGAATTGAATTTGAATTCATGGTAAAATTAACAAAAAATAAATCATTTTTTTATAAGATAACAGCGCAAAATATTATTAATTTTTAAAATTGTTATTAATAAGATTTAAAAAATAACGAAATAAATTTAGGTCATGGTAAAATTAATAATAAATAAATAATTTGTTTAAAAAAATCTGAAAAATAATAAAATAATCTTAATGTATCGTCGTATCGTACAGCAAAATATCGTTGATGCCGATATAGGTACTCCCTAATGAATATAATTTGCTTGTACCAAACAAGGTGAATTAATTTTATCAGGTGGTGTTGATTCTAAAACAACTACAACATTACAATAACATTTGACATCTCAGCCCCTATGTCAACGTATACAAATTTTGACATCCGAGCATCTAATTTGCGGGAAAAAAGTAGAACAGCTGTGCTTATGATATCACCTTTATAAATCCACCTTGGTACCAAACTTATATGATTTGATAGTCACTTGACGGCTGAGTCGTGCGCCGATCACAGCCGCATACATCGGCGGCGGCGCAATTTAAGAACTAAATTCAGCGGCGGCTGTTAAGCCGGCCATGAGCCGAACAGCTTCGTCCTCTGAATTGGAGTCGTAAAAGTTAGTGGTCTGAAACAATCGATGGTACTATCGATGGTTTTTGTTTTTTGAACTATTACCCTACGTCTATACCTGATATATTTTTTATCATGACAACTAACAAAACGTCGGCAGAGCAGATGTACATTTTTTGTCATTGTTAGTATACATCCGAATACATTGTTGTTTTTTTTTTGTTGTGATAAATCACAATTTCTTTGGCGTCCTGCAAGTAGTTTGTCACTACTATTCATGCACTATTTCACTTATTTTTCATTAAACTGCTTTTATTTAATTATCATATTCATATTTTGCTTTATTTGTATTTTTTTTATATATTGTAAAAATTTTAGTTTTTGAAAATAAATTGAAACGTCAAACAGTTTGTATACGTTTTTTATCAAGACAAATTTGTCTGAGCTTGAGCTCTGACAAAATTAAGAAGACACTGCAATAACATTAATAAATGCAATCTATACCTGATAAAATTTTATCTTGATAACGATTTGACATTTATCATGATAAAAATTTATCACGTATAGACTCATTCTTAGGTCCGGTAGCGTTTTTCTTTTGTAATATTTAAGCTGTGTTCTCACTATGTGTATTTGTGTTATGGAATGTCACTTTTTTATACACATGTGATTTCATGTGTATGTCAAAATTTGCGGTTTACATAAGGTTTATAATTTTTGTGTTCACCTGTTGGTATGTTACGTACATTTGACGTAACCTATAAAGCAAAACAATCATAAAACAGCCGAGTGGTTATACATATTTTATTGTTATATATACTTCTTTTGTTTAATTTTACACTTATTTTATTTAATTTAATACTTTATTAATTTATTTTATTTAATTTTCGCGTCCGCACACAATTGCTTTATTAAAAACCAGCTGATGACAGACGCTTTGTCACTTCAAAATAGAACTCGTTCTAAATCATGTGTACTGTACACAGAGAAATAACACAGGCTATTGTTTGAAGGGGTTCAGACTATGTATACAAATTTACCATGTGAAAATGTGACATTCCATATGGCAAATACACATAGTGAGAACACAGCTTTAGTAAAATGAGAGTAACCAAGAGTTAATCCCACTAAACACAAAAAATTTTCAAAAGTACGGGAACAGCAAAACCATCTTTCAGTTCTAGGGAACGACAAAATTTACCGAAACTTGTAAATTAGTGTAAGCATTTTGAAACTATAATTATTATGTACTTTTTTCGATATTGCTGTTTATTTTGTTATATATGCGACTTAAAAAAAGTGGGTAAGGTAAAAGCGGTTGGAAACTTCACAGACAGCAACTTCTTAGAAGAATATTTTTTGTAAGTCCTCATTATTAAAGTACAATATACAGTACTTTTCGCTTATAGTCACAACCTTTAGTTGCACACAAATTGTGTACTATATCGCTATTGGGACTATAAGCCTAATTTTCATATATGACATTCGGAGGCATATAACCAAATTTGCATACAAAAGTTAATAACAAGGTATTTCATCACTGGTGCAAAAGACTAAAAGTAATATATTCTTGTGGTGGAGTGTTGGTGACAGGAATACTAAACTAATCAATGCCTTCATAGTAATTTTATAAATGGTTTGTGGCTTCAATAAGTAAACAATTTAGTAAATTTTTCGATTGTGACTATAACGCAAATTGTATGTATGAATTTCTGTCTTTGTGAACCGAAGATAGATGGCGTATATGCCAAATGTGCTTATATCGCTAATTGGACTATAACGTGAATCTTTTCTATGAAATTTGGTAATTGAAGCAGTAAATACAGATAAAATGGAATATATCGATGTGATTATAAACGGTTGTGACTGTAAACGAAAAGTACTGTATTAACGCAAAAATTCCCGGGCTATTTCCCGGAAAATTGGGATTGAAAATTTAGCGGAATTACCGGGAATTCCCGTGAAACTCTAGTACCATGTCAAAAATTTTTATTTTTTCCGCTCCCCGCTCATTTTTAGCTGATTGGGCGGTACGAAGTGCACAAAAAATAAGCTACTGAAGTGTAAAACCAGTCCGTTATATTGGGCAATTGTGGGTTTAAGAGCATCGAAAACTATCGATAGCTATCGATGTTTTTCAAAAACTATCACATGCTATCGATAGTGTAGACTATCGATAGTTTCAGACCACTAGTAAAAGTATTGAGTGCAGCGATGCCAGAATGAAGATTTTACCTTAATTTTAAAGATTTTTTAGTCAAAATAAGATTTGAAGATCTTTTTCCCAATGAAGATTTTTTGAGCTTAGTTGCTTAACACTTATTATTGTCACACGGCTTCTTTAAATTTATTAAATAAATTTACCTATGTCAGCCAAACGTTAGCTCAATAAAAGAATAAAGTACTGTAGAGAATCGCCATTTACTAATTTATAAAGTATACTTATTATGTATGTATATAAAAATGTATCATGGCGTTTTTTAGTACAAAAAAAAGAAATACCTAAAAAGTCTAATAAAACATTTTCCAAATTTAATTGAAGACAGTGAGGTTCAAAATTTAGATGACGAATTTAGATAGCTCCACCACATAATAAATATTTTCGAAATTTAGAAAACGTTACTGCGGAAGACTTTTGGCACACAATCTCAAAATACTAGAGCAGATAGTGAGTTAGTGTTTCCAAAGCTGTAGAAATTTGCAATTTAATGCAATATTATGTCTCCTTAATTCATCTGCAAAAGTTGAACGGATATTTTCAAAAGTAAATTTCAATAAAACGAAATACAGAAATATATCAACAAATGCAATCCCAATAAGTAAATTAAATAAAAAATACAAAAATATGAGTAATGGGGTATTTGTTACAAAGCTAACTCAAACTGAATGTTGTATTGTTTATTTTGTAAAATCATAAAAATTTTCTAAACAATTTCTTGTTTTAAAATTTTGAAACTTAATATTTTGATATTGAAATGTATGGTAAATTTTTATAATTTTACAAAATAAATAATATAACTTTCAGTTGAATCGGCTCATAGTTTTGTAAAATGGTATAGAAAGAAGTCAGAAATTGTATACTTTTGGTACTAAAAATTTTTTTCTGCGCTTCAGTTTCACGAAGATTTTGAAGAAGCTTCTTTGAAGTCAATAAAAAGAAAAAACCAAATAACCGACGACAAAATTTAAAAGTTGCGTTTAATAAGTCACAAATTGTTGCCAAGCTGCATTCACTGAGTCTACAATGTAAAGATTTGAGTTGTTGCAATAATCGAGGTTGCGCTCATCGAGGCTTGCAGTAATCGATGGCGCAGTGTACATATATTTGATCTTAAGGCTCATTTAGCCGACCGTAACGTTGATGTAGTTGCATGAGCTGATCGTTTCTGTCACATTGAAAACCTTTGAGACAGAAACGATCAGCACATGCAACTACATCAACGTTACGGTCGGCTAAATGAGCCTTTATAAATGTACTATGTAACTTAAATACATAACTAATATATTGTAAGAAATTTATTATTTGACATATTGTCAAAATTTTATTTTAAATGAAATTTATTTGCAAGTGTTTAAGCACTATCTATATGTATTTCATTGGTGCTTTACCAAATCGTCAGTAGACTTCAAACAAACTTTTGAACAGTTACAAACCCCTTATTTTATGTACAGACTTTTAGAAACCATTTGAAAATTTTTTATAAGTTTCAAAGCCTACTGTGTTTATTTTTGAAAATCATTTACATATTTGTAATTTCTCAAATGTTTTTTGAAAGTCTGTACATAAGATAAGGGGTTTGTAACTGTTCAAAAGTGTCTTTGAAGTCTGCTGACGATTTGGTAAAGCACCAATGAAATGCATATAGACAATGCTTAAACAACAGCAAATAAATTTCATCTAATATATTATAATTTTAATATATGTAACCTGTTTGAATTGAATTTTGGGTTTCGATGTTTACATATTAATTTTTATGTTTTTATATACATACATACATATGTACTTATATACAATGTACATTGTACATAGGTATAAAATTTTTTTAAAGATTTTTTGTCTAAAACGAAGATATTTTTCGAAGAATGAAGATTTTTCCCCGAAAATTTCTGGCACCAATGATTCAGTGTTTGGGTGCTGAGCACTCTTGGGATATGGCTATTTTGAAATTGTAACTTCGCATTGGTGAAATTGTACCAAATGAGCAGCAATTGACAAAAATAGCTTGAACTACTGGAAAAATACTGAACGGCAGGGGCTCATTTAAACCCAGTAAAATAGGAGCTTCTAAAAAAGTCAATTGTATGTGTTCTAGCTTCCAAGGCTAGAGGCTACACCTTTTTAAGTTGAAATTGAAAAACATAAATTTATAACATGTCTTCTAGTATCAGAAGTCAAAACAACAAATTTGAAAACGGACTACTTCATATTATCTTATGTTCTCGTTTTCACTTTTGAACAAACAATTTCTAATTAATAAAATAAATAAATAATTAATATGATTATTTCGAACGTATTTACTTTGTGAATCAAATTGATTATTAGGCTAAGGCTCGTAACGTTATACTCAGAAAGAATTGGGCTTGATTAATATTCCAAGGAACAAGGGAAAAATTAACATCAACTTAATTTTTCAACGTACTCCATACCTGTGTCATCCATCAATTGTGATTGACAATTTCGAACAAATGACATTAAAGAATATTTAATTAATTTTAAATATCAAACTATATATGGAAAAAATCCAATTACAGCTACTGTCCACACCTTATAAAGTAAGTGCATCATTTGACTACGAAAGTTCGAACACCAAATCACTCACAAGCTCGGTGGAAACACTTCGAAGTAATATACCTAAATCTACCAAATTTAAAGTTGGTGGAAACATACTATTAGCCTTGACTAACTTCATTATGAAAAACATGTGTCATGAAACAAAAAATCATATACAAACACGCATACCTTATCTTAAAAGTAATTCAATAAAACCTAAAGCATTTCATATACATTAAACCGACACACCGAAAAAAAAATTTTTTTTGTTACCCCTCTCATATTAAAGATCCGTCTTTTTAATGAGGTTTCCATGTCTAAAAGAGGTATATTTGTTATCATCATTGCTACAACGTATATTAGGGTCAGGCCACACGGGCGTTTTTAAAACGCGCGTTTCTGTTTTTTTATATTAAATTTGAAAGTTTTCAATTTTTAAACTTTCAAATTTAATATAAAAAAACAGAAACGCGCGTTTTAAAAACGCCCGTGTGGCCTAGCCCTTAGAGAGACGAAATATAGTATTAAATACTATAATATTATATTTACACTCGGCTAGTCTTCATATATCCGGGGAACATATAAAATATTCGTCTAGATATCAAGCTATTGATATGGCAGAAGAGTTGTATGACAAACTTTTTCCTGACCATCAACAATCGGACTCAAATGATAGTTCGGAAACGGACTTCTTCGAAAGTGATTCTCAAAATTTAGAGGAGGAGCTGAATAGCACTTTAAATGAATTGCAAAATCCGCCAAAAAGAAAAAAGATATTATATAATAGGGATTTAAATGAAGACTTCGATTATTTAGATACATTTTCTAAAAGATCTAAAAAGCTAAATCATTTATACACTTCACTATTAACAATTAAGGGCCTAAGTTCCTAAAACACGTCACGAAAGTGTAATTTATATATGTAGTAAACAATAACAAAATTACTCAAATTTTATAAATTTGTTTTTGTTTTCATACAAATTTTAAAAATTATGAAAGGCAAAGCAAAGCCTACATTTTTTATGTGTTTATTCGGTGAAGAATTTGTATGAAAACCAAAAACAAATTTATAGAAATTGAGTAATTTTGTTATTGTTTGCTATATAAATTTCACTTTCGTGATGTGTTTTAGAAAATTAAGGCCGTGTCAGATACAACTTTGTCGCTTTGCGTGACGTTTCTAACTTTGATAGAAAAGTGTAAAGCAAAAGGTGTATGACACAATGAAAACTTTGACAACACTCGCGCATTGATCGTTTACCAAAAAAGTAGTTGAAAATTTTGCTATTTATATATATATATATATATATATTTTTTTATAAAAATAAAAGTCAATTATGTTATTTTACGATTTATTATAAATAAATAAATGCCACATACATATTTACCTCTTATTAAAACAGATTCAAACGCGCAATATGTTTCGCTTGGCAATATAATAAAAGAAAATTATTCCAGCCGATTGTCAAAGCAAGCAAAAAGATGAGAGTCGCCGAACTTTTCGCTTCACGCTGCGTTAAAAGTGCTTTATGTAGCATGTTTCGTATAAGTATGTACATTTCATCTTAGATGTCAAAGCGAATCTGTAACGCAACGCGAAGCAAAAGTTTTATCTGACATGGCCTTTAGGCCCTAACCCAACTTCTACAATAAGTGAACGTGTTTTTTCCGTAAGCTCAACAATAAACACAAAATTGCGAAACCGTATGTATTCTAAGCATTTAAATTGTGTCCTATTTTTAGAATACTATTCCAACAAAAATAATTAAAATACTTAATTTTTAATATATGTGTAATTATTTCTTAAATGTACATATATCTTCACGTATGTATCTAAGTAAGGGTTGTCATCGCTTAATTTATAAAAAGAGGACAGCAGAGGAAAAAAAACCCGGGCATTTGCTTAAAAAAGTAGGACTTAAAAATAACACGAAATATTTTTTTCCAATAATTTTACTACCAATAAAATCTTAAATACATATCGATTGTGTTGCGAAAAAAGGGTACATCTCGCAAAATTTTACATAGCAGATTGTTAGTAAATTCGAAAAAAATTTTTTGATTTGTGAGTCTATTGTAGCAAAGGCTCCATATGAAGTTTTCGGTTTCGGTTTCCTTTTCGTCTTGTTTTTTATTTATACCATATTTACTCTTTAGAAATATACATAAGAAAACCAAAATACACATGAATATGACTGTAATATAAAAATATTGCCTGTTGCGATAATCAGGGTGCTGCGATAATCGATTGTTACGAATATCGAGCTCGCACTGTGGAATGAAACGATTAATCTGTATATAATTTATCATTCGTCTATAGACCCGAGGAATTTCCATTAATATATAGTTCCAAAAGCAAAAGTGTTTTATTTTTAATAAAGGTCTGATTTGCAAAGAAAAGGCCCTTGGAGAAAGATTTTCATTAAATTATCAATTATCATTAAATCCATGAATTAAATTCTAGCGCTAAAATAGCTAATTGAAGCTCGTGCATAAAATTCTGCACAGAATAGAAATTAATTTTTAGCTTGACAAATTGCTTTTCAGCTTAAATCTTGGCAAGCCCTAAAAAGATTAACTAGCAAACCAAATCAAGCCCGTCTAGCCAGCATAGAGCCACCTGAAAAGTAGTGATAAGCAAAATACACATGAGCACTGCTGATGGAAGTGTAGCGGCTTCCGAAAGTAGCGCTGCTATGTTCTGCTGTGTGTGTAGAAAAATTCAGTTGATGTTAATTTTTCCCTTATACCTTGAAATATTAATCACGCCTGATTATTTCTGAATATATCGTTACGAATCTTAGCCTGATAATCAATTTGCATTGACAAGCAAATAAGTTCGAAATAATCATATTAAATAAAGTATGAACTCTGGCTTAAATCTATATTACTTTTGGCCCTTTTTACGGAACACCATCGATATTTTAAATACATAATACGTCATAGAATAACATCACAACCCTCATGGACAATATTATTTACAACATAAGCTGGACATCTAATACCAATTGCTATTTTCCTTTTTAGCTTGGTTTTTAATAAATGCAATTTTCAAGCAATATAAAAGCGAAAAAATATATAAATGTAAAACAGATACTTTACGCGAACTTAATCTCCCTTTTTAATGGCGCTTTTCACAATTTACTATTAAAAGTTAACGTAGACTTTAACAGTAACTTCGGCATACAAAACTTGTCGTTAAAGTCCACGTTAACTCTTAATCGTAAATTGTGAAAAGGGCCGTAAGTCGGTAAAAAGTAGGACTTTCCCGGACGCACATTTTTCCCCGGACAGAGACCACAAAAATAGAACAGTGTCCGGGAAAAAGAGGACGAATGACATCCCTAATCTAAGTATATATTAATATGAATGTACCTTATAATAATGGTTTAAATTTTTAATTTAATCCAGTTTAACGTTGATACTGAACTGAAATGCGCCCAAATATGAATTTATCTTTTGTTTTGTTAAAATAAAAAGTAATAAATTAAAAAGTTGTATATATATATTATTAATAAGAAAAAAACCGAAAAACCGATTATTCGAACCGGTTTTTAAATAAAAAAACCGAAAACCGGTTTCTGAAAGAGTGCGGTTTTTTTAACTATTCGAAACCCGGTTTTCGGAAAATGTCGAATAGTTGACAACTCTAACTTACACTAACATTTTCTGGATTTTTCTGGCATAACAAAATTGAGTTCCTTATTATACCCTGCATCAAAAATGGTAAGGGTATATATAGGTTTGTCATTCCGTTTGTAATTTCTACAGTAATCACTTGCGACACCATAAAGTATATATATTCGTAATCCTTATAAAAATCTAAGTTGATTTAGCGGTGACCGTCTGTTCGTTTTTTCTGACCGATGTTGAAAGGTATAATTCAGAGGTCCTAGAAGAGTTATGGATCTAAATGTTGAAGTCCCGTGACTGGAAAACCGGGTCATATATAACAGATATATCCAAAAAGCTACTTTGTTCCGATTTTCATGTATTTCTGAATTTCTATGACCCTATACGTCTGGCAGTACTCTACACTCAATTTATCTGTCAAATTCAGCTCTGAGAAGCTTATTGTAAAGAATCTTCGAAATTGGTCAATAAATGGCTGAGATATGGACAAAATAAAAATATCTATATACTATGTATATCATATATACTTTAAAAATGTTGTAAAAAGAACTAGTACCGGACACATCACCTTCCGCACGCCAGTCTGACCACGTACTCGCCCACCAACGAGCTCATTTTTCTTTTGTTTTGTACTAATACATTATTCGTAATAGAAAGTGTTCTTAGATTTTCTGTACGTCATGTGTTTGTTGTAATTTTACCCTTTTTGTATTGTTGAAATTAGTTTTTCATATATTATTATTATTCTTATGTATTAGTTTTCGATGAGATGTCCATCAGTCACAAGCTTCTAACTCGTGAACCGTAATAGTTACAGACCTGAAATTTTCAGAGGATATCTATAACTAAGGTTACCGCAACAACAAACTGTCAAAATAAAATAGAGTGATAATAAAAAACAGGTAATACTGATGTATTCGGCTCAACCTCTACACCAGAGAGGCTTAGTTAAATGATTGGTAATTTGAGCGTATATAAGCTAAACATATTTTTTGGTGCAATTACCCTTTTTATATTAGATATGATTTAGTGTCCAGAGGTGGGAAATTTTTTTCAAGGATGGAAAACCAACATTTTAAAATCAACTTAAAATTAACTTTTCAAATTATTTTTTATAATATACCTACAATTATATTATATATGTATATGTAAAAAAAATTGGAATAGTTCTCTTCAAAGTTATTTTTCATAATTAAAACTAAAATTAAAGATTTTTAACCGGTTTTATATACATATTTGCAAAATATTTGTACGTAATTCCGACGTATTTGCAAAATATTTAAGATGATATTTTGAAAATATCGAAACCAGAATATTTATTATGGTTTCATGGACGATAAAAATAACTATAAAGAAAATAATGTTGTTCTTCCTCCTTTCATCAAAAACAATAATAAATTTGAAGTTTTAAAGTTTTAATTTTTTTAAAAAGTGAATTTCTTTATTTTGTCTGCTCAAATATCAGAAGATCGCGATTTTTACTTTATTAGAAAAAATTTAGGCCCTAATGGTGTAAATCACTTCATTAAATTGAAATTTATATACACTGAAAATAATCCATGCAAAATTTTACGAAAAAAACTTTCGTAAAAAAATACACCCCAAAGAAGTCATGAAAATGTAGAGTTTGGGATTAAGAACTAGTGCAAATTTCGAACATTTCTAATGATTATTACATAGGGTTGTTATTGGAAGAAGTTCTCTTTTTCGGTACATAATCACTGAATTGGGAGCGATGTATAGGAAAATTTCCTTTTTTGCGTTCTATATTTTTCTCCAGGAAAAGGACTAAAAATTTACACATTTTCGCAACTTGTTTCTTTTTATAACGCAAAACACTAATTTCATGTATATTTAATTAAATAACTTTTAATTTTTAGACGAAAATTAGTTCATAAATTTTTTTATAAAATCGATTTTTCCAAAAGCTTGGTGGATTTTTTCTAAAACTGTAAAGGAATTACAACTTTTTATTTGACTAAAATAAATTTTAATGTACATACTTGCTTTTGCTGAGTAAGAATATATTAGTAGATTATGTTGTTGTTGGTTTAAGTAAAAATTTTCCAATAGCACAAAAACCATAATTAGTTGTGTAAAAAGTATTTTACAAAATTTATATTTTTGAAAAATTAATTTTTAGGTTATACAGTAATTTTGACTTAGCTGCACAATCAACGTTTCGCGAGTTTTTGTACAGATAAGTAAAAAATGCTGTTAGTTTCAATGTTCCTCGTTGCCTTAATGTGCTAACTGATATTCGATTTGAATATAATTTAAATCTGCCAAAAAATTATGTTAAATATGCAGGCATACAAAGTGTATCTAAAAAAGTATTTTGAAGAATATTTACAGAATGCAAATGAAGTTAAGGCAAAATGCAGCTAAGATTAATTTTCTGTGTCATAATAGTTTGAAATGCCAAAAATTAAAGGCATTTATCTTAAAAGTGCAAAGCGGAGTTAAACATCGAATTTATATGGGATTTTAAAGAATAGTGAGACAAATTAATAGTTGTGTGCAGTTAAGTCAAAAGTGCACTAAAACACAGGGCAGATAAAGCAATACTAGTGTTGTATACGATTAGTTTTGCGTTAAATAATGAAAATATGAATTTTGAATCATTTGAGCTCAAAAGATATTCGTTTTCTAAACAATATAACAGTTAAGTCGAGTTAGGATATCATTTATCATTATAATTTTGTTTATTTCTCTTAACTTAACTGTTGTTTCATTATAAATTAAATTACAAATTAATATAGTATAAAATTGCTAGCATTAGCTTAATCTAATTTCCCTGATTTTACACAGCGACTTTAAAATTCTCTTTTGACCACTTGCCAAAATCGAGCTTAGTCGTTATTCCTTGTGGGCACAGATACATGTACTTGCAATTATACACGAAATATCTATGCAATAATTTCCAAATAACTTTCTTAATTACTGTTTTCGTAAAATATGCAAACTTTTGTATATATGTATGTAGCTACTACGTAATAAAGTATTTTGTAATACATACATAATTTATTCAATTGAGAGTTTTTTTTAAATATCTAATGTGTTATTTACGCATCAGATACATACCTATTTCTTGAGATTACGTGTATTAGTTGTTCAAAAAGTATATTACAAAATTGGTATTCTTAAACAGGAATTTTATTTCAAATAAATAAATTTTATTTCAAATAAATAAATTGTATTTCAAATAAATATTTTATTGATTTTATTTATTTACTATTAATTTATTTGCTATAATCTATTTTTTCTCTTAATCAGTATATTAATTAACATTTAAAGAAACTTAAAAAAAAATAAACAAATAAAAGTTTCAGGCGCCGTGATTAGAACCCGGCTCCCGAGAGAAGAACAACAATTGGGAAACTGCCTAGCGCTCTCAGCCAAACAGCCACAAAATTAAATGGGTTTAATTTAATATAAATACTTAACAGCTGGCTGGTACAAACGATCAGATGATAGGGATGGTTGCTAGATTTGATGATTTATTGTCATTTTGACGATTTTCGGTGTCAAAAATGGGATTTTAACGACTAAACGATTTTTACCTTAAATTTTACGATTTTTAAGAATTATAAGTTAGTTAATAATATATTTTAGAAATTTTAAAACAATTTAGATTTTGATTAAGAGCTGAATTTGTGTGTGATTAGTCGAACTATATGGGTTTTATCCAAAGAAATTTATTATTCAGGCTTATGTTCGTTCAATTTAATTTTTACAATTAAATCATTTTTTATTGAGAAATAATTTTTCAAAGCATGTGGCAATTGAAAAGTACAAAGACCAATTTCTTGACTTTTGTAAGGGTCGAACTTAACATCGATGTTTTCGGGATTAACCACAATCCCATCGTCAGAGCTCTCTATACTCTAAGCTACTCAGCCTCCAAAGTCAAGCGGTAAATATCTGGCACTAAACCAATTGCATTAAAGCTCTATGTTTCCTGGCCTTAAGCTTATTTTATGGTGGCTTAGAAATTTACCATACTTGGCACTTCCTAATCAACAACCACACTTGTGCTTTTTTGTTTATATTTCTCACCCAAGATTGAGAAAGCTCCTTTCTCTAGTTCTTACATATGTATTGTTTTATCCGTATTACACGGGAAGCTATCTAACATATTTTGTACTATGTGCCTCTAGTGTTAATAATTGAATTTGTGTGTATTTAGTCGAACTATATGGGTTTTATCCAAAGAAATTTATTATTCAGGCTTAATAGTATGTTTTCACCAACTTTTTTTATATATAAGACTAGAACTCAAGAGATGACCCCTATTCATGCAAAATTGGTTATGGGAAGGAGGATAGAGGGAGTAGTGTTTATGGACATTCGATTTAAACCTTCCAACATTGAAAGTGGCGGGAAAGACCTCTGCAGGAAGCTTATTCCACATACGGACTGTTCGGCCAAAGAACGAATTCTCTCTGTAATGCGTAGTGCGATTTATTTGTGTATCGACCACAAAGGGATGTGCTCTTAATGAAGAACGCGTTGTTCTAAAAAAAGAGCGGGTTTCGGGAACAAGTTCCCTGGTTTCATCAGAGCACATTCCATTGTAGTAGCGATAAAACAACGAAATATACTCCACATTGCGTCGATGCTCCAGCGAGTCAATAGAGTTGGCTACCCTACTATCGCCGATGAGCTTCTTCGCCCTCTCTTGTACGCGGTCGAGTAACTTCAAAATAGACTTCGAAGCACCGGCCCATACATGAGAGTTGTACTCCATTTTCGGTCGGATGTAGGTGGTATAAATATTAAGGAGATCAGATGGAGTGAAGTACCTTTTACACCGTCTTAAAAAACCGAGGCACTTGAATGCTTCTTTTGAGACATGAAAAATGTGAT
The DNA here is from genome assembly GCA_956483635.1 of Panzeria rudis. Taxonomy (NCBI): domain Eukaryota; kingdom Metazoa; phylum Arthropoda; class Insecta; order Diptera; family Tachinidae; genus Panzeria; species Panzeria rudis. The sequence continues at coordinate 66,633,631 of OY101451.1, forward strand.
CAGTCCATCGAACGTCACACTGAATTTTCATGCCAAGAACATCAAGAGCATTTGATTCCTCAATACTTACATCATTCATAATTACAGATGGAGCAGCAAGTTCGGTCATGCGTCTGTGCATGAGCATACTGCACTGGGTCTTACGGGCATTGAAATCGACCCTATTTGCACGACCCCATTCAGAGATTGTTACTAGATCGTTATTAAGTGTAACATTCATAGCTTGCCTCATGGCCCCAATCTCCGACAGGCTTGGCCTAGCAGTGAATGAATATGAATTGCAAGTGCTGCTAAAGAGTAGATAGGATTGAAAGTTTGAAATAGAAGGTCATTAAGAAAAATGAGAAATAGGGTAGGAGAAAGAACGGAGCCTTGTGGTACCCCTGAATTAATCTTGAACTCGTTTGATAACAACTCGTATAGTGCGATCCCTGAGAAAGCTCGATATAAATCGAGAGAAGTCATTACCGACACCAAAAGCAACGAGTTTTGATAAAAGTGCACCATACCACACTCTATCAAACGCCTTAGAGATATCCAGAGCCACCACCTTACTCTCACCGAAATGGTGTATAGAGTAACACCATTTTTCCGAAAGGAGTGCCAGTAAGTCACCCGTAGAGCGTCCTCTTTTAAAATTACAAAATCCATCCCTGGGTCATCCATCAATTGTGATTGACCAATTCGAAATAATGACATTAAAGAATATTTAATTAATTTTAAATGTCAAACTATATATGGAAAAAGTTAATTACAGCTGCTGCGCACACCTGATAAAGTTAGTGTATCATTTGACTACGAAAATTCGAACACCAAATCACTCACAAGCTCGGTGGAAACACTTCGAAGTTATTTCCATAAATCTACGTAATTTAAGGTTGGTGGAAACATACTATAAATTACGTAGATTTAGGTAAATTACTTCGAACTGGTTCCACCGAGCTTGTGTGTGATTTGGTGCGCGAATTTTCGTAGTCAAATGATGCACTTACTTTATACGGTGTGCGCACCAGCTGTAGTTGAATTTTTTCCATATACAGTTTGACATTTAAAATTAATTAAGTATTCTTTAATGTTATTTTTTCGAAATTGTCAATCACAATTCGTCGCCTTTCTTCTTAAACCACGTACGCGCCAACAACTCGTTTTTCAGAAAACGAAAAAAACTTAATAACTTTTTAAATATGTGTTTTATAACAACGAAACATGGCTTTACGACTCTCTGAAGGGTGTAGCATCATTCTTTTTTTTAATTTATTACTAACAAGTAACTGTATCCAAAATTTTCGCTTATGTGTTTTTGACGCAAACAACAATTCGCAAATTTTGTCGCTTACGAGGTTTTGTAAAATTAAAAAACATAAATTTCTGTGTGTAAATTAACATTTATTTTTATATTTTTTTAAAGAAAATGTTTATTCTCTTAAAAAAAGTAACGAAAGATATTATATAAAATGAATACAAAGAAACTTATTACATATTATTTATTTCACTCTTAAGCTCACGTTAAAAATTCAAATTATTGTGACGCTAAAAAAATTTAACAAATAAACCGAAGATATAATATCAAAAAACGAACATTCCATTGGTAAAAAAGTTTGCTTACGGCCCTTTATACAATGAGTTAACGTGGACTTTATCGACAAGTTTTGTATTTCGAACTTGGCCTTCAAGTCCACGTTAACTTTTAATCGTACATTATGAAAAGGGCCGATAACTAATTAAACTTAAAAAAACACTTTAAAAATCTTACTATTTATTATTAATAACGAGTTGTTCCAAAAATGGGCAACTATTTGCCGGCATTACTTTTATCAAACTTATCAAATCTTCATATTTTCCTTCTTAATGCCAATTGAGCTTTTGTAAAGTGAAGGTAACGTTAAATTGAGACCAACAAAATTTTTGTTATGGGGAGACAAAAGAAATTTATTTTCAAAATTCAATTTGTAGAACATCCATGTTCATTATATAGCGTAAAAAATAATAGCTCAAATTCGATCAATTTCATGTTTTTCCGTACATTTTACGGTTTGTATGGGAGCTACTCTAAGGAGTACAGATAGCGCTTTGAATCCTTTGAAATAAATGTTGGTTATATAAAAATATTTGGGGTCGGTCTTAGAAATTAACCCTCTATGAGCGCTCGTTAACGAAAACGAACTTCAGCTCAAAACGGCTTTTTGTATGGCAGCCATGTTTACATATCGAGATAAAGCTTTCGCACACAGAAAAAAGCTGTATTTTATTAAAATAATGGGGGTTTGAGGAACATTTGTGCTGTTTAAGATATATAGTTTTTGAGTTGCTCGACGAGAAGTATCGTTTTTACCAAAGCTACTGACTTTGGGAGCCTGACGCCGCACCAAGAATGCTCTGATTGGCCTGAAACTTTCCAGATTTATTTTTATCTCAAAAACAATGAATTTGGTGGGTGAGACTCAAAAATTTCCAGCTTTAAATATAAAAAGTATTTTATTTTGCATGCAAATGTCATTTTTATGGCGCTTACGAGGTTTTCGAAATGGCTTTAATTTCTTTTTTTTTCATACAAAGTTGTCAAGATAAGAATGCAATCGGGTGGCAAATGTTATTTTCTACCATAAAAACCAAAAAAGTAAATTTCGAATAAATGGCGCTTACGTGGTTTAAGAAGAAAGCCGACGAATTGATGGATGACCCAGGGATGGAGTTTGTAATTTTTAAAGCAACGCAGGGTTGTGTAGATAAATACAGTTCGAAAAATAGTATTTTCGACATAATTTAAAATATATCACCTACTTTGAGGTAATTCGCTCGTATGCAAAATGTATGGTAAATCATGTATAAATCATATGATTTGCTCAAATGACCATGATTTGTCGAAATCATGCCTGTGGAAACATACTATGTCATTTGACATCATTTGACTGAGAATAAATCTCTCTTTATTTACACAAAAAATTTACCTTGTAAAAGGATCTTAAAAGTTGCACGTAGTGCTTCGTTGACTTCTAAATGACGAGTAATATTTTATATATAAACACTAGGACAACTAGTGAAACTTGGCAAAACAATGTTTAAATACCGTTAACGATTAAACACAGAGAAAAGCATAAACCGAGACATAAAAAATTTGTACTTAAACAGCCAATATGAAAAATATATGGGAAATCATGTCGCAAATTACCTCATTTGGGCAAATAAAATATTTTGGCCGGAATTACGTATATTGAAACGCACTATTAACTGCACTTTCCCAGCGTTGCCATCGGTTTATTTTTCTTCATTCCCATTTTTCTGATTTTTATTCTACTCAAGTCAAACTTTTTTGGTTTGATTTTAGAAATACTTCAGTATATATGAACATGTAAACATGTGAAAAGCTCAAGTAGTTAGCTAATATAACGTTACGAACCTTAGGCTAATAATCAATTTGGATTCACAAAGCAAATACGTTCGAAATAATCATATTAATTAACAATTAGCTACTGGCTTGATCTTTTCACATGTTTACATGTTCATATACAATTAAGCATGGTTTAAGTATATAAGGTAGTTCCACTTTCTCTTTTTTTCTGACATATTATCATTTGACAAGCAAGGAGATCTGACGTTTAAACTAAACATCGTGCTACCATTCTTCCTTCACAAAATCCGATTTTTTTTATATTAAAAAAATTAAACGTTAATTTTCAAAAGAAGAGTTGTGAGTTTTTGGAGTCTATAGAAGAGCTAATTGCAATATCCGTGATGTTAGCAATTTCTGAGGAAATTTCGCCATTTTCGCGATATATCTGATTTTACGAGATTATGTTGTTCTTTACAGTTTTAGTAATTTATTCAATACATATAGCGATTTGTCGCGAAATTGCAATTTTTCGCGTTCTTTCAGATTTTTTTATATTCTTTATTTTTAACAGTTTTGGCGTTCTAATATATTTTACAGCTTGTTTCCGATTTCGCAATTTGCTGCGAATTTTTACAATGTTCGCGATAAAAGCGTCTTTTTTTAAACTTTTCATCTTCTTTGCAGCTTTTGCGAGTTTTAAACAATATTCGAATTTGGTATTATGCCGCTGTTAGCAATTTTTTTCGAATTTTCGCGATTTTTTCCGAATTGTTGGTATTTCGCGATTTTTTCCGAGATAAGGACTTTCTTTACATTTTTAGCGAGTTTTAATCAATTTTAGGGCTTGTTGGCAATATTGCGATTTTTTGCGAATTTTCGACATTTTCGTTATAGGCATGATTATTACAAGTTTTGGCACTTTTTAATTTTTTGGATTTTTGGAATTTTCCGTTTTCTTTATTATTGTTTAATATGCAGTAATAGCGAAATTATCAGCAATTATTAACGACTATTTTGTTAAGTTTTTGTTATTCTTGACAGTTTTAGCAATTTTAATTAACTTTGGAACTTGTTTCCGTATGTAAAAAGTTTGAAATCAGCACAAAATTCGAGTACATAATCACAAAATTAATACTACACATACTTGCATAAAATTTCTAGGAATATTTTCCCTTTTTCCATGTGTGGCAAGGCTATTTTAAGTATTTACATATGTATAAACTAGACTTCAAAAATCTCCATTCTCGTCAAACAATTTTAAGTGAAACTACCTTGTTTTTTTATATCATGCAATTAAGTATAAAATCAAAGGGGGAAAGTGCAGTTAATATCAGCTTGAGAGTGATTTAATTCTCGTATTCAATTTTCACGAAAAAGTTGTACATATAAAATTTTAAATCACATTTAACAGAGCCACCTGACAAGTGGTGATAAGCAAAATACAAGTGAGCACTGACGATGGAAGTGTAGCGGCTTTCGAAAGTGGCGCTATTCTGTTCTGCTGTGTACGTTGAAAAATTAAGTTGATGTTAATTTTTCCCTTGTTCCTTGGAATATTAATTATGCCCAATTCTTTCTGAATATAAAGTTACGAACCTTAGCCTAATAATCATTTTGGATTCATTTCTATTTATTTTCACTTGAAGTCAGGTGAAAAAATTATAATCGCGTTTTTACATTTGTTCTTGCGAATTTGAATGCTGTATTTTCTTAATTTCAACTTAAAAAGTTGTAGCATGTATTCAAGCATCCGAATTCACATGAACAATTATGAAAATATTTCGGAAGCTTAAAAACATATGAATAAGATCGTGAATTTTTGATCCAGAAAAGTTGCAAATCCGGATAATTTCTAATAATTGTTACATTGGGTTGTCATTGCAACTACTTCTCTTTTTTGATTCCCATTAAATAAATTTGAATTGATCTTCGCAATGTTGAAAAAATTATTTTTTGAAGCTGTTACAAATTTTATTTGTCCGATAGTACATTCTTCGTTGTATAATTAATAGTATTTGAAAATTTATTCTGTTGATATTTTCCGAGTGGCACGAGTAGGACTAAGGAATTTTATTTCATCACTTGTTTAAAAGTCAATGCGTTAACTACCTCAGCCACATCGTTAATAAAAACTTCCTGAGAAGTCGTAAATACAAACGTATTCATTTAAGCAGTTCAAAAACAACTTCTAATCGTTTTAATAATAAGCAATTTTAGTTCATTAACATTTTAATAGGAATAGAAGATATTAATCTAATTTGTGACAATTTGTTCTTTATTAAAGATATGTTTTCTTTATTCTAGGACAATTTTTCGACTTCGACATACATAATCCGGGTGGTTGTCTAAACGAAGAATATATAACGTATAAAATAAAAAAAAGTTTACCAACATATTTTATTTCAAAAGTAGAAAATTGTACAAGAAATATGTCGAGTGTACCAACGTACCACTCAACTTTCGATTGTACCAAAATTGGTACAATTGTACCACAAACCTCAGTATTTTAGTATTTTTACAGAAATAGAAAATTTTTTACATGCAATAGAAAAATGGTTTCATCTATGTTGTCAAATCTTCATGTGAGTTGTCAAAAATTATATACTGAGCAGCAGAAAAATGCGTTGTATACACAAACACGTACATACAAAACATAATGGGCAGTGCCACACCTATTTCGCAGTAATTTTTGCAAGAATTATTTTGAAGTCGGTTAATAAAGAAAAGTTTTATAAGTTTTCTTTATTCTATGACAATTGGTCGTAGTTCACATAATCCGTGTGAATATTCTATTTTATATGTATTGAAATTTATGGTTTTTTTTTTTAATTTTCAGACATACGTAAGAACTTCTTTTTCTTTACTTTGCTAAAAATACAGAAAAATCTGAACATCTCAAAATAAAATTTAAAAAATCAAAGATTAAAGTAGAAGTTTTAAAATTTTTTATTTTAACTAAACGGAGGCACATCAGAGCCTAAACTAAAAAAAATTTTGGAGTTAAATGAATGTTGCTGAGGTAAAGAAACATGAACACGGGAAATACACCATAATGAATGTATTTAAGGATTTAGTTATCGAAGGGGTTTTTTAACATATGAACAAATAATACTAAACTATTAAAAAATATACGGCAATTTTAAATAGCTCTACAAACGACTATATGTGGCTTGACTTGGCTTTCGATCTGAAAAGAAATTACGTAGAACCAAGATTTGGCCAATTCCAATAAATAAAATTGCACCAGTCTCAGCACATGACCACCACATAACTCGTTCATTTAATTCCTCAGCTCGTTTACGGCCTTGAGCCTCACGAAGTCGATGATGTGTTTGAGCATCCAAAATATCATTTAATGATTTGTGTATTGATTGTGACGATGTTTCCATTTGCGTCAATACGGTTGCATGATCGTCTATACCCGGTAATGAGGGTTCATCGCCTACTTGGAAGTCAACATAAACAAATTTGTGTGCAAATGTTGAAAATCTATTGCTAAAACAGGCCTGATAAATTCCTGTTGTTTCTGCCACAAACTGGTGACTGTCAAAGGTAGCCTTTTGTTGCTCATAAATAATTCGTCCATGAGGATCCTTCAGCATAACATCGACATCCAATTGACCACCGGCAGAAACCTGAAACTCGAGATAAGAGGTCGTATTCCGTTTTATTTCCTCAAAGAAGCAGTCTTCTGCACCATCTGCTAAATCAAATGTGAACTCAACTGACTGCACCGTACACGCCCAGATAAGGCACATCAATATGTTTACCCACATCATTTTAAAATCAACTTTAGATATCTTCATTCGTGTTCACAAAAAAGTGCAAATATGCTTTAATATTCTATCTTTTATTTGTAGTTTTTAGAACAGATAACGCAAAAACAATATTGTTCTCAATGGCTTGAGTGCCACGCAAGACGACTTCTAAAAGTACAGAATAAAAATATCATACATTTTCGTTTTTCGCTGCACTGCAATCACGTTTAATTTAGAATAGAAACTGAATAATGAAGCCTTCACTTTACCTTTATATTGCTTAAAATAAGGTTTATTTTACTTTAATTTCACATAAAATAAATTTACTTGCAGATTTCTTGTCGTTCTATAAAACTATTTTTTATTTGACATTTGTTATAGTTCCTCTTTGTACTTTCTGCTGTCAAAAAATGTTGAGCCTTTGGCTGAGCTGACGTGTCAGAACCAAGGTAGAATTATTTAAGCTGTGTTCTCACTATGTGTATTTGTGTTATGGAATGCCACTTTTTTATACCAGGTAGTCGCAGTTCCTTGCAAATTTCAAATTATTAAAGGTGTCTGGACACACTCAAAATGCTTGACAAGCATGTTAATAGTATGAGTGAAAATTTCTTAGTATGTGTGACATAGACGACGATTGATGGAATATATACTTAGTTTTGATTTATCGTCAAGCACACGTACACGAATGTGACATCAAGCATTTTGATAGTGTCTAGATCCCTTAAAACACAAAAACCAAATATATATATTGTGCCTTAAAACACATACACAACATAACTTTTGTATTTTGATACAAAATTGACAGCCACAAATAAAAAAAGAGTAAACAGGTGTGAAATCAAGAGTACCTGGTAAAAAATCTACCTTGTGTCAGAGCCATGGTGAAATAACAAGGTGGAATTATACAGGCGATATTATGAGCACAGCTGTTCAATTTATTTTTTGCAACTTATATGCTCGTATGCAAGGCATATTCATTACAGGTACCATCGCAGTTAAAACAAATACAACACCAAAAAACACATGTATTTTGTTGGTAGAAATACCCCCGAAATATGTAAAATCCATTATCTGTGAGTCGCACACATTCATAAGCTCTCTCAAATTTACTAACCCATGCCCGTTGTTGATAGAAAACTCCCGGACATGTGTCAAAATCTATTGTCTGTGTGACGCACACATCCTCAAATTTACTAAAACAGCTGTTCTTGTAGTGGTACCTGTTCAATCTACATTCCTCGTATGTCAAAATTTGAATAGTCGACGTTTAGACGATGCAAGTCTTATTGATCAGCTGCTTATTCAGTTGTGAGAAAGACAGAGAAATGAATTAAACAAAAGAAACTTGTAGTTGTGGTAAAAATACAAAGTTTTTTAAATAAAATAAAGCAAATTAAAATAAAGTAGTTTTAAACAAAATTTAATATATTAAAATAAAGACAAAAACATCGATCCATTCACAGTGAATTTTTTAAATTTATGTCCAATACCACAATACGTGTTCTATAGCTCAGAACATAACGTGTGCCAAGATAGCGTCGAAAAAATAGCGTCGATTTTGGGTATAAGAAACCGGGAAAAAATGGGGGAAATTTATGGGTATTTTCACATTATGTTACTTCGATTTAAGGAACTAAAATCGTTGCTGGATTTTTCCAAGGAGCATAGTAGTTCCGACAGCCCATTTGTAAAAGGAACATGAAAATAGACACTTTAATGGACAAAATGCGCCATTCGTGCCAAAAATCTGCAGAGCCGTTCCCGAGAAAAGTGGGTTTTTCCAAAATGGCCAAAAAAATCGTTGCTGGATTTTTCCCAGGAGCAAAGTAGTTCCGACAGCCCATTTGTAAAAGGAACATGAAAATAGACACTTTAATGGACAAAATGCGCCATTCGTGCCAAAAATCTGCAGAGCCGTTCCCGAGAAAAGTGGGTTTTTCGAAAATGGCCAAAAAAATCGTTGCTGGATTTTTCCCAGGAGCAAAGTAGTTCCGACAGCCCATTTGTAAAAGGAACATGAAAATAGACACTTTAATGGACAAAATGCGCCATTCGTGCCAAAAATCTGCAGAGCCGTTCCCGAGAAAAGTGGGTTTTTCGAAAATGGCCAAAAAAATCGTTGCTGGATTTTTCCCAGGAGCAAAGTAGTTCCGACAGCCCATTTGTAAAAGGAACATGAAAATAGACACTTTAATGGACAAAATGCGCCATTCGTGCCAAAAATCTGCAGAGCCGTTCCCGAGAAAAGTGGGTTTTTCGAAAATGGCCAAAAAAATCGTTGCTGGATTTTTCCCAGAAGCAAAGTAGTTCCGACAGCCCATTTGTAAAAGGGACATGAAAATAGACACTTTAATGGACAAAATGCGCCATTCGTGCCAAAAATCTGCAGAGCCGTTCCCGAGAAAAGTGGGTTTTTCGAAAATGGCCAAAAAAATCGTTGCTGGATTTTTCCCAGGAGCAAAGTAGTTCCGACAGCCCATTTGTAAAAGGAACATGAAAATAGACACTTTAATGGACAAAATGCGTCATTCGTGCCAAAAATCTGCAGAGCCGTTCCCGAGAAAAGTGGGTTTTTCGAAAATGGCCAAAAAAATCGTTGCTGGATTTTTCCCAGGAGCAAAGTAGTTCCGACAGCCCATTTGTAAAAGGAACATGAAAATAGACACTTTAATGGACAAAATGCGCCATTCGTGCCAAAAATCTGCAGAGCCGTTCCCGGGAAAAGTGGGTTTTTCGAAAATGGCCAAAAAAATCGTTGCTGGATTTTTCCCAGGAGCAAAGTAGTTCCGACAGCCCATTTGTAAAAGGGACATGAAAATAGACACTTTAATGGACAAAATGCGCCATTCGTGCCAAAAATCTGCAGAGCCGTTCCCGAGAAAAGTGGGTTTTTCGAAAATGGCCAAAAAAATCGTTGCTGGATTTTTCCCAGGAGCAAAGTAGTTCCGACAGCCCATTTGTAAAAGGAACATGAAAATAGACACTTTAATGGACAAAATGCGCCATTCGTGCCAAAAATCTGCAGAGCCGTTCCCGAGAAAAGTGGGTTTTTCGAAAATGGCCAAAAAAATCGTTGCTGGATTTTTCCCAGGAGCAAAGTAGTTCCGACAGCCCATTTGTAAAAGGAACATGAAAATAGACACTTTAATGGACAAAATGCGCCATTCGTGCCAAAAATCTGCAGAGCCGTTCCCGAGAAAAGTGGGTTTTTCGAAAATGGCCAAAAAAAATCGTTGCTGGATTTTCCCAGGAGCAGAGTAGCTCCGACCACCTATTTATCAATGGGACATGAAAATGGATAGTTTAAGGGAGAAAATGGGTAGACACTTTAAGGGACAAAATGGAAAAAGTGGGTTCATCCAAAATGGCCGAAAATGCTGAAAGTTTTTCCCGCCTTTTTTGCATTTTTCCATAATAATGATGCTCAGTAGAGCCAACATTATAATGACTATGGTATGATATATATCGAACCTCGCAGACGTTGTAATGACTTTTGCTTAATATGGTTATGTATAGCGAAGCTCAAGGATATGAAAGGGTTTGCCACTAAGTCAAATTAATTTATAGATGGCAGCATAGCAAAAATAAGGAATATTTGAAAATATTGAATTATTTATTGCATATTATAGGTGAAAACGAACAATACATATGCAAAAATATTGTTTTGTGTTTTGTGCTCTTTTCTATGTCTATACTTGATAATTTTTTAACATGACATATGTCAAAATTGATATTGAAAAGTAATAGTGATATTGAAAAGTAATATGTCAAAATTGATATTGAAAAGTAATAGTGCTCTTCCATAAACGTAATTTGAAATAGAATATTTGATTTGCCCAAATGCGGTAATTTGCGATGGAGTTTCCATATATTTTTCATATTGGCAAATTATCTCAAATGACATAGTATGGTGATTTGAACAAATCATGCTGATTTATACATGATTTACCATACATTTTGCATACCACCAAATTACCTCAAAGTAGGTGATTTATTTTATATTACGTCGAAAAAATACTCTTTTTCGAACTATATTTATCTACGCAACCCTGCTTTGCTTTTAAAATTACAAACTTTATCCCTGGGTCATCAATCAATTGTGATTGACAATTTCGAAATAATGACATTAAAGAAAATTTAATTAATTTTAAATGTCAAACAATATATGGAAAAAATTTAATTACAGCTGCTGCGCACACCTTATAAACTTAGTGCTTCATTTGACAACGAAAATTCGAACACCAAATCACTCACAAGCTCGGTGTAAACCCTTCGAAGCTATTTACCTAAATCTACGTAATTTAAAGTTGGTGGAAACATACTATAACCCTACGTCTACATCTGATTAATTTTTATCATAACAAATGTCAAATTCCATACATGAAAAACAGCTAATATAACAAAAAATAAATTTCAATATAAAGTTTGACTTATGTCATGATAAAAATATATCAGGTATAGGCGTAGGGTAATGTGCTCCAAATTATGTCGAAAATAATCTATGCAACCCTGCGTTGCTTTTAAAATTACAAACTCCATCCCTGGGTCATCCATCAATTGTGATTGACGATTTCGTAAAAATGACGTTCGCTGTTATATACATTGGCTAGTATGAATAAAAAAAGTATTTGCTTTTTACTTAAAAATTTTCTAAAACACAAAATTCCGGAAATTCAATATAAATATAAGATTTGTTTTGGTTTTAAAACAAATTTTAAGTAAAAAGTAAATACTTTTTTTATTCATACTACCCATTGAATTAGCTTAATTTGTGGAGAATAAAACTATAATTTTTTGTGAAAGGTATAAGGAAAATTTTTCATGTGTGCTTAATTACTTTTTTATATTTATGCAGATGCGAGGAGTTGATGTAATCAAATCTTCATGGGCCGATGAGGTTGAGCTAGATTACGGCGGCCTGCTACCAACTAAAAACCCTTCCTTAAGTGTACATTAGTATGAATAAAAAAAAGTAAATACTTTTTTTTATTCGTACTACCCATTGAATTAGCTTAACTTGTGGAGAATAAAACTATAATTTTTTGTGAAAGGTATAAGGAAAATTTTTCATGTGTGCTTAATTACTTTTTTATATTTATGCAGATGCCAGGAGTTGATGCAATCAAATCTTCATGGGCCGATGAGGTTGAGCTAGATTACGGCGGCCTGCTACCAACTAAAAACCTTTCCTTAAGTATACATTAGCTTTTAACTGTACACTGAGAAGAAGGGCGTAAGAGTGTTTCTACATAAATAAAGTGTCAGTCAAAATAATAGTAGAAATTGAATATATTTCATTCCATCGAGCAAATATAAAACTTAACCATTAATGAGCATATGACTAATAAAAACTTGGCATGAAATTAGCTTAAATGATGAATAGAACTGGAATATTGGGTTCGGTACATATACATTGAGGAGTGTTTTATCACTATTGGTGACGTTACAAGACCATCATTCAAAAAGTTGAGCCGGAATAACTAAAAAGATATAAAGTGGAATATTTACCTATTTTTGACACTAAATTTATAAGATTTCATTCATTTCTACTAAAGTGAACCTTTTTCTGTTTACGGCCGCGTTTCATCGATGATATACACAATAAAGAATTTTTCTCGACGATATTGAAATTATCGTGAAGATTGAAAATGAGCTTTCTTCATATTTTGAAACTATTTTAAAAAAACAAATAATCAATTTCAGTGCAAAAGAATCGATTTATTCAAGTGTGTGATGGAAAACATCGTTTTCAAAACGATTTCAATACAATATATTATATAGTTTCTACATAAATAAAGTGTCAGTCAAAATAATAGTAGAAATTGAATATATTTCATTCCATCGAGCAAATATAAAACTTAACCATTAACGAGCATATGACTAATAAAAACTTGGCATGAAATTAGCTTAAATGATGAATAGAACTGGAATATTGGGTTCGGTACATATACATTGAGGAGTGTTTTATCACTATTGGTGACGTTACAAGACCATCATTCAAAAAGTTGAGCCGGAATAACTAAAAAGATATAAAGTGGAATATTTACCTATTTTTGACACTAAATTTATAAGATTTCATTCATTTCTACTAAAGTGAACTGAGGACAACTTGTTCCCCTACAAAACATAGATTACATATAGATAATTTTAAACACAATGATGGTTTGACTTGCCTCCTTTGCCATTCATTCATGCAAGAAAAATGGAACAAATGGCCACAACTGGTACTGTAGACATCATCTGCATTATTAAATGAAGCTGTACATATTGAGCACATAATATTTAGAAGTGGCACATTTCGACTTTATCTCCTCCAGAAATTCTTCAAATGCTTACAGCTTGACACAATTTATGCCTCTGAAAAAAATTTAGGCTCTTGAACTTAATCCAGAGCACGAAGCTGATCGGCGCATAGCCGGCTTAACAGCCGCCGAATTTTCTTCTTAAATTGCGCCGCCGCCGATGTGTGCGGCTGTGATCGGTGCACGACTCAGCCGACAAGTAACTATCAAATAATATAAGTTTAGTAAAAGTACAACAAAAAACTTATTAATGCTTGTCAAAAATATTTTTGTCTGGACAAAATATTTTTTATATGTAATTTGTCGTTCTCTTCTTGAGAGGGACGTCAAATTATATATAAAATAAATTTTGTCCGGACAAAGTTTGTAATTTTAAAAGCAAAGCAGGGTTGCGTAGATAAATATAGTTCGAAAAAGAGTATTTTTTCGACGTAATATAAAATAAATCACCTACTTTGAGGTAATTTGGTGGTATGCAAAATGTATGGTAAATCATGTATAAATCAGCATGATTTGTTCAAATCACCATGATTTATCGAAATCATGCCGGTGGAAACATACTATGTCATTTGAGATAATTTGCCAATATGAAAAATATATGGAAACTCCATCGCAAATTACCGCATTTGGGCAAATCAAATATTTTATTTCAAATTACGTTTATGGAAGAGCACTATTACTTTTCAATATCAATTTTGACATATTACTTTTCAATATCACTATTACTTTTCAATATCAATTTTGACATATGTCATGTTAAAAAATTATCAAGTATAGACATATAAAAGAGCACAAAACACAAAACAATATTTTTGCATATGTATTGTTCGTTTTCACCTATAATATGCAATAAATAATTCAATATTTTCAAATATTCCTTATTTTTGCTATGCTGCCATCTATAAATTAATTTGACTTAGTGGCAAACCCTTTCATATCCTTGAGCTTCGCTATACATAACCATATTAAGCAAAAGTCATTACAACGTCTGCGAGGTTCGATATATATCATACCATAGTCATTATAATGTTGGCTCTACTGAGCATCATTATTATGGAAAAATGCAAAAAAGGCGGGAAAAACTTTCAGCATTTTCGGCCATTTTGGATGAACCCACTTTTTCCATTTTGTCCCTTAAAGTGTCTACCCATTTTCTCCCTTAAACTATCCATTTTCATGTCCCATTGATAAATAGGTGGTCGGAGCTACTCTGCTCCTGGGAAAATCCAGCAACGATTTTTTTGGCCATTTTCGAAAAACCCACTTTTCTCGGGAACGGCTCTGCAGATTTTTGGCACGAATGGCGCATTTTGTCCATTAAAGTGTCTATTTTCATGTTCCTTTTACAAATGGGCTGTCGGAACTACTTTGCTCCTGGGAAAAATCCAGCAACGATTTTTTTGGCCATTTTCGAAAAACCCACTTTTCTCGGGAACGGCTCTGCAGATTTTTGGCACGAATGGCGCATTTTGTCCATTAAAGTGTCTATTTTCATGTCCCTTTTACAAATGGGCTGTCGGAACTACTTTGCTCCTGGGAAAAATCCAGCAACGATTTTTTTGGCCATTTTGGAAAAACCCACTTTTCTCGGGAACGGCTCTGCAGATTTTTGGCACGAATGGCGCATTTTGTCCATTAAAGTGTCTATTTTCATGTTCCTTTTACAAATGGGCTGTCGGAACTACTTTGCTCCTGGGAAAAATCCAGCAACGATTTTTTTGGCCATTTTCGAAAAACCCACTTTTCTCGGGAACGGCTCTGCAGATTTTTGGCACGAATGGCGCATTTTGTCCATTAAAGTGTCTATTTTCATGTTCCTTTTACAAATGGGCTGTCGGAACTACTTTGCTCCTGGGAAAAATCCAGCAACGATTTTTTTGGCCATTTTCGAAAAACCCACTTTTCTCGGGAACGGCTCTGCAGATTTTTGGCACGAATGGCGCATTTTGTCCATTAAAGTGTCTATTTTCATGTTCCTTTTACAAATGGGCTGTCGGAACTACTTTGCTCCTGGGAAAAATCCAGCAACGATTTTTTTGGCCATTTTCGAAAAACCCACTTTTCTCGGGAACGGCTCTGCAGATTTTTGGCACGAATGGCGCATTTTGTCCATTAAAGTGTCTATTTTCATGTTCCTTTTACAAATGGGCTGTCGGAACTACTTTGCTCCTGGGAAAAATCCAGCAACGATTTTTTTGGCCATTTTCGAAAAACCCACTTTTCTCGGGAACGGCTCTGCAGATTTTTGGCACGAATGACGCATTTTGTCCATTAAAGTGTCTATTTTCATGTTCCTTTTACAAATGGGCTGTCGGAACTACTTTGCTCCTGGGAAAAATCCAGCAACGATTTTTTTGGCCATTTTCGAAAAACCCACTTTTCTCGGGAACGGCTCTGCAGATTTTTGGCACGAATGGCGCATTTTGTCCATTAAAGTGTCTATTTTCATGTCCCTTTTACAAATGGGCTGTCGGAACTACTTTGCTCCTGGGAAAAATCCAGCAACGATTTTTTTGGCCATTTTGGAAAAACCCACTTTTCTCGGGAACGGCTCTGCAGATTTTTGGCACGAATGGCGCATTTTGTCCATTAAAGTGTCTATTTTCATGTTCCTTTTACAAATGGGCTGTCGGAACTACTTTGCTCCTGGGAAAAATCCAGCAACGATTTTTTTGGCCATTTTCGAAAAACCCACTTTTCTCGGGAACGGCTCTGCAGATTTTTGGCACGAATGACGCATTTTGTCCATTAAAGTGTCTATTTTCATGTTCCTTTTACAAATGGGCTGTCGGAACTACTTTGCTCCTGGGAAAAATCCAGCAACGATTTTTTTGGCCATTTTCGAAAAACCCACTTTTCTCGGGAACGGCTCTGCAGATTTTTGGCACGAATGGCGCATTTTGTCCATTAAAGTGTCTATTTTCATGTCCCTTTTACAAATGGGCTGTCGGAACTACTTTGCTCCTGGGAAAAATCCAGCAACGATTTTTTTGGCCATTTTGGAAAAACCCACTTTTCTCGGGAACGGCTCTGCAGATTTTTGGCACGAATGGCGCATTTTGTCCATTAAAGTGTCTATTTTCATGTTCCTTTTACAAATGGGCTGTCGGAACTACTTTGCTCCTGGGAAAAATCCAGCAACGATTTTTTTGGCCATTTTCGAAAAACCCACTTTTCTCGGGAACGGCTCTGCAGATTTTTGGCACGAATGGCGCATTTTGTCCATTAAAGTGTCTATTTTCATGTTCCTTTTACAAATGGGCTGTCGGAACTACTATGCTCCTGGGAAAAATCCAGCAACGATTTTAGTTCCTTAAATCGAAGTAACATAATGTGAAAATACCCATAAATTTCCCCCATTTTTTCCCGGTTTCTTATTCCCAAAATCGACGCTATTTTTTCGACGCTATCTTGGCACACTTCAGAACATAAGCCTATAGAGATGTCATATGTTATAGTAATGTTGTAGTTGTTTTAGAATCAACAACTCCTGATAAAATTTAATAACTTTGGATTAATTCACCTTGGTAGAATATTCAGCCATGTCACAGAATACCATTCCTATCGGAAGTGGTTTCAATTACGTAAAGCTGTGTTCTCACTATGTGTATTTGTCTTATGGCATGTCACTTTTTTATACAAAATTTGCGGTTTACATAAGGTTTATATTTTATGTGTTCACCGGTTGGTATGTTACGTACATTTGAGATAACCTATAAAGCAAAACAATCATAAAACAACCAAGTGGTTATACATATTTTATTGTTATATATACTTCTTTTATTTAATTTTACACTTATTTTATATAATTTAATACTTTATTAATTTAATGATTATTTTATTTTTATTTTAGTTCATTTTCCCGTCCGCAAACAATAGCTTTATTAAAAACAAGCTGATGTCAGATGCTTTGTCACTTCAAAATAGAACTCGTTCTAAAGCATGTGTCCTGTACACAGAGAAATAACACAGGCTAATGTTTGAAGGGGTTCAGCCTATATGTACAAATTTACCATGTGAAAATGTGACATTCCATATGGCAAATACACATAGGGAGAACACAGCTTAAGCTGCTTCTTTAGAAAACGAAAATTTTCTTCGTAATCAAACCACTTTTAAATTTCAAAGTGGAATTGAAAAACACTTTCCTACTGACTTCATTTGCAGTAAATATTAAAATAGGTGCCTACTTTTGGGAGCGTCAAATAAATAATTGTTTATGAGCTTTCCATGTTAATAAAAAGCTCAATGTGAGCTTTGCATATAAAAACAAGAGTAAACCAATGCTTCAAGGTATAAAAACTTTATCATTGTAAAAACGAAATACAAAATAAACGGAATCTAAAGCACCAAAAATGTACTTGTTCGGAATGACTACGCAACCAAAAACAATCCGAACGGAATCTGTGACACGGCTGAAGATAACAGGTAGATGCATAACTAATACAAATGTACATTTTGTGGTAGGAAATGTCAAACATGAACAGAGAGGATATGTGTGTGTTTCTAGAACATCCCGCTTGACCTAAGATTCGAAAAAAGCGAACATTCACAACTGCGAAGAATTAGCGAAAGGAAAATGTTCGCTAAATATTCGAAAATTTAAAACAAAGGTGAAGGTTCACCACTGCGAAGAATTAGTGATTCAAAAATGTTCGCTAAGTGTTTGAAAATTTGAAACAAAAGTGAACTTTCGCAATGACGAAGTTTTTGCGAAGAAATGGCGAATTTAAACTTAAGTAAGTTAGTTAAAACACATTATCTTCGGTAACTTCTCAACAAATCTTTATAAATGATGTTGCGGTCTTCTTTTAGCGAACATAAATCTTTAAAAGCAAAATTGCTTAAAAAAAGAAGCAAAATAAAAAAATTAAGAGAAAGAACTCAAAATTAAGGGAGAAGATGCAGAAGCTTCGCTATCGAATTATTACCAAAATATTAAAAATGAATATTTAGCGATATTATAACCGAGTAACTAGAACTATTTTTAGTGAATACTTAGTGATATCATTAAAGTTGTTCGTTTTAGATATTGCTAAAGACTCACTATTAATATCAAAGCAAACCTTCGAGATCGAAAGATTTGCTGCCACAAACTGAGCAACGGATGAACTCTATGAATTCTTTTTCGTTGCACTAGCAATAGTCGTTCTGGAACGTTTGCCAATTGTTCGATAGCGATACTATTTTCGTCTGCCGTGGTTAAACGGGATAAGCAGCAAACATAATTGTGGTATTGTGTGTGCAACGTAGTCATTTCACATATACACAAGATTTGACAGTTCGTACCATGAAAAAAGAAAATAAAAATATAATCAGCTGGTGTCCAGGAGCTACCTTGTATGTCAGAACGAAATACATGTGAAAGAACAAACAGCGGAATTTCGAAATATATGATAAAATCTTTGATGACTTTTAAACCAAAATATGAATTGATGATTTTTTCCCTAAATGATGATTTTTTTTTCTTACAAATTATGATTTTTTATATGTATATCGTCATAGAATATGCATAAGGCCCCATTTGACATTTTAAAAGTGTTGCCGCCAAAATCAATTAAAAACAAATTTATTATCTTCATATTTTCAATTTTTTATATTTTCATTTATCTAAAAAAATTAACATACATATTATTTAAAATCATTTTAAAATGTATCCAAAATTTTTCACTTGGTTGCTTCCTGTTAACTTTCGTAGATTCACAAATTATTATACCTAATATCAGTAAATTTTTATGCATATTGTTACGAAATGAAAATGCAGATTCAAATGTAACGACACAAACTGACAACCCGATCATTATCTGCTTTATACCCCTAAATCACTGTAATAAAATCAAAACCTGGCAACCAAGTACCACAATTAAACTTGGCATCACTCGACAACTGCCAATAGAATTCAAAATAACGGAAAATGGAAGTTTCCGGAATCTTCAGGAAACGGTAGCTAGAACTTTCAAGATTATTCGAGACTGCTTAATCGCAATTACAAACAGTGACATTAAACTTAAACTGCAAGAGATGTAGACTTGATGACAGCGTAATTTGTTAAGTTGCAAACATTAGAGTATGTGTGTGTGCGAAGATAAACCAACAGAAGAATAATCTCATGCATCTACACACGCACATACATTGCACCATAGCAAGACCAAATGATTATGCCGTATACTTAAAGATGAAAAGAGACAACTACATTCCAGAAAGTTAGCGAAGTTACCAGAAGGTTTTATAATTTACTATATAAGGGGAGGCTGCCAGACGACATGAAGAAGTGTGTTTTTAAACTTAGACGAGTAAACATCGCCAAGAATAGTTAGTGTGTACATCGCGTTTAGTTGTACGTGTTTTTAAAGTAATAAATAAAGTGTTACTGAGAATTTATTTGTAAAACAAATATCCGTGTTTTATTTTATTGCAATTCAACGAATCCTGTGAAAATAATAAAACCGTTTTTATGTAAAGGACTAAAAACGTAACAATTGGTGTCAGAAGTGGGATTGCAAAATAAAAAGGACATTATTAATTAATAAAATAAAAAAAGGACATTATTAATTAATAAAAAGGACATTAATAATAATAAAAAGGACATTAATAAAAAAAAAAAACATTATTAATTAAAATAAAAATTACAAAAGGACATTAAAAAAATAGAAGCCATGAAGTTTGAAGAGCTAAAAGTTGAGCAGCTAAAAAAAGAGCTGAGTAAGCTGGAACTGCCAACAACAGGCAATAAAGTGGAACTTCAGAAGAGGTTGATAGATGAGTTCAAGCAGCGTGGCATCGACATCGGGACATACGAATTTGAGGATAAAGAGGAAATAGAGGTATGTACTCGTGCCACGACAAGCAACATGGATTTAAGCACAATCTTCGCCGCTATGATGGAAAAATTTCAAGAAGTTAAAGAAACATCTAGAGTGAACAATGAGAGAATGCTGGCTGAAGTTCAAGAAACATCTAGAGCCAACAATGAGAGAATGCTGGCTGAAGTTCAAGAAACATCTAGAGCCAACAATGAGAGAATGCTTGCTGAAGTTCAAGAAACATCTAAGGCCACAAATGAGAAACTTCAAGAAATTTCTGAGGCCATAAATAGAAGAGTAGATGGCATTGAAGTACAAGTCAACAAATTTGACGGGAAACTCTCAGACTTAGAAAGAGATGTAAATGAGAAACTCCACGAGCTACAAATAACAGTGAGTAATCTCCAGTGCCAAGGCGGACCAGTGCGATTTATTCCAGAGGCTTCCAGCAGAGTAAAGACGCCTTGTTTCGATGGCAGCGCACCTTTGAACATCTTCAAGTTCCAGTTCGAAACAGTTGCCAGCAAAAATGGTTGGAACAGTGAAGAAAAGGCCATAGAGCTGATTTTGGCCTTAAAAGGAGCCGCAGCAGAAGTACTTGAAACCGTACCAGGGAGCTGCAGAAACAATTTTGATGACATAATGGCGGCACTGCAGCGGAAATATGGTGGCGAACATAAGCGAGATATATACCGTATGGAATTGCGATGTAGAGGACAGAAGCCCAATGAGTCCCTACAAGATTTCGCAATGGAAATCGAACGGTTGGTGCAACTATCTTATCCTGGCGAAAATCACCCATTGCTGGAGCAGCTGAAAATTGATTCCTTATTGCGTGGCATTAGTGATCCTGACGTGAGGTATGCAGTATATGCGACACCGAAGCCTACTTTTATAGAAACTGTGACATATGCTTTAGCACAGGAGACCGCAAGGATAATTTCTAAGCCGCAAGCGTATATGGTCCGAAATCTGGAGGTGATTACCGAGAAAGAAGCTAATTGGGAAAAGGACATCAAAGAGGCAGTAGTGCAAGCATTGGCTTTAAATAAAAACAAAGTGCGAATAAAATGCTATAGCTGCGGAGAGAAAGGCCATATCCAGCGCAACTGCAACGCAACAAGAAAGCAAACAAAATCTGTCTCGCCATCATGGAATAATAAATGGAAGAGTCATCAAAAGTCTCGTTGTGATGACTGTTATCAAGAGCGACAACAGGAGCAGTGTCATCAACCTGAAGCACGTAACGAAGACAGACGGCATAAAGAAATAAGAGAGCGTCTGCGCCTGAAGGAAGCCCAACTAGCTGAGGAGCGTACGAAATTGGCTGTGGAACGAAAACGTTTGCAACGAGAGGCTGAATCATTACGCTTGGAACGGGAGCGCCAAAAATTAGAGCGTGAGAAGCTAGAAATAGAGCTTCGAGAAATTAAACGTCAACAAATGCAAATTTCTGCGGCGCGTGATGGTTTCATAAAAGGTATAAGACAACGTGGTGCCAATGAGTGCAGTATTAATGAACGTAAAGGTAATAAAGGCCCAGGGTATGACGATACACGCTCTCCGATGAGATTTGATGCCACTCCAGCCTCTGCAAGATCTGCGCGTAAAGGAAGTAGTTACAGCTACACTTCGCCCGGTACAAGTAAAGAAGTCTTCAGTTCATCTACCGGCAAAGGAACAGATTACAACAGAAATAGTCACATGTACTCAGCTAATAATTATAATCGATCAGTACCCAGTGGATGTGGTACACACGCTTATAGCACGGAAAAGAGACTGTCATGGGATAACTACAAGTTGGAAGCAGAGATCCGTGGTATCATCGAAAGGATGAATGACGTCGTACACATGATAGAACAGTACATTGGACGGAAGACAAAAATTAAGTTTGAACCACTGGCGCACTATGGAAAAGGTGATTGTGTGCCTATTCGGGACGAACAGGCTTAAGTGGGCGGCAGTGTTACGAAATGAAAATGCAGATTCAAATGTAACGACACAAACTGACAACCCGATCATTATCTGCTTTATACCCCTAAATCACTGTAATAAAATCAAAACCTGGCAACCAAGTACCACAATTAAACTTGGCATCACTCGACAACTGCCAATAGAATTCAAAATAACGGAAAATGGAAGTTTCCGGAATCTTCAGGAAACGGTAGCTAGAACTTTCAAGATTATTCGAGACTGCTTAATCGCAATTACAAACAGTGACATTAAACTTAAACTGCAAGAGATGTAGACTTGATGACAGCGTAATTTGTTAAGTTGCAAACATTAGAGTATGTGTGTGTGCGAAGATAAACCAACAGAAGAATAATCTCATGCATCTACACACGCACATACATTGCACCATAGCAAGACCAAATGATTATGCCGTATACTTAAAGATGAAAAGAGACAACTACATTCCAGAAAGTTAGCGAAGTTACCAGAAGGTTTTATAATTTACTATATAAGGGGAGGCTGCCAGACGACATGAAGAAGTGTGTTTTTAAACTTAGACGAGTAAACATCGCCAAGAATAGTTAGTGTGTACATCGCGTTTAGTTGTACGTGTTTTTAAAGTAATAAATAAAGTGTTACTGAGAATTTATTTGTAAAACAAATATCCGTGTTTTATTTTATTGCAATTCAACGAATCCTGTGAAAATAATAAAACCGTTTTTATGTAAAGGACTAAAAACGTAACAATATATATTTGTATTATGTACATATCGCTCATTTGCTGCAAGACCGGCATAAGTCAAAAAAATCGATTTTGCAGAAAACGCGTTTAAAGTTTTCAATTGACTCCCACCTTACACAGAAAAGAGGAAATCCTATAATTTCAAAATAAACCAATTCAATATAATATATTTAACATATCCATAAAGTAAGATCAACACCAAGTAGCCAATTATGGTTTTTTCCTGAATAAGAACTAACTCTCCCTTGCATTATGACGTTATTGTTGCAAAAATATATTCAATAGACTGTCATAAGTTATAATGTGTCGTTATTGTTGAGAAAAAAAGAACAATAAGTTCGTATTAATACATTTTATTTTCAGTCTTTTGAACTTCAAATATACATATTTGGGGGATTCACACGGTAGTCATAAAGTCATATATTTTAAAATAATAACACGAACAAATATGACTACTGTGAGCAACCCCTCATAAGTTAGTGTGCTATTTCAAACTTCTGTCATCTGATAAAAAAACAATTATAAATACTTGAAATCAGAATGCAAAGAACAAGTGAAAAAAATAAAATAATAGCCAGTTTGTTTCTAAATTATTCAACTTGTTAATACAGTAAGCAAAATTCAGTTAAATATCTTTTTTTTTTAAATGAAAGTAAAAACTAATTTCCACGCACACCGAAAATGAAATTGTTCCAATACATAAACATAAACGGAACCAGCTGTTGCCGGTGACTGAGCCGACTAAATTTCCACGCGGCTGCTAGCGGAAAAACGTTAGTTGGCTGCCAGCCAGCTAAAGTATACAAACAAAATTTTATCACTTGCATATTTTAAAATGTTTCGATTTTTTTCTCTTTACTTGTTACACAGCTATAAAAATGTAATCAAATGTGAAGTTATAAAACTATGAACAATTTTAGGTCATACTTTACTGCATATTACTTACGTTAATTTATATCAATGGCGGCGGATTGTAAATATTATCACCGGCTCGACTAAATAGTTTCGCCCGTTCGGCTCAGATTTTTACTGTGAGTTATGAAAAAACAATAAACACAGCACAAAAAGTCTTATTATTTTAGGACTTTTTTATTTGAAGCACAACAACAATGTTTTTAAACTATCTTAAAATATTATCACTTTATGACATTATGACATGATAAGACACCTTGTGAATACCCCAATTATATACTTATGCATATCATAAAAACATAAAATAAATATAATTCTGTAGTGGTAACACTTAAAATTAGATAGTATTTTCTGTAGTAGTAGCAATTGCATACTTTATTATATTTTATTTCTTTTAACGTATAAATTTTGAAATTGTTGCACTACTGTTTTTTGCAACTAAGAACGAGATAGATTGTTCTCGTCTTCAACATCGATACACGAACTAAGAATACATTGTCATTTATTATAAGTTTTCTTTAAATAAACTGAATTGGATTTGAATATAGCTGTGTTTTAATACTCGTAGCGACTTCGAACAGCTAAAGTGGTGA
This sequence comes from Panzeria rudis, assembly GCA_956483635.1. Lineage (NCBI taxonomy): Eukaryota > Metazoa > Arthropoda > Insecta > Diptera > Tachinidae > Panzeria > Panzeria rudis. The sequence goes on from OY101451.1 coordinate 66,658,028, forward strand.
CCCCGACGTGATCCAATTTAGTGCAGCATAAAACTTTAACAATGCCCGATGACGATGAGAAAACGGCAGGAGCTAGCACATCAGGAAGCAGTGCAGGTGCAGATGCGACTAGACAGGCGTATCCCAATACGATGAATTCCGATGTTTTGGTGAATAGGGTTTCAGTGCGAGTGCCACCTTTTTGGTCTGATCACCCAGAAATTTGGTTTGTGCAAATAGAGGCCCAATTTGTAATCGCGGGAATTACATCGGATGATACGAAATACAACACAGTGGTAGCAGCCATGGAGTCGAACATCCTGGCCCAAATTTCGGATGCTGTGTTGCAACCGCCCAGTGTCGACAAATACGGTCATCTTAAAAGATGTATAATTGACAGATTCTGCGAAAGCGAGCAGAAGAAAATACAACGACTGCTGTCTGACATCGATTTGGGAGACCGTCGCCCCAGACAACTTTTGAACGAACTCAGCGGGCTAGCAAAAAACAGAGTAAGCGATGATTTTCTTAGAACACTTTGGCTCCAGCGGCTACCGCAACAAGCGCGTGCTATATTGCAAGCATCTGGTGCTGAATTACCAGAGTTGGCCAAGCTGGCAGATAAAATATTAGAGGTGAGCGAATGTCATCACGTTGCCGCAACTATGAAATACAATACAACAGACGAGAACTCAATCACAAACCGGGTGTTTTTCTTGGAAGAACGAATGAAGGATCTGGGTCGTTCACGTTCTCGAAATCGGCTACCAGACGGTACACAGGAGCATCAACGCCGGAAAAGCCAACGCTCTTCGACACCTAGCGCAAATACGGGCATCTGCTGGTACCACAGCAAATTTCGTGATGACGCACGTAAGTGTCGCAAACCATGTAAGTACTCAAAAAACTAAACGGCGAGTCTGATGCAACGTTCGGCACATCAGGCTTGAATTGTGTAGCTAGACTCTCATTGCTGGACAATATTACAAAAATGAAATTTTTGATCGACACGGGGGCCGACATATCGGTGTTGCCACCCCGCCCATGCGACAAACGAAAACGAAATTCTACACTTTCTTTATTTGCGGCCAACGGCACACGGATAAATACGTACGGCGAACGACGCCTTAAATTATCGTTTGCATTAAGACGGGTGTTCCAGTGGACGTTCATCGTAGCGGATGTTTCATTGCCCATCATAGGATCTGATTTCCTGAGGCATTTTGATTTACTGGTGGACATGAAACGTAATTTACTTGTCGATCGCAACACTTTGTTGAAAGTCACTGGAACGCCATCTAGATCTCAAATGCTCAGAGTTACAACATTTAGCATGAACAATTGTTTTTCGGAATTGCTACAGGACTACAAAGACATCACCACACTCAACACAAATCGTAGTCCACAATCAAGTAATGCTGATGTCACACACCATATCGTCACAAAAGGTCCAGCAGTTTATTCGCGACCACGTAGGTTAGCAGGCGAAAAATTAACAGCAGCAAAGAAGGAGTTCGAATATATGGTGGAGCAGGGCATTTGTAAACCTTCTAGTAGTAATTGGGCGAGTCCGCTCCATATGGTGAAGAAGGCTAATGGTGAGTGGAGACCCTGCGGTGACTACCGCGCTCTTAATGCTCGCACCATACCCGACCGGTATCCGATACCTTTTTTACACGATTGTACACATATTTTATACGGCAAACAAGTTTTTTCTGTCATCGACCTGCAGAGAGCGTATCACCAGATACCCGTCGAACCATCCGATGTACCAAAGACGGCTATAACAACTCCCTTTGGGTTGTTCGAATTTAATTATATGATTTTTGGATTGCGTAACGCCGCACAGACGTTTCAACGTCATATAAATTCGGTTCTGCACGGTCTCGATTTCACCTTCGTGTATATCGACGACATTTTGGTCGCCTCTGTTAATATGGAGGAACATCAATATCATTTGCGAAAATTATTTGATCGCCTACGACAACATAAACTGGCCATTAACGTTTCGAAGTGCCAGTTTGGCAAAAGTGAGGTAAATTTTTTAGGGCATACGATAACACGTGAGGGCATAAGACCTATTGAACAAAGAGTGGCAGCAGTGCGCAACTATACACGACCAAAGGTAGCAAAGGACCTGAAACGATTCCTCGGAATGATAAACTTCTACAGGACTTTCATAAGAAATGCAACACTAAATCAGAAAAGGCTGCAGTCGCTAATTAAGGGGAACATAAAGAACGACGTCACACCGATAACTTGGGATGACGAGACCATTATGGCATTTGAAAATTGTAAGAGAGAATTGGCAAATGCAACGCTTCTTTTCCATCTTGCCCCCAATGCTCAACTAACTTTGACTACTGATGCGTCAAATGACGCCGTCGGCGCAGTAGTTCATCAGAGTGTAAACAATATGATGGAGCCCCTCGGTTTTTATTCTAGGAAGTTGTCTAAAGCACAAGTCAAGTACAGTACGTACGATCGTGAACTTCTGGCGATTTATCAGAGCATAGAGTATTTTCGGCATTTGCTGGAAGGCAGGGATTTTATCATTCTGACCGACCATAAGCCGTTAATATACGCATTTCAGCAGAAACCCGACAAGACACCGCCACGAAGAGCACGCCATTTAGATTTTATTAGCCAGTTTTCTACCGACATCCGCCATCTACCCGGTAGTGAAAACTGTGTTGCAGACTTTATGTCGCGAATAAATGTCATCGATTGTCCTGATTTCGAGGCATTGGCAGAGGAGCAAAGAGCGGACCCTGAGTTACAATCATACCTCGAGACGGAGAGCTCAGGGCTGTCCTTAAAAGAAATCCCCGTACCGAATTCACCATGCATGATGTACTGTGATGTTTCCAATAACCATGTTCGCCCGTTCGTACCCAAAAAATTTCGCCATCAAGTAATGTCAAAGTTACACAATCTTGCGCACCCTGGACGAAGGGGCACACAAAAATTAGTGGCTCAAAGGTACGTATGGCCGGGCATTATGAAAGACGTTGCTAATTTCGTTCGAACGTGTTTACCGTGTCAACGCAATAAAATATCGAGACACACAAAGACACCCATCGGTAGCTATGCACCAGTCGGCCGACGTTTTGATCACATTAACGTGGACATTATTGGCCCATTGCCAGTTTCTGGAAACAATCGATACTGTCTCACCTGTGTCGACAGATTCTCACGATTTCCAGTGGCTGTGCCGATGGCAGATATCACGGCCGAGACGGTTGCACAAGCATTGATTGAAGGATGGATTTCCTTATTTGGAGTTCCATTGTATATTACAACAGATTTAGGAAGGCAATTTACATCGTCGATATTTGCTGAACTGACAAAGTTGTTGGGTGTCCAGCATTTGAAAACCACAGCGTACCACCCACAGGCTAATGGACTCGTGGAACGTTTCCACCGTACACTCAAGGCAGCTATGAAATGTTATGACAGTGGCAATTGGTCATTGGCTTTACCCTTGGTGCTACTTGGTCTACGAACAACAGTGAAGGAGGATATAAATGCTAGCCCTGCCGAAATGTTGTTTGGTGCACAATTGCGAATTCCGGGCGAGTTTTTGTACGCATCCAAAAGCGGGAGCAGTGAATCTGATTTTGTTAGGGGCTTACGCAGGCACATGTCTACCTTAAGGGCAACCACGGCGGCTAGGCATGGGGAGCAGAGTTCTTTTGTCAATCGAGATCTTCAGAATTGTAAATTTGTTTTTGTGCGGGTGGACAGAGTTTAGGCCCCGCTCGAATCTCCTTACGAAGGCCCATTTAGAGTATTACAAAGGGCAGAAAAAATTTTCAAGATTGAAACAGGGCAACGGAATATCAACATTTCCTGCGATCGTTTGAAACCAGCCTTCATCGAGCAAAACCTTAATGAAGAAACGCGAACAGAGCAACATGAAAGGGAAGAAAGTACCGAGACGTTTGACAACACCGACAGCGTAGTGCCACCATCTCAGATTGATGATGAGTCTTTTAGGAATAAACACCGTTCGACAAGAACCGGACGCCGAATACGTTTTCCGGCTCGATTTTTGGATTGAATCTCTAGGAGGGGAGCCCTGTAGTGGTAACACTTAAAATTAGATACTATTTTCTGTAGTAGTAGCAATTGCATACTTTATTATATTTTATTTCTTTTAACGTATAAATTTTGAAATTGTTGCACTACTGTTTTTTGTAACTAAGAACGAGATAGATTGTTCTCGTCTTCAACATCGATACACGAACTAAGAATACATTGTCATTAATTATAAGTTTTCTTTAAATAAACTGAATTGGATTTGAATATAGCTGTGTTTTAATACTCGTAGCGACTTCGAACAGCTAAAATTCATAGAAACAGTCTTTTGAACTTAAAATATTAAGGAACTCTTCAACATCTTTTCATCTTAAGATATAATTCACAAACGAAAAATGTTAATTTTCTACTTTAGGTAATTAAAAAATAATATGTAACTAAATACCAAAATATATTGGTAACGAAACTCTGACTATGAAATGTTTACAAATTATCATAAAATGGTTTATAAAAATTTGGAATGAGTTTTTTTTATCAACTCATTAATATCGGCTCTCTTATTTTCTGGTATACCTGGTTTGGTATGAAAAGCTTTGTTTAAAGAAATCGCTTTTGCTTGCATCTTTTTTTTAATAACAATCGCTTGCTTGAACTTTTCGTCAGCGTAAGCGGTCTTATAAAAAACAGAATTTGGTGATTCTCGTTGAACTCGAATTGTTTTTACTAGCGACAGTTTCAAATCTGCCATATTTAATGGACCGATGTCATTTGCCAGTATTTTTAAATCTAAAAAATCCTCAAAACATAGCTCGTTAACATTAAATGGGTCTCCTTTTTTCTTTGCCGATCGGATTATTGATACAAAACCTTCAGTTGTATAAATGGGACCACTTTTAAGCATACGCTTGGTTTGTCTCTCGATTAAGGAATGAGCTGAGTCGCCTTCATTTTGTGTATGACCTTTGATAAAGTACTTGTGGGTGATTGACTTTATACCCAAACAGCGCACGGCGTATAAGTACATGGCAATCATGAATTTGTTTTTTTTGCTGTCCGGCACAGTTATCCGAATAAAATATTATTTCAGCATCTTCAGTGGTCGACAAATTTTTAATATATTGGAGAACGCACGTGCCTAATTCATTAACTCCACGGCGTCCATTGGCTTCGTCCCATACAAAGCATTGGCATTTATTTGTTTTTATGTCATATATAGTGAAGTTGAAAACATTTAGTTTTGACTTGTAATAAAATGCGGAGACATCGCCCTTAGGTAATTGCATGACAGATTGCAAATCATACACTGCTACAAATACGTTCATATCTTCTTTGTCTTTTCTTTTTTCATCTCTTGACAAATTTTTTTCATGCAAGTGATTTTCATTCATTTCTTATTATTTTTGAAGTTGAAGTGCCAGGTTGTGAATCACTGAGTGATGGTGCCGCGTAATAAATCGATGTGCTATCAACACTTTGCTGCACAACTGTACTAGCGGTGTCACGCGAACAATTCTCCAAAAGTGGGCGGAATACAGTCGTAGAATTGGCTGATGGATTAAATGTTTCATCGTTGCTATCCTCTTTATCACTTTCTTGCTGCAGTGATTTTGGGCAGTATGTTACATCAGCCATGGAGTCGTCACAGTCTTCCGAAAAAGAGGATGATCGGGATAAACTCGAAGATGAAATTGACGATGAGGATTTGCCTCTGTTGCAGTTTGACATTTTAAAATAAGCTAAAATAACAACTTTTATTATTGTGATCGTGCGTTTTATTCATGGTGAAATAAGTATACAGGTGGCAGCATAACGCTAGCTGATTATTTTTTGCTCTGCTAGTTTTGTGCATAATCCACGTCTAGCACGTATATATTGTTACGAAATAAAAATGCAGATTCAAATGTAACGACACAAACTGACAACCCGATCATTATCTGCTTTATACCCCTAAATCACTGTAATAAAATCAAAACCTGGCAACCAAGTACCACAATTAAACTTGGCATCACTCGACAACTGCCAATAGAATTCAAAATAACGGAAAATGGAAGTTTCCGGAATCTTCAGGAAACGGTAGCTAGAACTTTCAAGACTATTCGAGACTGCTTAATCGCAATTACAAACAGTGACATTAAACTTAAACTGCAAGAGATGTAGACTTGATGACAGCATAATTTGCTTAAGTTGCGAATATTAGAGTATGTGTGTGTGCGAAGATAAACAAACAGAAGAAAAATCTCATGCATCTACACACGCACATACACTACACTATAGCAAGACCAAATGATCATGCCGTATACTTAAAGATAAAAAGAGACAACTACATTCCAGAAAGTTAGCGAAGTTACCAGAAGGTTTTATAATTTACTATATAAGGGGAGGCTGCCAGACGACAGAAAGAAGTGTGTTTTTAAACTTAGACGAGTAAACATCGCCAAGAATAGTTAGTGTGTACATCGCGTTTAGTTGTACGTGTTTTTAAAGTAATAAATAAAGTGTTACTGAGAATTTATTTGTAAAACAAATATCCGTGTTTTATTTTATTGCAATTCAACGAATCCTGTGAAAATAATAAAACCGTTTTTATGTAAAGGACTAAAAACGTAACAATTGGTGTCAGAAGTGGGATTGCAAAATAAAATAAAAAGGACATTATTAATTAATAAAAAAAAAATAGAAGCCATGAAGTTTGAAGAGCTAAAAGTTGAGCAGCTAAAAAAAGAGCTGAGTAAGCTGGAACTGCCAACAACAGGCAATAAAGTGGAACTTCAGAAGAGGCTGATAGATGAGTTCAAGCAGCGTGGCATCGACATCGGGACATACGAATTTGAGGATAAAGAGGAAATAGAGGTATGTACTCGTGCCACGACAAGCAACATGGATTTAAGCACAATGTTCGCCGCTATGATGGAAAAATTTCAAGAAGTTAAAGAAACATCTAGAGGTAACAATGAGAGAATGCTGGCTGAAGTTCAAGAAACATCTAGAGCTAACAATGAGAGAATGCTGGCTGAAGTTCAAGAAACATCTAGAGCTAACAACGAGCGACTGCTAGCTGAAGTTAAGGCTGAAGTTCAGGAAATATCTAAGGCCACAAATGAGAAGCTAGTGGAAATTTCTGAGGTCATAAATAGAAGAGTAGATGGCATTGAGGTACAAGTCATCAAATTTGACGAGAAACTCTCAGAACTAGAGAATAAACTTCATAGCCTAGAAATTGGTGGCGTCGAAGTGCATGTAAAAGATGTGGACGAGAAATTACATGAACTGGAAGCAAAAATTGTTAATCTTCAGTGTCAAGGAGGGCCAGTGAGAGTTATTCCAGAGGCTTCCAGCAGAGTAAAGACGCCTTGTTTCGATGGCAGCGCACCTTTGAACATCTTCAAGTTCCAGTTCGAAACAGTTGCCAGCAAAAATGGTTGGAACAGTGAAGAAAAGGCCATAGAGCTGATTTTGGCCTTAAAAGGAGCCGCAGCAGAAGTACTTGAAACCGTACCAGGGAGCTGCAGAAATAATTTTGATGACATAATGGCGGCACTGCAGCGGAAATATGGTGGCGAACATAAGCGAGATATATACCGCATGGAATTGCGATGTAGAGGACAAAAGCCCAATGAGTCTCTACAAGATTTTGCAATGGAAATTGAGCGGTTAGTGCAGCTTACGTATCCAGGTGAAAACCACCCATTCCTGGATCATGTCAAAACAGAGGCGTTTGTTAATGGCATCCGTGATCCTGACATCAAGCTTGCAGTGTGTGCTACACAAAAGGCTACATTCGCAGAAATGGTTTCATTTGCACTAGCTCAGGAGACTGCTAGGGTGATTTGGAAGCCACAGGTGTGCAAGGTGCGGAACGTGGAGGTCTTTGCCGAAAATGAGAGTGATCTAGTCTCTAGCATCAAGGAGGCAGTGAGAAAAGCATTGGCGGAGAAGGACGGCAAAGTAAAAGCTAAGTGTTATAACTGCGGCAAAATTGGCCACTTCCAGCGCAACTGCAAGGCGCCAAGAAAAAGAGCCAGATCTGTTTCGCCACCAAGGAATAGTAAACGGGTGAACCAACAAACAACACAAGAGTCCCCGTTAAACTAAAACGAGCTAGCACTAAGGGGCAAGAGCTAGCTCCCACAAACGACGGCCCCACAATCTCCATATCAGTAATGCAGCAGAAAAATAGCAACCTTACTGCATGTGGATACATCAACGGCGAAAAGCACATCTTCACCATAGACACAGGAGCGTCGCAGTCAATAATCAGGCCCGATATAGTGAAGGGGAAGTGTGAACCTTTAAGGAATATAAGACTACGTACAGCTACTGGGGAGCCTGCCACTGTCTACGGTAAGACTGAAGCGAAGGTGACTATAGCCAATATAAGCGTGAAACATGTGTTTATCGTTGCCGATATTGTTGACGAGGTTATTATTGGAGCCGATTTTATGATAAACCATGGCATCAACCTGCATATGGGGCAACAAGTGATGATTTGGCGTAATGTTGAAATACCGCTTGATGTTGGATATGACAATCAAACGCACGTAAGGAAACTAGTTGCTATTGAAAACCAGACGATACCACCGCAGTCTGAATCAGTAATATGGGCACGCATGGAGGGAGATTGTGAGGACAATCGGTTGTGGGTAGTAGAACCAACAGAAATTAAGAGCGAGCTATTAACAGCAAAAGCCCTCGTAAAAACTTGCAAAGGAGGAAAGATCCCTATAAGAGTACTTAATTTATCTGGCAACAAAAAAGTCGTCAGCGGAAATTCTGCTATAGGCCAATGTACTCCACCAGAGGCAATAATAAACTGCGAGCGAAAGTCTGAACCAGCCAATATGTCCGCAAAAGAGCGTGAACAATTTGAAGAACACGTGGGGAAATGGGTAGCAGAATTAGCAGCTCCTGATAGAAATAAAGCTAAACAGCTGCTAAAAAGGCACACCAACGTCTTCGCCTTGAAAGATCAAAGCCAAGGGAGAACGGCAATAGTGAAACATGAAATAAATACAGGCGAAGCGAGGCCGATCAAACAGCCACCCAGAAGTGTACCCCTAGCAAAACGGAATGAGGTAAAAGAACTTGTTCATGAAATGGAGCGGAGTGGTGTAATCGAGCCATCTTCAAGTCCTTGGAGTTCGCCCGTTGTCTTAGTCAAAAAGAAGGATGGCAGTACGAGATTCTGCGTTGACTACAGAAAGCTCAATGACGTTACTAAGAAGGACAGTTATCCACTACCAAGAATTGACGACACCTTAGACACGCTGGCTGGAACGAAATGGTTCTCCACGTTAGACCTACAAAGCGGATATTGGCAGGTGGAGATTGCAGAGAAAGATAAGGAGAAAACTGCTTTTAGCGCGAGCGATGAATTATGGCAGTTTAAAGTTATGCCATTCGGGCTCTGCAATGCTCCAGCTACTTTTGAACGCCTAATGGAACGAGTGCTGAAAGGACTTCACTGGAAGACTTGCTTGGTGTACCTTGATGACATCGTCGTGATGGGAAAGACTTTTGATGAGCACCTCAAAAATTTGGCGGAGGTTCTTCAACGCATATCATCAGCTGGTTTAAAACTTAGCGTGAAGAAATGTGCATTGTTCCAGAGAGAAGTAAAGTATTTGGGCCATCGAGTTACAGCAGACGGAATCTCAACGGATGAAGATAAAATACGAGCAGTAAAGGACTGGCCTCGTCCGAAAAATCTTCATGAACTGCGCAGCTTTCTGGGCCTTTGTACCTACTACAGACGCTTTGTACCAAATTTTGCCAACGTCGCTGCAAGCTTGCATGAGCTAACCAAGAAGTCGAGGCCGTATCACTGGGGCGAACAGCAGGAGAATGCGTTCCAGACACTAAAGGATTTACTGAGTACGTCACCAGTACTAGCCTACCCCATAGCTGGAGAGAAATTTTTGCTTGATACCGATGCGAGCGGCTATGGCATAGGAGGTGTGTTGTCGCAAGTTGTCAATGGCACAGAAAAAGTGATAGGCTATTATAGCCGTATACTCTCAAAGCCTGAGAGAAACTACTGTGTGACACGACGTGAGCTTTTGGCAGTGTTGGAGTGCATAAAACACTACCATAAGTACCTGTATGGCCAACACTTTACGCTGAGGACCGACCATTCTGCATTGAGATGGCTGTTGCAGTTTAAAAATCCTGAAGGGCAGCTAGCGCGCTGGATTGAACGTCTTCAAAGCTACGACTTCAGCATAGAGCATAGAAGGGGCGTAAAGCATAACAATGCAGATGCTTTATCACGACGGCCCTGCAGCTTGGAGTGCAGACATTGTGTTAAGGCCGAAAAGAAGGAATGCGTTATTGATGTTCGGCTAACGCACATCGATTCCGATGAGGACTGGTCAGCGGCACAGAGAAACGACACCATATTGGCGACAATTATAGCAGCCAAAGAGGAAAATAGAAGACCTGCTCGCAATGTAATATCAGCTGAAAGCCCACTTGTGAAATCTTATTGGGCTCAGTGGAATAGCCTGAAGCTGATAAACGGGTGCTTGTACCGCGTATGGGAAAGTGCAGATGGTAAAATGGCTTCCAACCTAATAGTTGTGCCATCCTCCAAGGTGAATAAGGTTTTGCACGAGTTCCACAATGGTCCTAGTGGCGGTCATCTGGGAGTGACAAAAACGCTGGAGAAGCTAAAACAGCGTTTTTATTGGGTTGGGTGTCAACAAGCCGTAGCCGACTGGATAGCAAACTGCCCACAGTGCATCGCAGCAAAAGGACCAGCAAGAAAAAGTCGAGGACAGCTGCAACAGTACAACTCAGGTGCACCATTTGAGCGGATAGCAATGGATATAGCAGGTCCTTTTCCCGTCAGCGACGCCGGGAATCGCTATGTTCTTGTGGTGATGGACTATTTTAGTAAATGGCCAGAAGTATATGCCATACCCAATCAAGAAGCAAGGACAGTTGTGAATGTATTTGTCAACAACTGGGTATGTCGCTATGGTGTTCCAATAGAATTACATTCTGACCAAGGTAGAAACTTCGAGTCTGCTATATTCCGGGAAATGTGCGAATTATATGGGATAAAGAAAACAAGAACGACGCCGCTGCACCCACAGTCCGATGGCATGGTAGAAAGATCTAGAGGAGTACCTGCGAAAAGTGGTAAGCGCGCATCAAAGGGACTGGGACGAGCACATTCCCAAATTGTTGTTGGCATATAGGTCAGCTGTACATGACTCGACATCACGAACACCTGCTAAAATTGTCTTCGGGACGGAATTAAAATTGCCTGGTGATTTGGAATTTGGCGTTAAGCCTACACCAACAAGTGAAGAAGGCACCAGCTCTTCCCAAGAGCAAGAAAATTTAAATGAGCTACATGAATTTGTACGCAACCGAATTAGAATGGCCAGTGACAAGATGAAGGCTAGATATGACCGAGCTGCAAATTCTGAGGGATTCAATGAGGGTCAATTGGTTCTACTTTACAACCCACAACGAAAGAAGGGATTGTCTCCAAAATTGCAGACTCATTGGGATGGACCGTATAAGGTTATTAAAAGGTTGAACGATGTCGTCTATAGGATACAGAAGTACAACAGCGCAAGGTCCAAAATGAAAATCGTACACCTGGAACGACTGGCGCACTATGGAAAAGGTGATTGTGTGCCTATTCGGGACGAACAGGCTTAAGTGGGCGGCAGTGTTACGAAATAAAAATGCAGATTCAAATGTAACGACACAAACTGACAACCCGATCATTATCTGCTTTATACCCCTAAATCACTGTAATAAAATCAAAACCTGGCAGCCAAGTACCACAATTAAACTTGGCATCACTCGACAACTGCCAATAGAATTCAAAATAACGGAAAATGGAAGTTTCCGGAATCTTCAGGAAACGGTAGCTAGAACTTTCAAGACTATTCGAGACTGCTTAATCGCAATTACAAACAGTGACATTAAACTTAAACTGCAAGAGATGTAGACTTGATGACAGCATAATTTGCTTAAGTTGCGAATATTAGAGTATGTGTGTGTGCGAAGATAAACAAACAGAAGAAAAATCTCATGCATCTACACACGCACATACACTACACTATAGCAAGACCAAATGATCATGCCGTATACTTAAAGATAAAAAGAGACAACTACATTCCAGAAAGTTAGCGGAGTTACCAGAAGGTTTTATATTTTACTATATAAGGGGAGGCTGCCAGACGACAGAAAGAAGTGTGTTTTTAAACTTAGACGAGTAAACATCGCCAAGAATAGTTAGTGTGTACATCGCGTTTAGTTGTACGTGTTTTTAAAGTAATAAATAAAGTGTTACTGAGAATTTATTTGTAAAACAAATATCCGTGTTTTATTTTATTGCAATTCAACGAATCCTGTGAAAATAATAAAACCGTTTTTATGTAAAGGACTAAAAACGTAACAATATTTTTGACAAGCATCATCTAGTTTTTGTTGTATTGTTGTATTTGTTTCCCTTATGCGGCCACCTGTATACTTATTGCACCATGGTTTTATTCATATATAGCTATAACTTTTATCAGCAATAGCGTCATATTTTGTGTTAGTGAGAGCTATTTATTGTTACTGTAAATAATGCTATGTTCAACAATGACTAATTTTGTTATAATGTAAAAGGCTGACTGTTTAATAGTCATTCTTTTATATGTAACAACGTCATAACACGAAATACTTAAGTTGACGATAATATTTTTATCAACAAGAACGTCATATTTTGTAATATACCAAGTTTGAATTAAATAAAACTTTTCAACAACATAGTCATAACTCAAATTAGCGCTGTATACTTGAAATAATCTAGATTAAAAATACCATTACCTTTTCACGAAGAACTCCACAACACAAAATATGCCTCTGTTTAAGAAAACCAAACGATCTTAACACGACGGCAGCAGTGGAACAACTGAGATATGTCGCTCTAACGTATAAAAAAAGTTGAAACAGATGAAATGAAAAAACGGCATATTCTCTTCTCAAGCAGAGTGTATATGAGATATTCATATGAATTTTTTACACAACATGAAGTATGATATAACGAACAATTCTGCATCATTCACTCAAAAATCACGTTTTTTGATTTATGCCGGTCTTGCAGCAAATGAGCGATATGTACAATCATATTGATCATCATGCGTTTTTACTTCATGTAATATATAAGTACTAAAACAACTTGTTTATAAAAACTAACGGTTCCCTTTTATGAGTCACGTAGTCATCGTAGACTATTAAGAAATAACTTTAAAATTAATAAATCAGTCGATTTAGGCACGGGAATTAAACAAATTGTTTTTAAAGCGCGCGATTTCTCTAATGCAAAATTGTAATTAATTTACTTATTAATAAAATTACATATATTAATTGCACAAGAGGTGCTGTTAAACATTTTGTTTCAATTTAAATTTTTAAATAAATAAGAGTTTAGTGTTCAAAACAATAAATTCTTTAAAAACAATTTAGAAACAGTTTTAAAAAACAAACTATAGAGAAACAAAATATCTCAGTTTGAATATTTTTAAATAAATTGCTGTGGTAGTTTCGCGTCGCGCAAACATAAAATTAATACAGTGGACAGTGAAACAATACACAAAAGTGCTTCATAAAATATTTAAAAAATAATAATTCTATGAAAAATATAAAAATGGCCGAAGGAGGCGAAAATTATGCTAGTGAATTTAATTGCAAAAAATGTGAAGCAATAGATAATGATAGAATGGTACAATGTGATAAGTGTGATTTATGGTACCATTATGAGTGTGTTGCAGTTACTAATGGTGTTTCTAACGAGAGCTGGAGTTGTGAATGCTGTAATACGATCGAAAAAGAGGAAGTCGATAAAGCACACCGTTTAGAAAATAGTCCACCTGTCTATAATTCTGTGCAGCATCGTCACCGACAATGGAAGGAAAATTGCAGCAAAAGGCAAGTATGATCAGAACAGAAAACTGCAAGGGGATTTTAACTTCGGAAGGTGTAAGTACAACATCGTCGGTACTCATTAGTACCGTCTCAAATACTGAATTTCACACCCAAGCAAACGACCGTAACACTCAAGTTATTTACTCTACAGGAGTTCCATTCAATTCAAGACCAACCACGTCTGCCGCTGCTACTAGCACACTTTCATTTCCCTTTAATAAATTTTTACAGAAAGCAAACACGAAACAACAAAATGCTGCTTATACATCGCAAGTTGATTTGCAGCAAAATTTTTTTAAAGAACAGCAACGTTTGCAACAGGAATTCCTTGAAATAAAGTACCAAATTTTATCTCAACTAGATGAAGGTCCCCAGTGTCAACCATATTATTTAAGCTCTACAAATAATTGGAATTTTGCTCCTGGGCCTTCGCCCTCACAGTTAGCCGCTCGTCAAGCAATTCCCCGAGATCTACCAAACTTTAATGGCGATCCTGAGGAATGGCCTTTATTCATTAGTTCCTTCGAAAACAGTACGTCAGTAGCTAGGCATTCTCATGCAGAAAATTTGATGAGGCTGCAAGCCTGCCTAAAGGGCAGAGCGAAAGAGTTAGTGAAGAGTAAGTTGATGTTACCAAAAATGGTGCCGGAAATAATTCAAACCTTAAGAATGTGTTTTGGGCGACCCGAACATATTCTAGAGAGGCTAGTTGAAAAAGCGAGAAAATGACCGCCACCAAGACAGATTGGAGTCGATGATTGAATTTGCACTCTGTGTTAAAAATATTTATTCCACCATGGAGGCTTGCAAAATGGAGGCACATATGAATAATCCGATGTTGGTAAAAGAATTAGTTGACAAGCAGGGTTGTCAGATCTTTTCTGAGCTATTTCGCCAAATTGAAATTAAAAATCGCCAAAATCTGTTTTATATAGCTTTTCTTAATATATATTTTGTAGTAAATATGTTTTTATATAATTTGGAACGATTTTCCGTCATCCCACGCCAAATTTGGTTTGTAAACAGACCGGTTTCGGCTATGTGCCATCTTCAGTGTTCTATTGAATATAATAGTTTTTTTTTAAATATAATTTTTTATAAAATAGTCGCATAAAAATTTAGCAGAAAATCGCCAAAAGTAGAAATAAAATCGCCAAAAACTATTTCTTGTCAAGTTTTCTCATCAAAATTCAAAATCCATTAATTAGTGTAATTAATATAAGAAAAAGAATCGAAATCACTTTGTTATATTTTCTTGCAGACAAGTTTTGATGCGAGTTATTTTCGAAAATACTCTTTCAGCAAAGTAATTTTCCTGAATTATAAAAATTTTTAAGTTCAATTTTGTTGAAAAAAAGCCATAAAAATCGCCAACAAATTTATTTATCGCCAGAAAAATCGGCATGTCGCCATATCAAAAATTTTGACGCCAAACAAGTTGAAAAATCGCCACGTTTGCCGAGAAATCGCCATATCTGACAGCCCTGTTGACAAGTTGTCTAATCAGTATAAATTAAATTGGGCTATGTGTGCGAAAGACGATCGTGCGCCAATAATGAAAACTTTCAGTGAGTGGATATTTGAAACCGCGGACGCCGCGAGCACCGTCGTTTCAGCGGCTTCCCCAATGAAAGTTGCAAACGTGAATTCTCATACCGAAAATAAAATTAAATCGAATATAATGAAGTTCTTTGCGTGTAATAGTAGCGAGCATAAAGTGTCGGTATGTGGTAATTTTAAAAAGCTTTCTCTAAAGGAAAAATTGGACACTGTGAAGAGATTTAGTTTGTGCCGCCAATGTTTAAACAAACACCGTCGCAAATGTTTTACAACTATCGACTGTGGTGTTGACGGATGCCGTGCTAAACATCATCGTCTGCTTCATAACAAAAATACTCAAACACCTGCGTCTTCGGGATATAATCAAGTCACTGAAAGTGCCTCCAGCAGTAGCGCCATAAATTCACACTCCTTCGCAAAGCAGAATAAAAACTCGCTTTTTAGAATTTTACCCATACGTCTCCAGAAGAAAAATGGCTATGTGGACACTTTTGCTTTTCTTGATGAAGGGTCGTCAGTGACATTAATTGAAAAATAAATATATGATATACTCGGCATTAAAGGTGTTAATGAGCCACTTTGCTTAAAATGGACTGGCGATACTACTCGTGTGGACGATTCGTCGATAAAGGCATCAGTTAAAATTACAAACACAGACAGTGGTGCACAATTTGTATTAAATGGAGCCCATACTATAGATGGTTATATTTGCCAACGCAATCATTGGATATGAATGAAATGGTTTCGAAATATCCATATTTGGCTGGCATTCCCATAAAATCATATACCAATGCAAAACCAACAATCCTAATAGACGCAGATAATTGGAGTGTTGCTGTTCCACTAAAAGTTCGGAAGGCACGTGGAACCAGCCAATTGCTACAAAAACAAGAATAGGCTGGACAATACAAGGTTCCAATGACGATCCTCGACAAAACACGTGGCTCAATATCCATAATTGCAGCTGTGATAGGAAATACGATGAACTACATCAGATGATAAAAGACAATTTTAATCTTGAAGAATCAGCAGAAAAGTCGCTGGTTTCTGCGGAGGACCACCAGTCGATGAAAATTTCAAAGACTACATGTCAAAAGGTCGATATCAAGTGGGACTTCTGTGGAAAAACGAAGTCCATAAATTACCAGAAAGCTACACCAATGCTTACAAACGCCTCATGTGTACTGAGGAAATCAACGCTACTGCTAGTCCAGTGTGGTTCTGCCAACATTTACAATAACAAATCCCAACAAACCCGGAAAAATTCAAAAGGTGTGGGACGCAGCCGCCAGATCCAACGGAGTCTGTCTTAATGATTTCATAAATTGTGAACCAGAACTGCTGAAATCACTAATTGACATTCTGCTAAGTTTCCGTGTGGGAAAGGTTGCAGTTTGCGGAGATATCGAAGAGATGTTCCACAGGATAAACGCAAGAGAGCAAAATATGCATTCCCAAAGATTTTCATGGTGGGACAAGGATGACGAGTTCGAGAATCCAAGTATCTACGTGATGCGAGCCCTAACATTTGGAATTTGTTGTGCTCCCTGAATTGCACATTACGTTCGTGATTACAACGCAGAAAAATGTAAGCTTAAATATCCACGAGCGGTAGAAGCAATTCAGCAATATCACTACGTAGATGACTTCATCGATAGTGTCGACGATGTACACCAGGCGATTGAACTCGCATCTCAGGTAAAAACTATTCATGCTGCCAGCGGATTTCATATTCGAAAATGGAGCTCAAACGACAAGGCAGTCATAAAGTATCTTAATGCCGACCATTCGCAAGAACAGAAACCGAAAGATCTTACCGCAACAGAAAAGGTTCTTGGTATGTATTGGGACCCTAATAAAGACTCTTTTATTTATATTTTCAGATTCGCCAGACTTCGGCGTGACGTTCTCATAGACGAAGTAATTCCTACAAAAAGGGAGCTGCTCCAAGTGCTAATGTCGATTTTTGACCCCCTTGGATTTTTATCATGTTACACAACAGCGCTAAAAATTCTCCTACAAGAAGTCTGGCGGTCTGGTATTGACTGGGATACTAAGTTATGCGAGTCTCAAAATACAAAGTGGCAAAAATGGACAACTTTATTGGAACAAATTTCTACGTTACAAATTCCACGATTTTACTCTCCATACCTGAATAAGGCCTCTGAAGCTGAGCTGCATACATTCGTTGATGCCGGTGAGGACGCGTACGCTGCCATATGCTATCTTCGTATTGTGTATCAAGGAAATTGCTCCGTTATGCTTGTTGCTGGGAAGTCAAATGTAGCCCCATTAAAACCAATGTCGATATCAAGACTGGAACTACAAGCAGCTGTAGTTGGCGTGAGGCTCGCTAAGAAAATAGCAAAAAATCAACGATTAAAGTTAACATCAAAAATTTTCTGGTCAGACTCAAAAACAGTTCTACAATGGCTTAGAATGGATCCGAAAAAATTTCAACAATTCGTAATGTACCGTGTAGGCGAAATCTTGGAAGACACAAATGTGACACAGTGGCGATGGGCCAAAAGAAAATCCTGCAGACTTAGCAACTAAAATTCCAATAAAACACGATGTATCCTCCTGGTTCTGCGGACATAAATTTCTACATGAAAATATATCAGAATGGCCTGGTTGTACTAATCAAGGGGAACGCAATGAAGAGGAAATAAGACAACTGGCGAAATCTGCTCTATTTCGTGAAGCACAACGAAGCTATTTTCATGAAGAAATCTGCTGTTTAAAAAATGGTAAGCGTATTGAAAAAGACAGTAAAATAATATCTCCGAATGTCTTTCTAGATGACGAGGGCGTATTAAGAGCCAACGGCCGAGCATCATTTCTAAATCATGAAGATGAAACCCTAAAAAGTGCTCTTGCTGAAGCTGAACTTACTATAAATTCACGACCACTTACCCTTGAATCGCTAGAATCATGCGATGAAGAAGCTCTCACACCAAACCATTTATTACTAGGTTCATCAAGTGGTATCAAACCTTTAAAATACAAAGAAGTCGATATACGGCACAGATGGAACTGTACAATGCTATTTGCAGATAAGTTTTGGCACCGTTGGCTAAAGAAGTATACCCCAACACTAAGAAAAAGGGGGAAATGGCACGAGAAAACGGCACCACTACAAATGGGTGACATTGTCATTATAATTGATGAAAATCTTCCGCGTCACTGCTGGCCAAAAGGCAGAATAATTGAAACTGTTACAGCGAAAGACGGTCAAGTGCGACACAAAGCGGTGTCCTCCAGCGACCAACAGCAAAGATAGCAAAACTAGATGTCGGCAATAATAAGTGGTAAACTCGTCCTATCGGCTTATTTACAAGAGGGAGAATGTTGCCGCCAAAGCCAATTAAAAACAAATTTATTATCTTCATATTTTAAATTTTTTATGTTTTCATTTATCTAAAAAAAATTAACATACATATTATTTAAAAATCATTTTAAAATGTATCCAAAATTGTTCACTGGGTTGCTTCCCGTTAACTTTCGTAGATTCACAAATTCTTATACCTAATATATTTACTTAATGCTGTAAATTTGTATGCATACATATTTGTATTATGTACATATGTACAATCATATTGATCATCATGCGTTTTTAGTTCATGTAATACATAAGTACTAAAACAACTTGTTTATAAAAACTAACGGTTCCCTTTTATGAGTCACGTAGTCATCGTAGACTATTATGAAATAACTTTAAAATTAATAAATCAGTCGATTTAGGCACGGGAATTAAACAAATTGTTTTTAAAGCGCGCGATTTCTCTAACGCAAAATTGTAAATAATTTACATATTAGTAAAATTACATATATTAATTGCACAAGAGGTGCTGTTAAATATTTTATTTTAATTTAAACCGGCTCAAATAAAACCGTGCCGCAACAAAAAGTTTATAGGAGAAGAATGAAACTTGTTTAAATGAAAAAATATATATTGACAACTAGTGCACAATTTTACAATATAATTAAAAAAGGACCATCAAATTTATATATTTATTGTGAAATTTTGCACCAATTTTCCATATATTTTTCATTTAAACAAGTTTTGTTCTTCTTCTGTAAAACTTTTAAGATGTTAGATAGGGCTTTCTGCATTTTCAGTGACGATATGTAAACGTTCAGACGATGCAAGTTTTATTGATCAGCTTCTTATTCAGCTGTGAGAAAGACAGAGAAATGAATACAAATTTCTCTTTCGCTCTCCTAGCTGAATGAGAAGTTGATCAATAAGACTTGCATCGTCGATTGGCCAAAGCCAATTAAAAACAAATTTATTATCTTCATATTTTAAATTTTTTATGTTTTCATTTATCTAAAAAAAATTAATATACATATTGTTACGAAATGAAAAATGCAGATTCAAATATAACGACATAAAACTAACAGCTGTGATGATAATCAGTATTTGGTACCACTAAATACAACACTGCCTATGTAATGTCAATAAAATCAAAACCTGGCAACCAAGTACCACAATTAAACTTGGCATCACTCGACAACTGCCAATAGAATTCAAAATAACGGAAAATGGAAGTTTCCGGAATCTTCAGGAAACGGTAGCTAGAACCTACAAGATTATTCGAGACTGCTTAATTGCAATTACAAACAGTGACATTAAACTTAAACAACATCAGCTGCAAGAGATGTAAACTTGATAACAGCATAATTTGTTTAAGTTGCAAACATTAGAGTATGTGTGTGTGCGAAGATAAACAAACAGAAGAATAATCTCATGAAGAATAATCTACACACGCACACACACTACACTATACCAAGACCAAATGATCATGCCGTATACTTAAAGATAAAAAGAGACAACTACATTCCAGAAAGTTAGCGAAGTTACCAGAAGGTTTTATAATTTACTTATATAAGGGGAGGCTGCCAGACGACATGGATAAGTGTGGTTTTAAACTTAGACGAGTAAACATCGCCAAGAATAGTTAGTGTGTACATCGCGTTTAGTTGTACGTGTTTTAAAGTAATAAATAAAGTGTTACTGAGAATTTATTTGTAAAATAAATATCCGTGTTTTATTTTATTGCAATTCAACGAATCCTGTGAAAATAATAAAACCGTTTTTATGTAAAGGACTTAAAAACGTAACAATTGGTGTCAGAAGTAAAATTGCAAATTAACTAAAAAGGACATTATTAATTAATAAAAAAAAATTAAAATTACAAAAGGATATTTAAAAATAAATAGAAGCCATGAAGTTTGAAGAGCTAAAAGTGGAGCAGCTAAAAAAGGAGCTGAGTAAGCTGGAACTGCCAACTGTAGGCAATAAAGTGGAACTTCAGAAGAGACTGATAGATGAGTTCAAGCAGCGTGGCATCGATATCGGGACATACGATTTTGAGGATAAGGAGGAAATAGAGATATGTACTCGTGCTACGACAAGCAGCTCAGATATAAATTCTATGCTAGCTGCTTTGATGAGTGAAATGAAACAAAATTCTAAACAAATTCAAGAAACATCTAGAGCTAACAATGAGAGAATGCTAGCTGAAGTTCAAGAAACATCTAGAGCTAACTATGAGAGAATGCTAGCTGAAGTTCAAGAAACATCTAGAGCTAACAACGAGAGGGTGCTAGCTGAAGTTAAAGCCACAAATGAGACACTTCAAGAAATTTCTGAGGCCATAAATAGAAGAGTAGATGGCATTGAAGTACAAGTCAACAAATTTGACGGGAAACTCTCAGACTTAGAAATATATGTAAATGAGAAACTTCACGAGCTACAAATAACAGTGAGTAATCTTCAGTGCCAAGGCGGACTAGTGCGATTTATTCCAGAGGCTTCCAGCAGAGTAAAGACGCCTTGTTTCGATGGCAGCGCACCTTTAAACATCTTCAAGTTCCAGTTCGAAACAGCTGCCAGCAAAAATGGTTGGAACAGTGAAGAAAAGGCCATAGAGTTGATTTTGGCCTTAAAAGGAGCCGCAGCAAAAGTACTCGAAACCGTACCAGGGAGCTGCAGAAACAATTTTGATGACATAATGGCGGCACTGCAGCGAAAATATGGTGGCGAACATAAGCGAGATATATACCGCATGGAATTGCGATGTAGAGGACAGAAGCCCAATGAGTCTCTACAAGATTTCGCAATGGAAATTGAGCGGTTAGTGCAGCTTACGTATCCAGGCGAAAACCATTCATTCCTGGATCACGTCAAAACAGAGGCGTTTGTTAACGGCATCCGTGATCCTGACATCAAGCTTGCAGTGTGTGCTACACAAAAGGCTACCTTTGCGGAAATAGTTTCATTTGCACTGCAAGGATAATTTCTAAGCCGCAAGCGTATATGGTCCGAAATCTGGAGGTGATTACCGAGAAAGAAGCTAATTGGGAAAAGGACATCAAAGAGGCAGTAGTGCAAGCATTGGCTTTAAATAAAAACAAAGTGCGAATAAAATGCTATAGCTGCGGAGAGAAAGGCCATATCCAGCGCAACTGCAACGCAACAAGAAAGAAAACAAAATCTGTCTCGCCATCATGGAATAATAAATGGAAGAGCCATCAAAAGTCTCGTTGTGATGGCTGTCATCAAGAGCGACAACGGGAGCAGTGTCATCAACCTGAAGCACGTAACGAGGACAGACGGCATGAAGAAATAGGAGAGCGTCTGCGCCTGGCGGAAGCCCGACTAGCTGAGGAGCGTACGAAATTGGCTGTGGAACATTGAAACTGAAAACAGTGAATCATTACGCCTCGAACGTGAGCGCCAAAGATTAGAGCGTGAAAAGCTAGAAATAGAGCTTCGAGAAATTAAGCGTCAAGAAATGCAAATTTCTGCGGTGCGTGATGGTTTCATAAAAGGTATAAGACAACGTGGTGCCTATGAGTGCTGTAGTAATGATCGTAAAGGTAATACAGGCCCAGCGTATGATAATACACGCCCTCCGGAAAGATTTGATGCCCCTCCAGCCTCTGCAAGATCTTAGCGTAAAGGAAGTAGTTACAGCTACACTTCGCCCAGTACAAGTAAAGAAGTCTTCAGTTCATCTACCGGCAAAGGAACAGGCTACAACAGGAATAGTCACATGTACTCAGCTAATAATTATCCATAGTACATAGTGAATGTGGCACACAGGCTTATAGCACGGAAAAGAGATCGTCATGCGATAACTACAAGTTGGAACCAGAGATCCGTGGTATCATCGAAAGGATGAACGACGTCGTGCATATGATAGAGCAGTACATTGGACGGAAGACAAAAATTAAGTTTGAACCACTGGAGCGCCAAGACAACTATAGAAAAGATAATTGTGTGCCTATTCGGGACGAACAGGCTTAAGTGGGCGGCAGTGTTACGAAATGAAAAATGCAGATTCAAATATAACGACATAAAACTAACAGCTGTGATGATAATCAGTATTTGGTACCACTAAATACAACACTGCCTATGTAATGTCAATAAAATCAAAACCTGGCAACCAAGTACCACAATTAAACTTGGCATCACTCGACAACTGCCAATAGAATTCAAAATAACGGAAAACGGAAGTTTCCGGAATCTTCAGGAAACGGTAGCTAGAACCTACAAGATTATTCGAGACTGCTTAATTGCAATTACGAATAGTGACATTAAACCATAGATGATCAAAAATAAAAATTAGATGTTTTAGCGCTCACTCTCGCAACCCTA
The DNA here is from genome assembly GCA_956483635.1 of Panzeria rudis. Taxonomy (NCBI): domain Eukaryota; kingdom Metazoa; phylum Arthropoda; class Insecta; order Diptera; family Tachinidae; genus Panzeria; species Panzeria rudis. The sequence continues at coordinate 66,681,207 of OY101451.1, forward strand.
ACTCCCAGCAAACATATTGGCACACACCTAAAACAAATTTCATAATGATATGAATAAAAATGTCTTTTCAAAACGTTTTCATTTCCAGCCTTAAATATTTTGTAGCATAAAAGGCATTGAATGTTATGAAAAGCATCATTTATCATAAAATACCGTTCACATCTCATTTCGTAGACGTGTAGCTTTTATTTTTTTTACTTTGTTTTTTGTGTGTTCAATTGTAATTGAATCGTGTGTGTTTACTGTGCTTTGTTCAACAAAAACCAACAACAATGCTTAATAAATTCCTGAAAAAAATGACGATACTCCGACGCATGTGTTTTCGTCGCTTGCTCAACGATGAATGAATGAGTTTTTAAAAGAGCGTAACAAATGTGTATGAATTTTTTTCAAACAATTGTTGTATGGGCTGAACATCTTTGCATTAAACTTAAACAACATCAGCTGCAAGAGATGTAAACTTGATAACAGCATAATTTGTTTAAGTTGCAAACATTAGAGTATGTGTGTGTGCGAAGATAAACAAACAGAAGAATAATCTCATGCATCTACACACGCACATACACTTCACTATAGCAAGACCAAATGATCATGCCGTATACTTAAAGATAAAAAGAGACAACTACATTCCAGAAAGTTAGCGAAGTTACCAGAAGGTTTTATAATTTACTATATAAGGGGAGGCTGCCAGACGACACGGATAAGTGTGGTTTTAAACTTAGACGAGTAAACATCGCCAAGAATAGTTAGTGTGTACATCGCGTTTAGTTGTACGTGTTTTTAAAGTAATAAATAAAGCGTTACTGAGAATTTATTTGTAAAATAAATATCCGTGTTTTATTTTATTGCAATTCAACGAATCCTGTGAAAATAATAAAACCGTTTTTATGTAAAGGACTAAAAACGTAACAATATTATTTAAAAATCATTTTAAAATGTATCCAAAATTGTTCACTGGGTTGCTTCCCGTTAACTTTCGTAGATTCACAAATTCTTATACCTTAAGCGGCCTGGAGACTATCAAAAAAAGTCATCAAAAACAAGGTTGTGTGCGTGCGGTCGTTGTTTTTCGGGTACACGTATTTGTTGTCGGCTCTGTTTGAAGAAAATCAAAAAGTTTTGATTTTTATTTTGACGGCTGATTTTTTGTACGTCTCCATTTGTGTTTGACAAAAAAATTTTATTTTTCTGTGTTTTTCGTCGCAACAACATCGCGGGTAAACAGTAAAAGAAAAATAATTTGTTTTGTGTTTTTCACCTGTGTTGTGTTCTTTTTTCATTAAAAAATAAAAAGATAAATAAAATAAAAAATATAATATTGCAAGTAAAGCAAATATTTTTCAATTGTGTTGTGCTTTTACCGCAAGAACTTTGAATATAAAAAAATTTTCAATTCTGCTTTGGTATTTTCAACATCACTGCACACAAAGTCAACAATAATTCATCGTCCGACATTTTTTCAATATGTTCACTACAACGGCAAAATACAAATTGTGTTTGAAGCTTTTATTTGTACGTCTCTTTCAAATGCTACAATCACACGACACCCACACATATGCAATGTTTGATGCCTTATTTTGATAGTCTCCAGGGCCCTTAATATATTTACTTAATGCTGTAAATTTGTATGCATACATATTTGTATTATGTACATATGTACAATCATATTGATCATCATGCGTTTTTAGTTCATGTAATACATAAGTACTAAAACAACTTGTTTATAAAAACTAACGGTTCCCTTTTATGAGTCACGTAGTCATCGTAGACTATTAAGAAATAACTTTAAAATTAATAAATCAGTCGATTTAGGCACGGGAATTAAACAAATTGTTTTTGAAGCGCGCGATTTCTCTAACGCAAAATTGTAATTAATTTACATATTAATAAAATTATATATATTAATTGTACAAGAGGTGCTGTTAAATATTTTATTTTAAATTAAAGCGGCTCAAATAAAACCGTGCCGCAACAAAAAGTTTTACAGGAGAAGGATGAAACTTGTTTAAATGAAAAATATATATTGACAGCTAGTGCACAATTTTACAATATAATTAAAAAAGGACCATCAAATTTATATATTTATTGTGAAATTTTGCACCAATTTTCCATATATTTTTCATTTAAACAAGTTTTGTTCTTCTTCTGTAAAACTTTTAAAATGTTAGATAGGGCATTCTGCATTTTCAGTGACGATATGTAAACGTTCAGACGATGCAAGTTTTATTGATCAGCTTCTTATTCAGCTGTGAGAAAGACAGAGAAATGAATACAAATGTCTCTTTCGCTCTCCTAGCTGAATGAAAAGTTGATCAATAAGACTTACATCGTCTAAACGTCGACTATATAAATAGTTAGTCGACGTTTTGACGATGTAAGTCTTATTGATCAGCTTCTTATTCAGCTGTGAGAGACAGAGAAATGAATACACATTTATCTGTTTTTCTTACAGCTGATTAAGAAGCTGATCAATAAGTCGTGGTTCACACGAAGCAAGTCTTATTGACCAGCTTCTTATTCAGCTGTGAGAAAGACAGAGATATTTGTATTCATTTCTCTGTCTTTCTCAGAGCTGAATAAGAAGCTGATCAATAAGACTTCCTGTTAGTAAAATTTGTTATTACAGTTTAGAATCGCTACAAATGTATATCTATTGACATCACTTTAAGTACTATGTAATGCAACTCTGTTGTATAGGCAGCGCCTACTTTTGTAACTGAAATGTATATATGTATGATTTCATCATCTTTTTTTTTACTTCAATAAATTGTCATATCAACAACAGGTTATGGTCCCAAATACACGCATTTTATAAAAGGAGAATTTTAATAAAATTTCAGCAAATAACAATTCTAAAATGAATTCAAGATACGCACAGCTTCCAAAATTATCGAATAATAATTACCATGTTTGGAAATTCAACATGGAGTTGCTGCTGTTGGATAGAGAGTTGTGGGACGTGGTTATCGTTGTTCCTCAGGCACAAGATGACAAGTGGTTGTCCCGTGATGGAAGGGAAAGGGCTGCTATAGGGCTTTCCTTGGAAGAGTCCCAGAAGGTAACTATAAAGCATTTAAAGACTGCAAAGGAATTCTGCGATACCCTGAAGAAACACCACGATAAATCGAACATGACGAATAAAGTGAGTCTCCTAAGACAGATGTCATCGAAGAGGCTGGTTGGTGGTCAATGCATGGATGATCACATAGTGAATTTTTGGCAATTGTGGATCGTTTGCGCGATTTAGGAGAAGAATTAGAAGAACATAAGGCTTTAGCGTTCTTATTGGGTACATTGCCGGAAGATTATAATAATTTGATTTCTTCTTTAGAAATGCGCTCCGAAGCAGATCTGACACTTGATTTTGTGAAGGAGAAGCTACTTCAAGAGTTTAAAAGAAAATCTAACTGTGAGCATGAAAATGAGTCTGCTTTTAAAATACATAAGAAGAGGTTTATCCCCAAGTGTTTTTCATGCGGAAAGTCGGGACATTTTAGAAGAGACTGCAGGAACAGAAATTCACAAAAACAGGAAAGGCCAAAGGAAAAACGCGCTAATCTTGTTAAAAGCGATAAATATGTCTGCTTTGGTGTAACGAAGGAAAGAACAAATATAGACTGGTTTATTGATTCGGCTGCTACATGTCACATGTGTTGTGACGAGAACTATTTTGTAAACATTGATAAACAACAAGGTGAAACAGTTTTCATGGCAAACGGTACTGAATTGAAAGCAAGCGGTAAAGGTGAATGTCAACTGTTTTGTGAAAACAAAGAAATTCGCATAAAAAATGTACTATTTATTCCTGAACTGGACGGTAGTTTGATATCTGTTCGGAAATTAACTGCTGATGGTTTCAATGTTTCTTTTGATAAACATGGTTGCTCAATATCACAAAAAGGACGAGTACATGCAAAGGCATCGCTAAAAAGTAATTTGTTTGTTCTCAATCATGATAATACTGCAAAAACGGTATCAAATTACAGAAATGATTGCATTCACGTCTGGCATCGCCGCTTTGGCCACAGAAAGATACAGGCAATAAATTCATCTGTATCCAAGGAGCTAGTGCAGGGCGTCAGTGTAAGTAAATACAATTGTTCGTCTGATTGCGAAGTATGCATAAGAGGAAAATTTCACAGATATCCATTTCCAAAGCCGTCTGAATTTAAATCCACTGAAATTTTAGAGTTGGTTCACTGCGATTTATGTGGCCCCATGCAAAATACAACACCAGGTGGTAATCGATATTTTTTGACGCTAATTGACGATTACAGTCGTTATTGCACAATTTTCTTTATTGCCTCAAAAGAATTGGCATTTGAAAAGATAAAGGAATTTGTTGAAAGATCTGAAAATCAATTTGGAAAGCGTCTCAAGATACTAAGAACCGATCGCGGTGGCGAATTCGTCAATAAGAAACTACAAGGATATTTCAAACAGAAAGGTATCACTCATCAACTCACCGCACCATATATCCCCGAGCAAAACGGGGTCGCAGAACGAAAGAATCGTAGCTTAATGGAGATGGCCAGGTGTATGCTATTTGGTGCAAATATGCACATACAATTTTGGGCTGAAGCCGTGAACAACGCAAATTATATTCAGAATAGACTTTTGTCGTCTGATGTAAGTATCACACCATTTGAATTGTAGTTTGGCAAACCACCAAACTTGGGTCATGTTCGCATTTTTGGTTCCGTCGCTTATGTAGATGTCAACAAACAGAAACGTAGGAAGCTATATGAGGTCGCCGTTACATCTTATCTTGTTGGGTATACTGAGAACTCAAAAGTTTTTCGTTTACTTAATGCTGATACGAATAAGATAATTAGTAGCCGTGACGTAAAATTTTTGGAATCGGATAATGTTGATACTCATGTATCGTTGAACGATGGTATTGCAAATGACATGGTGAATGTTTATCTTTCCAATATCAATTCCGATGTTATTTCTTCCCCTGCTTCAGTGGAAAGAACAGGCGATGGCAGCATTAGCTCGGAAAGCTTTTGTGGGTTTGAATCTGCGAACGAATCATTAACGTCGTCTGAGTCTGAAGATTTATCAAGTGACGTTAAAGAGACACCTAGAGTTTCTACAAGAACAAACAAGGGCATACATCCCAAAAGATATGGGACCAGACAATGGATAAAGGCCATGAAAGAGGAAATGAAAGCATTACAAGACAACAACACATGGGATTTGGTTGAACTACCCAGCAACGGTAAACTTATTGAGTGCAAATGGGTTTACAAAATTAAAGAAACAGCTAATGGTGAAAGAAAATATAGAGCCAGATTGGTCGCTAAAGGGTTTTCCCAAAAATACTGAGAGAATTACGACGAAATTTTCGCACCCGTGGTAAAGCAGACAACATTTCGCACCTTATTGGCGGTTGCTAGCTATACAAAAATGAAAGTTCGCCACATCGATATAAAGACAGCATTTCTCTACGGTGAGCTAGACTCAGAAATATATTTGAAACAACCCGAAGGATTTGCTATGACCGGAAAGGAAAATTTGGTGTGTAAGTTAAATCAAAGCTTGTACGGGCTTAAACAGTCGGCTCGATGTTGGAATCGGTGCATCAATCAAACTCTGATTGATTTAGGATTCAGAAGGGGAAAGGCCGAGCCTTGTTTGTACGTGAAGGGTAGTGGCAGTTTGATCACATATATTTTAATTTATGTGGACGATGTGATCAAGAAATGAAAATGAAATTCAAAATGTTATACGTACCCATAAGTCATTTTTCGAAATAGCCGACTTGGGCGACTTAAAACTTTATTTGGGAATTCAAGTAAGCTGTGACGCTGGTGTATATTATTTATCACAAGAGAAATATATTAATAAAATATTAATCGAATTCGGTCTTTAAGATGCCACGATTTCATCTATTCCCATGGATCCTGGATATTTAAAAATTAATTCCGATAATTTTCTTGCAAACAACGAATTATATAGGAAAGCAATAGGGTCGCTCCTATATGTCTCTAACATTACTCGCCCGGATATTGCTGTTGCGGTTTCAATTTTATCACGCCAAATCAGTAACCGTGTGATTGGACAGAAATTAAAAGAGTTTTTAAATATCTAAAGGGCACCAAACATTTCAGACTGTGTGTTGGATCGAAATCAGATCTGCAACTAAAGGGTTATGCTGACAAGCTTGGTAATGCTATCATTAGTTATGTTAGCCGAAGGCAAACAAATGTAACATTATCATCCACAGAGGCTGAATTCGTTTCTCTAGCTGAGGCATCGAAGGAACTTTTATGGCTGATTCAATTGATGAAGGAGTTTGAAATTAGTATTACAGATCCCATAATTTTTGAGGATAACCAGAGCTGCCTAAAAATCCTTCAAGAAGAAAAGATATGTCCTAGAAGCAAGCACATTGATGTAAAATACTATTTTGTCCGTGACTTATGGAGATCTGGAAATGCACTGTACGAGTATTGTCCCACAGAATCTATGGCGGCTGACATACTTACCAAACCTTTGCTGAAGTTTAAGATGATTAAAGGCTTCATTAGTCTTGACTTTCTGTTGCTGTTCTGTGCTGTGACGTTCTGTAGAAAATATTTTGTAATTACTTGTTCTGTGAATGGAATCAGCTGTTTTTAAAAGCAAAAGGTAATAAAAACAAATAAATTGAAATTGTGAAAATAAATAGTTTTGTGAAAAATTCTGAAATAAACACAAAACCACAAACACCAAAAAACACCACAAAAACTAATACATACGCACTGTTGGCTGTCACTTAACGTTGAATTCTATTTTCTACAGTTTTGTCCGCAACAGAACAGAACGAAAAAGGAACAACAAACCACTCATACAGATTTTCAATTGAACAGAAACGAAACAGCTGATTCAGAACAGAACAGCACGTACAAACTAATTCTGCCTTAATATAAGAAAATTAATTGGTTTATATGATTAATGTATTTTTATTAGAAACCCCTGAGATTTTATATACATTTTGATTTGTACAATATTTGCAATATTGAGAAGGGGTGTTAGTAAAATTTGTAATTAGTTTACAATCCCTACAGATCTATATCTATTGACATCACTTTAAGTACTATGTAATGCAACTATGTTGTATAGGCAGCGTCTACTTTTGTAACTGAAATGTATATATGATTTCATCATCTTTTTTGTTACTTCAATAAAATGTCATATCAACAACACTTCCATCGTGTGAACGCCATCTAAGACTTGCATCGTCTAAACGTCGACATATTGAAACATATCATGCCTTACCCTACGTCTTCACGAGCCATCGACTTGAACATGACATGAACATGACGCCGGCAGAGCAACTGTAAAAAATTCATAAACTTCTTTGTGTGGTGAATACGATGTCCATGTTCTGCCTTATCAATGTGTTTTTTTGCTAGTGCAACAGAGATGAAATAATGACCAATTTTGTTGTCTCTTTTCTTCCTATTGAAAGTGGTTGTTGACGGCGGATCTCATGGCGAACATTGATGCTCAGACATATGTTCGGTCATCGATGTCAGACCATGGACGAAACATGGACATGAGCGGTCTACATTAGCCATATGCGATCTTCGACATGATGTTCATACCAACCTCATGGCTAAATTACGTTTTATAGTTCTTTGGATGAATTAATATATAATTTTCCAACGTTTTTAATATAAAAGCTTAAGGAAGTGCATTGATCAGCTTTGAAAGATGGTTTTGAATGACAAAACTTTGAATCATGTTCGATGAAAAAAAATTTAGCACATTAAACTTTGTATATCCTAAGTTTAATGTGCTAAATTCAAATAATTTAAAAATTTTTTTTCTATGACTAATAGTTCAAATAGCCACGTCAGTATATTTCACCCTAATCCCTACGTCTTCACGAGCCATCGACTTGAACATGCCATGAACATGACGCCGGCAGAGCAACTGCAAAAAATTCATCAACTTCTTTGCTGTGGTGAATACGTGCGATGTCCATGTTCTGCCTTATCAATGTATTTGGTGGTAGTGCAATAGAAATGGAATATTTAACAATTTCTTTCTGTCTCTTTTCTTTCTATTAAAAATGGTTGTTGACGTCGAATCTTATGGCAAACATTGATCTCAGCCATATGTTCGGGCATTAATGTAACAGCATGGACGAAACATGGACATGAGCGGTCTACATTAGCCATATGCGATGTCCGACATGATGTTCATGACTAATGTAGACCCCCAGGTACAGTTGACGTGACGTAGACAAATATGTAGTTACAAAATAAGCGGGATTGTTTAACAAAAAAGGTTTGTTGAAATATTTTATTAAAACAAGTTATATAATAAATAAATAGTTACTCTACTTTAGCCAATTATAAATACATGTACATTAGGGCATGACTTTTTAATTGTTTGTAAAAATGCAAATGCTCCAGTTCCAAAATCGTGCAGGGCATGGAAAAAAGAAAGAACGTCGATTTCGTTTTTGCGCGATCGTGAATAAGGTTCACTCACCAAATGCATTGAAGTTTTATATATACGTTTTATATTCACTAAAAAGACACTATCAGGTGTGTCACAGAAACAAAACAGGTACGAAAGTGAAAACGAAATAGCTTCTTTAGAAAACGAAAAAATTTTCGTTTTTAATTTTACTCCTAAGGTGACCATACGTCCTCTTTTTTAGAGGACATTCATCTATTTTAACTCGCTGTCATCTATAAAATTTGTGTCCTCTTTCTGTCACCTTTTTTTATTATCAGTCATCTTTTGTCATCTTTAATATTAAAAGAATGATCAATGTTTGCTTTTATTGAACTTTTGCTTTTGAAAATATATGGTAGCACTTTTTTACGAGAAAGTTAATATATCGATTGATTGCGTGGAGGCAATAATAACAATCAGGGTCAACACGAATAAAAGCTGTAAAGAATTTTCAAAATAGTATGAATCAAAAGAGGCTATTTTAAAGAAAGTTCACGAATCTGAAAAGTACAAGTAAAACTATAAGCTAATTATATTATATACTGCAATAAGAAATTTTGAATAATGAATTTTTAAGTTTTGTTATTTCTTTTAACTACTTTTACATATTTATAAGACTGAATTACATTATGAAATTTTTCTTGAAATTAGTTGCATGAAATTTTGTTTTATAGGCAAGAGGTGTAGAGAAGCAAATGGGGTAGGAAAAATGGCATGACTTAAATTTTCAGGGGATTTTTTTGATACTTGCTTCCTCTTCATTTCTTTCATTGACGGTTATATTATAAAATTGTTTAAATTTTATTTTTTTAAATAGTGTTTTGTATACATTTTATTCGCTGTCAATTTTTTTTCAATTAAAAATATACTTTCATTTGTTTTTATAACGAACGCACAAACCTTATTTCAAAAGAGAACTACCAAAAAAATTTCAAGACGATTGCTTGAAATTTTCAACGTTTAAACAGGCGGTGAAATACGTAGCAACTTTACAACATATTTGAAAAAAATTTCATAATGTAAATTCAGCCTAAGTTAAAGTAAAATTTTCCATTTGTTATTTTTTACATACATACATGTATGTATGTGAATGTAATTTTTTCTGTTAAATATGTAAAAACTGTATACATTGAATTCAAATAAATTTTTTACTATTTTTGTTGTCATCTTTTTCTTTCTTCGAAATCTGGTCACCTTACTACTCTGCAATAAAAAAGTGGAAATATTTAGAAAATATACAAACACAAGCAACATTAAAACAATCGTTTTGCATACTTTTGGAAGAAACAAATTAATATTAGCTCCGTAAGTTTTGTTTGTTCATAGTGGCGCCTTAACATATGTAATTTTTTTGTGTTAGAACTTTGTAATGAAAAAATTTGAAAGCTGAAGAAGCAAAACCAAAACTTTACGAATTTGAAAGTGTGAATATTTTCACTTTCGTACAAGTTCTGTGACAGACCTGTATACATATTATACTTCAAACAAGTTTTGTTTACTCGTTTCCAACGATTTTGTAAGTACAATTATAAAAAACAGCTTATTTCGAGTAAAATATACAACATTTTTTCTCGATAGCGGTAAAGCGAGAGATGTTCTTACTTTTTTCCATGCTCTACACGATTTTGGAACTGGAGGATGCACCAAAAAAAGTAATCCCCTAATGTACATATCGCTCATTTACTAAAACAACGCCATAACTCAAAAAAGGAGATTTTTTAGTTAATAATACAGAATTGATCTTCGCAACGTTCTTTATATTCACCCCTATCGCGAATGTTATGGGAATAAGTTGTTTGGGAGCAAACCTATATTCCCATTCCCAACAAACCAGTCTCGCGAATATTTTGGGAGTAAAAGTTTCTATTGTGAATTATTTGGGAGTAATAGTTTCTATTGTGATTATCAGTGCTTTATAAATAATTTGTGTGCATACTTTTAAAAGGAAAATATACACATTTTAAAAAAATATTTGTACAGAAGGTGAAATTTGTTCGGCTCACCATATTAATAAAAGGAATAGGACTCATATTCTATTTCCTCATAAAATTTGGTTAAATAGCTGATGTTTCATTAATACTAGTATCCACGATCAAACGTGGTAAAAGCAAACAAAGGACGCTGATGATGACAGCGTAGCGGCTGTCGAAATTAGTAGTACTAATCCGTTCTGCTAGTCTGATTGGATATTCTAATATTCCACTCTTAAAAATAATTTGAATTTACATTATTAATTCAATTATTGTGAACTTAAGCCCAATAATAATAACTTCCAACTTATACACATTTTAAAGAAATTAATAAAGCTCAACTGCGTTTTTTGGTGCTGGAAGATATTGCAGCGAAGATACATACGCGATTAATCGTTAGAGGAAAATTTGTCTGCTAGCAGCAAGATGTTCGCGGTACCACCCGTAGTGAAAATAACTGGGACTTTGGCTAGCGCACATCTCCTCCAACCGACAATTAATTTGCTATTTATTAACACTTGTGCTCTTTTAATAAAATAAAAATGTAATTTACTACAGTCCTAGCTTAAATACAAATTACAACTTACATGTTCTCTTCTCGTTCCCATCGACACTTGTTGTGAATTTATTTTGTAAAATTATTTACGGGAGTAAACATTGGCGATGCCACATTTTTTAAGTTTGTAAATTCGCTCCCAAAAACTTTGTTATGGGAAACATTCACGATAGAAAATCAGAAAATTTGGGAGTTTTTTCATGGGAATAGTTATTCGCGATAGGGATGATTATGTAAAAATTTCGTTAAAATATGTATATTGTAGTCACCTCTTGAGAGAATATATTTCTTTTTTTTCATTAGGTTGTATGTAAATTGAAAATTTTAGTAATTTTCTGCAAAACTAGTTTTTTTGAGTTGTTCCAGACTTGCAATTTTTGCTGCAGAAACTCTTTAGTTTATTGCACGCAGTTTCATATACTGTTATTCTCTTTTGCTTTGAAATTCGCACTTGTTAATTTGAAGTTGGCTGTAGGTGTATTTTACGTTTTATTTTGCATAAAGAATTCAAAAATTGCAAAACTAGAATTTCATAATGTGGACACTAACGCAGCAGAATTAAAAAATTGCATCAACAAAAGTTTCAAGTAAATGAGCAATAATTGTAACAATTACAAATACTATCCATTTGGTATGTGACCGAAATAGATCGATTACAAATCGCGTGATTTCACAAAACTAATAACAGGTAAATAGGTGTTCTATAGATAGCACGATATAGTGGAATTGAGTTTGAATTCGAATAAAATATTCTAATGTGTTGTTTCCACAATGCAAACAAACACTGCTTGTCTAAAATTTATATGAAAATCATTCAGTTTTTTAGTGATTTCCATATAAATTTTAGACAAGCAGTGCTTGTTTGCACTGTGGAAACAGCACATAAGTCTCGAAAAGAATAAAAATGTCATCTTTCATTAGAACTTGTTTTTTTTAATCGACGCGATTTGAAATCAATCGATTTCCATCACATACCATTATATATAGGTTTTTAACTTTTCAAATTCGGCCTTTCCAAATCAAATTCCGGCTTTTAAAAAACAAATTCGGTATGTATTTTCCAAATCAAATTGATTATTTTACAAATCAAATTCAGCATTTTTCAGACCATATTCGGCATTTTAAAAATCAAAATCAGTTTCTTTTAAAATGTCGAATTTGGTTTGAAAAATGTTGATTTGTAAAATATTCAATTTAATTTTGAAAATTCTGTTTGTTTTTTAAAAACCTGAATTTGATTTGGAAAAGGCCGAATTTGGAATTAAAAACCTATATGTATACATATTTTAATTTATTTTAGAACTTTTTAACCACCTCTTCACAGGCAGACTTGGCAGTGGGATATTTATACTCGAACCCAGATTCCAAAGTGCGTTTTGGATGAATTTTCGCACCAGACAATAACAAAGCCGAACGATCATTCCCAAACAATAATTCAACTACAAAGCCAGGAATAGGAAACAGACAAGGACGTCTTAAGGCTGAAGCAAACGCCTATATCAAAAATGTCAAAAGCAATATACATAACTCAATACAAAATGTGTACCTTTGAAAATTGACCATTAGTTACTATTTCGGGCGCTACTGCATTGAGGGCCCCCTTACAATTTTCCGATTCTAAGCAGTGTTGTATTAACCGACACAGATCTTCTATGTGTATCCAAGGCAAAATTTGTTTTCCCGTTCCCATATGTCCTCCTACGCCAAACAGAAATGGGTGCCATATGTTTTGAATCATACCCCCTTCTCGACCTATTACAACACCTGTTCTTAGTTTTACCTGGTATAATTAATTTGTGAGAAAAATTTTCATTGATATGAAATTTTTATGATATGCGTAAATCACTATTTGGTGATTTAAATATTGCAGCAAATCAAGGCTTAAATGTACTTTAGTGAAGTTGCTCCATACAAAATAAAAATTAGCCTATGTGATAGAAAATTGAAAAATAAGAAGAAAATATGAAATAAAAAAGTTCGCGGCAACCCATATTTTCCGAGTTATGAGCCTCTGAAGTTTTCATATAAAACTCTGATTATGCATTACATTTATGAATTTAATAGGTCAATATTGGTGTCATTTAAAAGCTATGCAGAAAATCTTTAGTAAGAAGCATCATTAAGTCCGTACGATGGCCTGCTATGCAGGGAATCATTCTTCAGCGGAACTACTATTCGACATACCTAGAGGAGAAAATGTTTGATCCCGGCCGAAGGCCGGCTATGTAGGGAATTATTTTCTTCAGCGAAGCCGCTATTCGACATACCTAGGGGAGAAAGTCCCTACACCCGGCCGAAGGCCGGCTATGCAGAAAATCTTTCTTCAGCGAAGCCGCTATTAGACATACCTAGAGGAGGAAGTCGTTGAGCCCGGCCGAAGGCCGGCCATGCAGGAAATTATTCTTTAACGAAGCCGCTATTCGACATACCTAGAGGAGAAAATTCTTGAGGCCGGCCCAAGGCCGGCTATACAGAACATCCTTCTTCAGCGAAGCCGCTATTCGACATACATAGAGGAAAAAGTTTTTGAGCTCGGCCGAAGACCGGCTATTAAAAACAAAATTTTTTCAAAACTTTACACCTATTTAGTTGTGTTTAGTAGCGTTTTAATTGATAAAAATAACTACAATATGCAACAGCTTTTAAATGACGCAAATATTGACCTATTAAATTCATAAATGTAATGCATAATCAGTTTTATATGAAAAGTTCAGAGGCCCATAACTCGGAAAATATGGGTTGCCGCCACGCCAACTTTTTTATTTATTTCTTCTTATTTTTCAATTTTCTATCACATAGGCTAGTTTTTATTTTGTTTGGAGCAACTTCACTAAAGTACATTTGTTCCCAAATCAATAACATGATTATAAATTGTCAAAAAATAATAACTTTACATTAGTTAGTTCTCACCCCTCTTGTTTTATAAGCCAAGCTGTCAGGTAAAGAAGCAGCTTTCTCCCATTCGATACACAACTTAGACATAAAATCAAATTCCTCCCCAATGTCATCCTCTGAATATACTTTACTGTCATTAGGTCGGTACAGCGATACTCCCGAAATATTAACAAATGTCTGGACTCCTTGTGATTTTTCAATAGCCTTTACTAATGCTGCACTCGTGTTAATACGAGAATTCCAAACGTTTTGTTTGAATCCGGCAGTCCATCTGCGTGAAGGGTCTAGCACATTTTGTCCAGCTAAGTTGACAACAGAGGTAACACCACTGGGCAAGCCATCCCTTTCCAATTGATGCCATGTAATACGTTTCAGTCCAGGCATACGCGAGACAACAGTGACCTCATAACCATGGCCTGATAAGTGTTTAACTAAGTGAGTTCCAATAAAACCACTACCACCGCCTTTCAAAGATTATTTTTAATATATTTATGCCTGTCAAAGTAAAAGTTATTTACCAATTAAAGCATGTTTCGCCATAACTTTATAATTTATCAACGCTCAGTCCAACGTTTACGTAAAACCGTTTGTTTGTAATGAATACCAATAGAATGGAAGACACCAACAAAAACAAACTTTTATGTGGGATCAAGGTACATTAAACAGGTATCACTACAAGATCAGCTGTTATAGTAAATTTGAGAATGGGTGCATCACACAGACAATAGATTTTTACATATCTGGTATTTTTCTACTACAAGAACAGCTGTTTTTGTATATATTAGAATGTGTGCGTCACACAGACAATAGATTTTGACACATGTCTGGGAGTTTTCTATCAGCAACGGGCATGTGTTAGTAAATTTGAAACAGCTTATGAATGTGTGCGATTCACAGATAATCGATTTGACATATTTCTGGGGTATTTCTACTAACGAAATACATGTGTTTTTGGTGTTGTAATGAATATTCCTTGGAGGCAGCTTATGAATGTGTGCGCCACACACAATAGATTTGACATATTTCTGGTATGTTTCTAACAACAAAACACGTGTTTTTTGGTGTTGTGTTTGTTGTAGTCGGGTGGTACCTGTATTATTGTATCATGTGTGGGACCATGATACAATAATCACCGTAAAGAAAACAAACTTTTTTATTTTTTTTGTTATCCGCGGGTGCTAATCAAACTCACCACAGTAAACCGTTTTTTCTGTATTCGTTATTGTATTATTTGATAAGTGGTGAATTATCTTAAGCGGCATGGCAACTTATCAAACTGTTTGATGAAACATTCATTTTTTTGACTGGTTAGTGCAAAAAACCTCACACGTATAGTTTGATGTGAGTTTGATGAAAAACAAAACAATTTTGATTTTCACTACCGCCGATCACGAAATTTTAAGCTTGTTTGATGAGTGGCTGTGTAATTACTTCAAATGTCATTTTTGTTTAGTTTTCGCAGCGACCACATCATTTCTATGGAGAAGCATTATTTAAAAAAACGGATGAACAAAATTGAATTTATTGACGTTTATCGTGGTTTGCCTGCTTTATGGCGAGTTAAATCGAAGCAATATAGCAAAAGAAATTAAAAAAATATGCTTAGTACGACATATTGCTTGAAACTTATACAGAAAAAACCCAAATGCTAAAAAAGGATGTCGCACGAAATTTTAACTCTCTTCGAACTGCATATGGAAAGGAGTTAAAAGGAATTAAAATAAAAGGAATTAAAAAAAGGGAATAAGAAAAACTAATTTTGAACAAACAAAAAGTTTTTTATTATTTTTTTTATTATTTCGGCTTTCTAGTTCAATAATTTAATTAATGTAAATTCAAATTATTTTTTATTAAGAGTGGAGTGCTGGAATATTCAAATCAGATTAGCAGAACGGATCTGTACTACTGATTTCGACGGCCGCTACGCTCGTCATCATCAGCGTTCTTGTTCGCTTTTACCACTTATGAAGGTGGATGCTTTTTTCAATGAAACATCAGCTATTTAACTAATTTTTGCCAGTAAATAGAATACAAGACTTATTTTCCATGGTAAATTCTTGCATTTTTATTTCAACTAAATTTAGTCAGCTTTGAAATTTCACCTATCTGATCTAATCCAACACTACCACACTTATTGTTTTTCGGTTTTGATGAGTATTCTTTTTTTTAATACATCCACTCAAAGCTGTTTGTTTGGTTTTTGTTATTATACATGCCTTTTAAACAGTCTTCAGTTGCTTGTCTTGATTTTAGTTATAGGCAAAATGTTTAGATATGATTATATGAAAATGTTTAAATATGATTATGCTATCTATGTACGTAAAAGATTTAAATGCTGCAAGTTTTTGGTATTACATTTTTAAATTATTATTGAAAGGGATACAATCTTGTGAACATATTAAAGGCTTGGTGCAATAACTCGGTAAGCCACATAAAACCAAAAATTGGTCTTATGTGCTCATAATCTGGCTATGTAGCATAGCTTAGCATACAAGAGAAATTTTTTGATAAATTCTAGTCAAGGCGAATTCATACTAGGTGGCCGCAAGAGCCTAGCTGCTTACGTAAATGTTTACACATTTGGCCTGTCAGCAGTGTTAATGTACCAGCTATTTTGACAGCCCAAATGTAAATTCTTCACGGCGAATTCTTTTGCGACTACCTGGTGTTGATCTACCTTGACTCCAGTATTTTACAAATAATTATGCTGCGTATTTAAAGTAGAAAATTTCAAAAGAAAAAAATTTTGTGCCAAAAAAAGTAATTTTTTCCCGCACTTTTTTTAAATATAGCATAACTTACAGGGACTCCAAAATTGTCACTAATAATATTTGGCAAAACAACAACAAACCCTAAATACTAAAGTCGGCAACTTAAGAAATTGAATAATAACAAAAAAGCACAAAAATGCAATAAAAATATAACAGAACTGGTGAAAAACGTAAATTTTTAAGGTACAAAGTAGTTTTCATTGGCTATTTATGGTGCCTAGATACGTTAAGATTGGTGTTCGTGAGAACAGTGTGATTCGCAATCGTAATACCATGATCATACGAACAGTAATATTCGAGGTTAGCTCTTATTCACGGTTCGCGCCCCAACCATGATTGAATCCATGGTAGAATTATACTACAGGTAGTAGCGAAGCTACAACAACCCAACAACAGCAAAAACAACACGGCTTTTTATTGTTCTTTATGTTCGAGGTTGTCAAAAAGCACAAAAGAAAATTTGAAAAAAAATTTATATGTTCACATGTGTGTGTTTACTTCGCCATGTTTTTTCAGTAGTGTGGGTGTGTTGGTATAACATAAACAACTTTTGACAGAGTCGAACTCAAAAAAAAAAAAAAGTTCGTTAACGCTTCACCACTACCTCTATTATTCTACCATGATTGAATATACATCACAGATACACAGAATCCTCACATTTGACAGCTGAAAAAGGTTTTTCTAATGTGTTATGCAGTTCTATTTCCAACATCATATGTTCACGTGTGGACCGCAAAAACATTTATTTGCAAATAAATTGCGACATAATTGTTTAAACATATTTTCAAGAAATAATGTTGAACATAAGCTGTCAAATTTGATCGGCATTTGTTGTTTGCGTGAATTAAACAAAAGAAAATTGTAGCTGTGGTAAAAATACAAAGTTTTTTAAATAAAATAAAGCAAATTAAAATGAAATAGTTTTAAACAAAATTAAATAAATTAAAATAAAGACAAAAAACATCGATCCATTCACAGTGAATTTTTAAAATTTATGTCCAATACCACAATACGTGTTCTATAGCGCAGAACATAAGCCTATACATGAACATATTTCTGCTGTTATTCTGCCGACGTTATTTCTTATGTTCGGAAATAAATATTGCGCGTGGAGACGTGCAGTTACATGTTGTTGTTGTGTTTACTAAGATTGTATGAATGAGATAGTCAGTTAGAAACCACGTCCATACAATTTTCTTAATGTTGTTGAATAGTGACGGGTCTAGTTAGTTGTCAATGATCTACATGTTTCGCTATACAAAATTTTGAGAGCGAATCATCTTGGCTCATTTTGAATCTACTTGCGAACCTCGAAAACTTACTATCATATCCAATTTTGATATCAAATTATCGCTAGTTTATCTGAACTAGCTGGGAAAAAAAATATACAAAGAAAAATAAAAAAATTAATGTATGAAAAAACTAAATAAAAACATTGAAGTACAATAATACAGGTACATGCATTAGCGAAAATTCTCGTCAGCTGTGTTTTGTATGTACGTGTTTGTATGTGTGTACAACCATGGCGAATTCAGTACCAGGTAGCTTTATCATCACAGATGATCATCTGCTGATTACACCCCATCAGTCAAACTGTATATAAGAAAAGAGAAAAACTAATCCGAACTGTCAAAGCACAAATAAAAATAGTCCTACACCTACTTTGTATGTGTGTTTTGATGATAAGGCCACTTGATATTAATTCGCTTTGTGTACAACGAATTTAGTTATTGATCAGTATGTAGCTTTGGACAACTCACATGAAGATTTGACAACCTAGATGAGAAAAATTTTCTAATGCATGTACCCAAGGTAGATTGAACAGGTACCACCACAAGAACAGCTGTTTTTGTAAATTTGAGAATGTGTGCGTCACACAGACAATAGATTTAGACACATGTCCGGGCATGTTTAGTAAATTTGATTGAGGTTATGAATGTGTGCGACTCACAGATAATGGATTTGACATATTTCGGGGGTATTTCTACCTATATAATACATGTGTTTTTTGGTGTTATATTTGTTTTAGTTGTGGTGGTACCTGTAACCCAGCAAACCAAAACATTTGAAAATAATATCGGAAAGTCGGAAAGAGAAAAAGCTGCTAGAGCCCACTCGTCGCTCAGTTTGTGCCAGCAAATCTTTCGTTTTCGATGTTTCGCTGACAAATCAATAGCGAACCAATATCGAAGAAATATCGATACCACAAAAATGCAGGAAAAAGTAATTTTTCAAGATTGTTATCTTTTTTTTAATTTATCTATTTTAATGTAAATGGAATATTTATTTATTTAAAATTGTAACTTAGGCTGCAGTCAATCAGATTCGAACACGGTACCGCCAGGATAACAGATTAGCACACATCCACTAGGCTATCGTGGAAAATTTTTTTCTATTTAATTATTGCACACATGAATGTAAATTACACATTCGATAAATTATCGAAAATAGTTCAATGCTGCGAACATTCATATTTTATGAAATTTGGCAATTGCGCTTGTTATCGTGACATATTTCGATGCTGCGAACATTCACATTTTATGAAATTTGCCAATTGAGCTTATTGTCGCATTTGCGATCATTCGGTTTTTTTAGATTCACGAGCATTTAACGAACAAATTTGTTTCGAAAATTCTTCGTTTTAGCGAACCTTCTTTTATTTCGAATCTCAGGTTTAGTGGGAATGAATATGCCTTGCATGTACCTGTATTATTGTATCATGCCTTGGTATGAACTTGGTACAGAGATCTGCGCCGAGCGATTTTGTCGGCGGCTCGTAAGAAAGTCGTCGGCGGTGGCTTAAATTCGACTGCAGCAGGCTGATAGGGGAAGTTGCCACACTCATACAAAATGAAGGTTATTGTTTTGTGCTGCCATCTCATAAATTATGATAAAAAGTACAAATCATACAATGAATTAAAATCCTGACCGGCGGCTGAATTTAAGCCGGCTTAAATTCGGCGGCGGCGGCGGCTGTAAAAAATAATCGGCGGATCAGCTCAGTCGTCTTAAGCCGTCAAGGCGCAGGTCTCTGACTTGGTATAGAAAACGATACTCGTAAATATGAATTGAAGTGTCGATATCTCGGTTGTTGTAATATCGGCGATATATATCGATCTTTGTTTTCTTAAATATCGATGTTTTGAGGTATCGATACAGTTTGCCCATCCCTATTAACGTTCAACTAAAAACAACCTAATTAAAAGCCTATCCAGATGAAAAAAATAAAGACCGGTCCACAGCCAAATAAAAAAATTATAAAAAATAAAATAGAGTACGTTAAAATCACATTAAAAGCATTGGGCCAATAAACAGCGTGCTCTTTCGGCCAAAAAATCAAAATGCATTTGCAGTTGTTCTGGTGTTGAAGACAATTTAGGTGTAATTAAAATAACATTAGTTGCTTCAGTTTTAATAGCAAATTGTTTAAAAAATCAACATGGGGCAGAGAAATATCTTTAAGCTACATGCAAAATTATAATTTTGCAAAGAAAGCCCTAATTAAAAGAAATTAAGTGTAATAATTGATAGCTGCAAGTGAATCAACTGAATGCGTTACTAAAAAATATAATGTTGGAGTCAAGCGTTGTACGTTATTGTTTTTACGGTTCTTGTGTAATTATTTCCTCTGAACTCTTGTATCACTCATATATATGGCTTAGAAAAAATCTAGAGAAACGTTCATCTTCCCAAGAAGTATGTGATGTTATCTGGACCAACGAACTTACGCAGTCCTGCGTCGCTAAACATCGTTTCTATAACAGTAAAAGCAGTGGTGTTGGAAAATCCACCGCCAAAGTTATTGCAAAATGTGACAATCCTTTTTGTGCTGAAAAAAATATAGGTCGTCTAATAGAGTTTATCGATTCGGCAAAATATTCTATCGATTTAGCAATGTATACGTTTACGTCGTTTGAATTATCGCAAGCATTTCTACGCGCTCTTAAACGCGGTGTTTTTATACGTATTATAAGTGATCACGAAATGGCATATTCGTCTGGATCACAAATTATACCACTAACAAAAGCAGGTAATTTATTAATTATATCTAAAGCCCGTCATACATAGGGCTGCCATTTCCATTTTGAGAAAAACGAGGACTTTGTCCTAAGAAAGAGACAATCTTTATAAATATATTGATAAAAAAACATAATTGGCAATCAAATTAAGTGACGCCGACTCATTTGAAATAACAACGACAGTAAAGTGCTGCCAACAATTCAACAGTTTTGATGTAAGACTAAATTTATACCATGACATACATATTTTGTGAAATTAGTTGCTTGAAGTTTTTTTTTCCAGATTATCATTAATGTATTCTTTTGTAGTGACTAAGCCATCTAGTTCAAAACAGAATATTAGAGAAGACTATATGACTTATGGCCGAAATTCCCTTGTTGTTGCATTCATTCATCAAATGTTACGGAGGTCTCCGCGATGTGACAAGAGCAACACGAAAATGCGAACAAATCAATTACGAAAAAACTGACATGGGGTTTCTGAAACAACGATTCCGTTCTGCTTTGTATTTTATACGAAGTAGATAAGCTTGTTCTGAAACTAGCTGTTATAGAAAACATCTTGCAGTTGTTATTAAGCAGAAAAATAAATTTCCCATCCAAATACAGAAAAAATTGATGTGTGTGAAGATAAATTTAAATTTAAAAAGCAAAGACAAACCAAAAATTTTTGCCCGAGACAATTGTCAAGTTAACAGAGCACTGTTAAACACAACAGTTAAATTTAAGAAAAATTTCTGAAGCAGATTAGTGGTCATTATGGAAAAATCGGGATGTGAAGGGATGTGTAATAACTTGCAGAAAAGGTGGCATATCTGAAATAATTTTGTAACTCTGGAAATATGAGTTAAAATTTGAATTTAAGAATATTTTCTTGAGAAGATTAGTGGCCATAGTGGAAAAATTGGGATGTGAAGGGATATCCCACTATGTACAAATGGTGCTCCAGGTAGTGTCGTAACTTGCAGAAGGGTGGCATATCTGAAATAATTTTGTAACTTTAGAAATATGAGTTTTAAAATTTGAATTTAAGAATATTTTCTTGAGAAGATTAGTGGTAATTGTGGAAAAATGGGTATATGAAGGGATATCCCTCTATATACAAATGGCGCTCCAGGTAGTGTCCTAACTTGCAGAAAAGGTGGCATATCTGAAACAATTTTGTAACTGGAAATTTGAGTTTTACAATTTGAATTTAAGTAAATTTTCTGGAGATGATTAGTGGTCATTGTGGAAAAATGGAGATGTGAAGGGATATCCCAGTATATACAAATGGTGCTCCAGGTAGTGTCCTAACTTGCAGAAAAGGTGACATATCTGAAATAATTTTGTAACTTTGGAAATATGAGTTTTAAAATTTGAATTTAAGAAAAATTTCTTGCGAAGATTAGTGGTCATTGTGGAAAAATGGGGATGTGAAGGGATATCCCACTATATACAAATGGTGCTACAGGTAGTGTCCTAACTTGCAGAAAAGGTGGCATATTTGAAATAATTTTGTAACTGTGGAAATATGAGTTTTAAAATTTGAATTTAAGAAAAATTTTTGGAGAAGATTTGTGGTCAATATGGAAATATTGGAGATGTGAAGGGATATCCAACTATATACAAATGGCGCTCCAGGTAGTGTCCTAACTTGCAGAAAAGGTGGCATATCTGAAATAATTTTTAACTCTGAAAATATGAGTTTTAAAAATTGAATTTAAGAATATTTTCTTGAGAAGATTAGTGGCCATAGTGGAAAAATTGGGATGTGAAGGGATGTCCCACTATGTACAAATGGTGCTCCAGGTAGTGTCGTAACTTGCAGAAGGGTGGCATATCTGAAATAATTTTGTAACTTTAGAAATATGAGTTTTAAAATTTGAATTTAAGAATATTTTCTTGAGAAGATTAGTGGTAATTGTGGAAAAATGGGTATATGAAGGGATATCCCACTATATACAAATGGCGCTCCAGGTAGTGTCTAACTTGCAGAAAAGGTGGCATATCTGAAACAATTTTGTAACTGGAAATTTGAGTTTTACAATTTGAATTTAAGTAAATTTTCTGGAGATGATTAGTGGTCATTATGGAAAAATTGGAGATGTGAAGGAATATCCCACTATATACAAATGGTGCTCCAGGTAGTGTCTTAACTTGCAGAAAAGGTGGCATATCTGAAATAGTTTTGTAACTCTGGAAATATGAGTTTTAAAATTTGAATTTAAGAAAAATTTCTGGAGATTAGTGGTCATTGTAGAAAAATGGAGATGTGAAGGGAAATCCCACTATATACAAATTGTGCTCCAGGTAGTGTCCTAACTTGCAGAAAAGGTGGCATATCTGAAATTTGTTTTCTCCATTTCGACTTTTTGGCATATGGGCTAAACCAATACCATGGTCGCGATATGACTAAGGTTAAATATTCTGAAATATGACTATTGTCTTCAATGTCCACTGGGTCAGATTCGCCGAGGAAGATGGGTTTGGGCACAGTGGGCATATTACTTGAAGAAGTCATATTTGAGAATATTTAACATTAGTCATATATATATAAAATCTTATAAAAAATTTCACAAATACAATTCAGGAAAACTAAAAACGCAGCTTAGTAGCCCCAACCATTGTATTTAATCTCTACTGGGTCTGCTTCGCCGAGGAAGAAGGGCTTGGGCACAGTGGTCATATTACTTGAAGAAGTCATATTTGAGAATATTTAACTTAGTTATATATTCAAAATCTTATAAAAAAATTTCACAAATACAATTCAGGAAAACTAAAAACGCAGTTTAGTAGCCCCCACCATTGTCTTCAATGTCCACTGGGTCAGATTCGCCGAGGAAGATGGGTTTGGGCACAGTGGGCATATTACTTGAAGAAGTCATATTTGAGAATATTTAACATTAGTCATATATATATAAAATCTTATAAAAAATTTCACAAATACAATTCAGGAAAACTAAAAACGCAGCTTAGTAGCCCCAACCATTGTATTTAATCTCTACTGGGTCTGCTTCGCCGAGGAAGAAGGGCTTGGGCACAGTGGTCATATTACTTGAAGAAGTCATATTTGAGAATATTTAACTTAGTTATATATTCAAAATCTTATAAAAAAATTTCACAAATACAATTCAGGAAAACTAAAAACGCAGTTTAGTAGCCCCCACCATTGTCTTTAATGTCCACAAGGCCTGATTCGCCGAGGAAGAAGGGTATGGGTACAGTGGGCATATTACTCGAAGGAGTCATATTTGAGAATATTTAACCTTAGTCATATATTGAAAATCTTATAAAAAATTTCGCAAATATAATTCAGGAAAACTAAAAACGCAGTTTGGTAGCCCCAACTATTGTCTTTAAAGTCCATGGGTCTGATTCGCCGAGGAAGAAGGGTTTGGGTACAGTGGGCATATTACTTGAAGAAGTCATATATGAGAATATTTTACCTTAGTCATATATTCAAATTTCTTATAAAATAATTTCACAAATATAATTCAGGAAAACTAAAAACGCAGTTTGGTAGCCCCAACTATTGTCTTTAAAGTCCACTGGGTCTGATTCGCAGAGGAAGAAGCGTTTGGGCACAGTGGGAATATTACTTAAAGAAGTCATATTTGAGAATATTTAACCTTAGTCATATATTCAAAATCTCATAAAAAATTTCACAAATACATTTCAGGAAAACTAAAAACGCACTTTGGTAGCCCCAACTATTGTCCTTAATGTTCATTAGGTTTGATTCGCCGAGGAAGAAGGGTTTGGGAACAGCGTTTTTGTAGAAAAAGTCCTAAATTCAGTGCAATACACATAGAAAATAAAAATATCGCATGAGATAATAAAAAAAAGTATTTAACCAGGCATATTTATCTTTACACACATCCGATTTAAAACGAATCGTTGTAGAAAAATTTAATCCACTAAAAGCAAAAAATTCTCAGACTTTTTGTGTTTTTCTATTTTTTTAGAGATTAATATACCATATCCGATATTAATTCATTATATATCATCATAGTTATTACTACAGGCTTTTCAAAAAACTGTAACTTTTGAATCTGTTTTCATTCCTACTTAAAGACTTTGTACAATAAAGACTGTCAGTTGTAGTTAACTCTGTAATAAATATAATTACATAAGGCTGAACCCACACCAAATACGACAAAACTATTTTTTGTGACGTATACGAGAACAGAACATTAGTTCTTATGAGACAACTCCCACCAATTTTTTTTTGATGTGCGTTATAATCATACGAGTGTGTTTGACGTATAAGACAAAAACGTTTTGTCGTATTTGATGTGTTTTCAGGCTAAGTAAAAAAACCCGACTTCAATGCATAGATCTTATGTACCAGATTACAAAACCAATGCGATTTTGTGTAAGATCAAATGGCGTGCTTGTCTACAAATGGGGTGTCCGCCCGCAATTTTTCATAGTACCAAACATTTCATGTCCTTTCAAATAAAATATTTTGAAAATCTGTAAAGAAATGTCGGAGTTATGTGATAATTAATATATCGGGCAACCACTTTGTCCGCCCGATTTTCACTTCTATGGGATCAAATGCAAGCAATTCATTTGAAACAAAAAAGAAAACATTTTGAAAATTGGTTCATAAATGGAAGATTATGCGATAATCAATATTTCCGGGGGACGGCATAATGCCCTACAGATTTTCGAAAAAAGAATTTTGGAAATCGGTTCACATGTGACAGACTTATGCTTAGTGGAGCAAATTTTTGGAAAACAATTATGCAACAAAACTGCAGGCAAACCCTTAAAAAAATCGGCTTACAAATGGCAGAGTTTTGATTGGGGGAGCGAATTTCCTCACCGATTTTCGAAAGAAATAGTGGAACCAAACAGCAAGCAAACCCTTTCAAACAAAAAAAGATCTTTGAAAATCTGTTCACAAATGACAGAGTTATGCCATTACAAACATAAAAATACACACGAATTCATAACCTCCTTCTTTTTTGATGTCAGTTACAAAATAAAGAAAATTACAAAAGGTATTTGTCAGGATACTTTGGCATTTTAGAGGACTTTCTAGCGGGAAGCTATGTCATCTTTAATCAATACTTATTAGGAGGAGACTAAAACCTTTCGAATGAGACAAAATTTATTAATATATGAAGACGCGCTCTACAGTTATTCAATCTTGAATATTGACGAACATTTCTCAAAAAAAGACCGAGATACCCAAGTTTAGACGGTTATAAAAATAAACCATAAAAAGTATCGGGCTAGTTCTTACGCCACGTGATGCGCACGTAAGAGTAGAATATACATACATATGTTTATGTATGTCAAATTTCGTGAAAACGGAAAGTTTTTGAAATGTGAAGTGCCAAGCAAACGAAATATGTACAAAAATTAGTTTTAATGGGGTTCGACAAAAAAGACAAAAGATGAAGCACCACTGATTGCTCGAATCAATTTTTTCATTCTTCTGCAAGACTGCAAAAAACGTGTTCAGGAAATAATTGCATTAGCAAAGAATTTTACACTTGAAAAACATTTTTTATATAAAGACATAAATTTTTTAATTTTGGGTTTAGAGCCAGCGTCAAAAAATAAAAGCAGCAAAAATGAGGCACCTACTGGTGTAGGTATTTTTCCCTTGGGGCAATGTTTGGTGATCATTGATCTAGTTTAATAAAAAAATACATGGCGAAAAGTGTAAAAAGTAGGACAACCCCGGACACTTGCTAAAAAAGAAGTAGGACTACCCCGGACGCCCTAAAAAAGAGGACGGTGTCCGGGGAAAAAGAGGGCGGATGGTAACTCTAGTCATACACGACACGCTTCGTACATCTAACTTATAACCAGTGCTGTTACGATTTTTTTTCCAAAAATCGTCAAATTTGGGAAATAAAATCGTCAAAATCGGTAAGATTTTCAAAAAATTTCATCAAAAAATCGTCACACTAAAAATCATCTGTTTTATAGTATTTCACAGTGTTTTATAAAAACAAAACAATAATTTCTATAGAAAGTAACAATTCAATGTAACAATTCAATTCGGCACGGGACATTGCAATTTTCGCGACTTATGTGATTTTCTTATTCTTTACAGTTTAGTAATTTCATGAGGTAATATCACTTTTTAGACAAACAATATTTGTGAATTTTGCTCTCTTTTGGTTCCGGAGTTACGGGGCTCAAAACTTTTACCTTTTTACTGGTTTATATCCGTCAACCCATTTTGATATCCGTTAACCCATTCTGAACCTGACTTTTTACGTAAACGCACCGTTATCTCAAAAAATTACCAATATATCGCTATGTATATAAATTTGCAGATAACCTTCCTAGCTTTCATTTGATATTATTTAAATCTGCGGGGATACTCTGTAATTCGAAACGAAAGAAATGCTTTCGCATTGCAATGTAAATAACATACAAATGCGAACAGTTTTTGTTTCGCATCGCATTACAGAGTTAACCCCTGACACTTTAGAAATGCGGAAGTTATGCAACTTTAAAAGTTAGTTTTTATAAATAAATAGTTTTTTAAGTAGTCTGCACACCCGGCATTGACCGTGTGCAAAGATATAACAATTTAAGTTTAGCTACCGCACTCCAAAAAATACAATACCCTATCCGATAGAAAAATGTAAAACATATACATATATATATAAAATTGGCAGTGACCCAGTTCCAGTACAAAATTGTTATGTACTATGTAATAGCTATTTTCATTATGTATGTCGAATGGTGGTTTCGCTGAGTAAAGATTATCTGACTAACCAGCCTTTGGCCGGGATTAAGGACTTCCTCCTCTATGCATGTCGAATAGTGGCTTCGCTGAAGAAAGATTTTTTGCTTAGCAAAAACTCTGTTATAAATTTTAGCATCTGCTAAACTAAACAACACTTTTCATATACATGCCAATGCACATATGGAGATTGCCTCGAAAAAAATATATATTTTTGAAAACCCATTTTTGAAGTTGCATAACTTCCGTATTTCATTAGTGATAGTTTTCAAGTATACACTAAATGAAAGCTTGAAAAGTTCTATATAAATTTATGTATCTTAATTACCGTTATATGGGTAAGTTTTTGAGATAACGGTATTTTTACGTAAAAAGTCGGGCTAATTTTTTTAAAATTGCATTTGGTTCACAATGGGTTAATAGATTTTAAAAATGTATGTACCACTAGAAAGGTATTTTAGAGCACTTTAAAATGATATATGTATATTGTAGGAGATATGGCCAGTTCAAAATAAAATTTTTGAATACCGTAACTCCGGAACCAAAAGAGAGCGCCGGAAAAATCTCAAAAACTGTTTGTCTAAAAAAGGCTATTACATCATGATTATTTTTATTTTCATTTTCAACAGCGTTGGTATTCTTGATTTGAGCCATTTCTTCAACTCATTTGTGCAATTTTTCGCGTATTTTCTGACTCTGCGTTCTTCAGAACAATTCTAGTGATATGGACATCTTTTGATGACATTATATTTTATTTTTATTAATTAATTTCGCACTAAAATATTAATTTTGCACTAAAAGCGATAATTGATAGAAATAAGTAATAGAGAAAGAGTATTGTAAAATTTATTTAAACTTTATAAACAAATGTTTACACGACTCTGCATATATGTATATCATCATACGGAATTCAACATAACATGTAGGCGCAAAAATTGTATGCTAACTGATATGTTGACATATCATTTGCTGTCATATGTTGACTTAAAAAAATTTGGTACTTTCAGCATTCCGTGTAGATGCTAACATATTGAATATGCTGACAGGTGCGTTTGTTGTTATTTTAGAGCATATGATTGTTAGCATACATTTGCTGATTCAACATACCGTCTAGACTAAGTCGACGTTTAGACGATGCAAGTCTTATTGATCAGCTTCTTATTCAGCTGTGAGAAAGACAGAGACATTTGTATTCATTTCTTTGTCTTTCTCACAGCTGAATAAGATCAATAAGATTTGCATCGTCTAAACGTCGACTAAGCTTTAAAATTTTGTGGCCAATTCAAATCTAGATTATATATTACAGTAATTTGAATTTATAATGATTTTATACTTTGAGCAGCTTATGAGACAGATCATTTAAACATTTTATATTTTCCAAAATTATAAAAAAAACATAAGTTCATATCCGTATTCTAAGTTTTGTGACAAACGTCAAAATTATAACAAATTACATTTTTTATATTCTGAACAAGTTAAAAATTGTTATTTGTTATACGTTTTATTTTGACATTAGGCTTAGATTACGGCTGTTAATAACGATTATACTCATATAAATACACAGAAGTTAGGGGCAAGATTGCGTATGCCCATTCGGTTACAGCACATGCCCCCAGTACATAGAGCAGAGGATAAGAACATTTCAAAACTCAAATCTTCGGCGATGCCTTGTATTTAACCCTTCGACGCCGGTGCAGGCGATATATGTCTTGGCTAATGAGTTCCCCCCTGATTTAAGGGCTACCCTATTAGCGGCGAAGGAATTATTGAAAATAGCACTCTTCAATTCAGACCTCTTCCGCGAGATCAGCTCCTCTTCTCCCACCTTGGGTAATAGCTACACGTTTGTTTATCACAGGCTTAGAACCATCTTTGATAGAATTTCTCCAATTGGTAATTTTGATCCCTCGGATAGAATAACGATTTTTGGGGACCCCCATTTAATAAGAGATCTGGAGTCCCACTTGAATATATGAGGTTTCACTTTTATTCCTGCATTGACAGTTACATCTCAAATGGGTTTGTGCCCTTTGCAACTGATGCATCTATTTCCACCACTTCGACTGGATGTGCGGTCTACCGTATAACTGAGGATCGTTTCAATCTTTACAGATTTTCCCACCGTTTCTCTTCACTGACTGGTAAACTCCTTGCGATTAGGAGTGCGATTAGCATTGCCATTGACAGTGGAAATACTGGTTTAGTTATTTTTACGGATAGTCGGCACACATGTCTTAATCTACGTGATTTTAGGACATTTAATTATATCGTTCATGAGAATCATGCGATGGTTGAGGACTATAATTCTTGATTTACATATTGTTTTGGTGCCCGCACATGTGGGTATCTCGTTTAACGAAAAGGCAGATTATATGCAAGACAGGCTATAAATATTGGGATCCCATCGGAGGCAATATTAACGCCTTCTGAGGCTATTCGTGAGATCAAACATATTTTAAGACATCAGTGGAATGAGACTTATTGCGAGATCTCGTTCCACGGGAGCATTTATTTTCTCTTTATATCCAGAAATTCCTAGACAACCGTGGTTTTTGGGGTCTCGTTTGGGTCCCAACCATATTAAAATACTGAATCGCTTTCTTACGGGACACTCCTATGATGGTGTGTACTTGCACGTGATCAGGGTCAGGGCCTCTAATTTGTGTTCCGCACAGAAAAAAATAGACAAGAATTACATTCAATAAAACCATGTTATTAAAAAAAAATATGATTTTCAATAACATTTATCTTTAACATAATAAAATATTTCGTTGTAAGTATTTCTTTTCCATGCCGGTTATTTCTTTTCTTTTTATACATAAGTACTTAAAACAAGTTGTATCCCATAAAAAAATAAATGGGATATGGCTCAGTTATAGAGTGTATGCTTTACGTCCGGAAAGCCCGGGTTCGTATTCCAGCCATGTCAACATTTTTTTAATTTATATAAATATTTTTATTTTGAAATAATTTTGTTATCAATATAGGGGAATTCTTTATCAAAGGAAATTTGAAAAAAAAATTATTGAATACCGGGATTTTTGTTATCAAAAACGAAACTTATTTTTTTCTGTGCGGTTGTAATATGATTGATAACGCTGAACATATTATATTTCATTGTTCTAAGTACAATAATATTCGTTTGAGACACGGGATTTTTAAGGATTTCTCGGACCTTTTTTCTTTGCTGAATTCACACAACTCTGAAATTTTTTCAAAATTATGTTTATTTATTGACGAGGCTAATATTGCCGATCTGATTGTAGATCATAACGCTTTCGCAGGTTTTACCTGTCAACTTTTGCGGAAGTAGGCATTTTTCAATGCCCCACGTTTTTATCGGATCAATTGCTTCTGCACCTCTAGTGCTTAATTCATAATAAACCTTTGCTGTCACTACAGCTGTTAATTTTCACTGCATCGCAAAAAATTGTGATATTACATCAATTCTTTTGCTGGCAACTTATCGGAGATTGTGGGATACCCTGCCTTTGTGGCTATGTGCCTCTGCAGCCATTGACATTTTTAGAATAAAAAAAATACATTTGCTGATTCAACATACCGTCTAGACTAAGCTTTTCAATTTTTATTTTATAATGATTTTATACTTTGAGCAGCTTATGAGACAAATCATTTAAACATTTTATATTTTCCAAAATATGCAAAGTTATAAGAAACACAAGCTTATACCCGTATTGTAAGCTTTGTGGCAAACGACGAAATTATAACAAATTACAATGTTTATATTCTGAACAAGTTAAAAATTGTCATTTGCTATAATTTTTATTTTGCCATAAGTCTTAGAATGCGGCTGTTAATGCCGATTATACTCATATAAATACACATATTTTCAGTAAATTTTTTGCAACAATAGACTTTGTTTTTTAATTTTAGAGCTTTATGTTATATGTATATTAAAGCTAAAACAAATTATGTATAAATTTTTTTAAATCAGATCTAACGTTTTATATGAAATATTAAGAAAAAGTAGTAATCTCAACAAATCGTCAAAGTATATGCGACACTGAACAAAAAATCGTCAATCGTCATTTTAGTAAATTTTATCTAAAAAATCGTCCAAATGAAAAATCGTCACGTTTAACAGCACTGCTTGTAACCAAGGCGAATTAATTTTACAGGTGGTGGTTAAGGTCTATTTAGTAAAATCGTATCGCGGGTGACAGCACTTTAAGTGTCGCTCAACTTTAGGCGTTAGTTATAGAAAACGTATCATCCTACGTAGTTTTGTCAGCTGTTAGTATTTTATTGTAATGTGTAGATTTTCTACGTGACAAAAGCAACGGCACGATTTTAGTAAACAGCAACAAGCTTTGTTAATGTTACAGATTTTGCCAGCTGATCCCTACGAACGCGATACGTTTTTACTAAATAGACTTTAATAATACAACAAAAACAATATCAATTCGCCTGTCAAAAACAGAAGACTAAAATTTATTTAAAATGTACTTTTAACCACAGAATATGGAATAGAATACTCACTTTTGGCAGCTAAAAAAGCTGTTATCATGCGTTATGCAGTTTTACATGCAAAATGTTCTTACTAAGATAATATCAAAGGGATAGTCAAATTAGAAACCATATTGTAACATAACATTAGTTGTTATATTAAAGATTAGTGTAAAAAGCCCTTTCTTGCAATAAATATAAAATATGTAATAAAAGCACAATGATAATTAAGCACAGTTACATATACCTCACGTGATGTATGCAAATGTACTTATACATAATATAATCAATCACATAGATTAAGTTGAAGACATGTAAATGAATACTCTTAAAACCAGTCAATAAAAAGATATTGAATTTATAACATCACATGGCGCAGCCGTCGGTAATTACTAAATGCTAACAAGAAATAAAATCAAGCAATTGAAAGAAGAAACAGACAACGTGGATTCCGAAGAAGATAAGTTTGAAGAGGCTGAAACTGGTGTTGCAGAAAATAGGATAAAAATGGACTTTGTTAAAGCCAGTTAGTAGTCTGATCTTAGAAGGCAACATCGCAGAGAATTGGAGAAAGTTCAAACAAAATTTTGAGATATTTTTGGAAGCTGCAGACTTGGGTGCCCAGCCGGACAAGAGGAAGATAGCAGTTCTTTTAAATGCAGTTGGTGAAGAGGGATTAGAATTATTCCAAACATTTAGATTAACCAAGGAACAACAAGCTGATTATAAAGAAGTGGTTGCAGCTTTCGAAGGGTTTTGCATTCCCAAAAAAACGCATAGTATATGAAAGATTTTTATTTTTTTCAAGAAATCAAAAAGACGGAGAAGCGTTTGATAATTTCCTAGTGGATGTCAAAAAGCTATCTAAATCGTGTGACTTCGGGGAGCAACAGACATCATTAATGAGAGATCGAATTGTCCTTGGGATAAACAACAAACGACTACAAGAAAAGCTGTTGGAAAAGGAGGTTAGTTTCGATGATGCTGTGGAAATGTGCAGAGCTGCTGAAATATCGGAGGGGCAAACAAAAGTGATACAAATGAATATCAGTTCGGGTAGTTCTGATGCTGCCTGTAGTAGTGTGGTGCATCAAATTAACAAGGAAAAAGAGGAGAGTAATTTCCAAAATAAATTTCAGAAAAATCAAGAATATTTAGTGAACAAACAAATTGATTCATTTTTGTGTAAAAAATGTAATAGATGCCATAAGCCAAGACAATGTCCAGCTTTTGGAAAGAAATGCATGAAATGCAATCGAATGAATCATTTTGCTAGTTGTTGTAATAATGAATCGGTATCTTGTATAGAAAATGTTGATACTAATGATGATATATTTTATATAAATTTGATTTCAGTTAAGAAAAATAATAAATGGATGCACAAGCTAAATATCGAAAATAATTTCATTGAAGTGAAATTGGATACAGGTAGTGATGTAAATATATTGGCATACAAAACTTTTCGAGGTATAAAATGTCACAGTAAAATTACGCCAACATCTACAGTACTCAAAGCCTACGGTGGTCAAGAAATCAAGCCTAAAGGAGAATGTTTTCTGAAATGCTCTTATAACAACAAAATTAGTATTGAGAAATTTATTATTATTAATGAAAATCTGTGTTCCATATTGGGTGCCGAGGCGATAGACAAGTTAGAAATAGCAAAAAAGGTAAATATTCTAAATATGGCACAATATGAAATTATGACAAAAGAAAAATTTATTAAAAACAACTTGGATGTTTTTAATGGCATAGGCAAATTTCCGGGTCAATACAAAATAAGATTAATGGAAGAAGCAGTTCCAGTAGTCAAACCACCTAGACGAGTTCCATTAAAAATATTAAACAATTTAAAAAACTCATTGGATGCTTTGACTGAGAAAAATATAATTTCAAAAGTAAACGAGCCAACAGATTGGGTACATAACATAGTAATAATTGAAAAATCTGATGGTACTTTACGATTATGTCTAGACCCGAAAAATTTAAATAAGTATGTTAAAAAAGAACAATACTTAATACCAACTTTGGAAGAAATTCTGCCGAAATTAAAAAATGCAAAATTTTTCAGTGTATTAGACCTAAAAGAAGGGTTTTATCAAGTAGAATTAGATAATGAATCAAGAAAGTTGTGTACTTTTGCGACACCCTTTGGTTCATTTCATTTTAATAGATTACCATTTGGGTTGTGTACAGCACCAGAGATTTTTCAAAAGAAAAATCAAGAAAACTTTTCAAATATACCCAATATATCTATATATATAGACGACATAATAATTTATGGAGAAACAGAAAGTGAACACGATGAAGCGCTCAATAAAACTATTAACAGAGCAAGAGAGTTAAATATAAAATTCAATCTAAAGAAACTTCAATATAAAGTTAAAGAGATCGATTATCTGGGACATAAATTTACAGAGCACGGAATGGCACCAAGCACAGAGAGAATCAACGCAATTAAACAACTAAGAGACCCAAGTAGTAAAAAAGAACTACAAAAGTTTTTGGGGCTAGTAAATTATGTTGGAGCATTTATTCCAAATTTAGCAGAAATAACTTCACCGCTAAGAGAACTCTTAAAGAAGAATACTATTTTCGTCTGGCAAAAAATTCACTCGGATACTGTGTCCAAAATTAAAAAAATGCTTATTAATTCTGTAGTACTGAAGCACTTCGACGAAAATCAAAAGATTTTTATACAGACAGATGCTTCACAGAATGGCTTAGGTTGTTGCTTGCTACAAAATAATGCGCCGATTGCATTTGCCTCAAGAAGCTTATCAGAAACTGAGCAAAGATATGCCCAAATCGAAAAAGAGTTTTTGGCAATAATATTCAGCTGCAGAAAATTTCATCATTACATTTATGGCAGAGATATTATTATAAAAACAGATCATAAGCCACTTATTGGATTAATGGAAAAAGAAATCCATAAAATACCATCGGGAAAATTGCAACGGATGAGGTTACGATTATTACACTATAAGGTGAAGTTAGAGTATTTACCCGGGAAATATATGCACATTGCAGATTACTTATCAAGAAACCCTTTAATATTTAAACCCTCAGAAGAAGAGCCAGTTTTTTATGAGACAATACTGTCTATCAACGTTAGTACAAATAGAGAAAATATGATCAAGATAGAAACTGAAAAAGATATAGTATTGAGTAAACCAATGAAATTTTATAAACAAGGATGGCCAAAAGACAAGAGTAAAATGCCCGAAAATTTACGGTTTTATTTTAACAAAAGAAATGAAATTATTGAAAACGATAGTATTCTATACTACAAAGATAAAATTATGATACCGGATTCAATGAAAACATACATATTGGATTTGCTACATGAGTCTCATATGGGAATTTGCAAAACTCAGAAGAGGGCAAGATCTCTAATGTACTGGAAAAATATGAATAAAGATATAGAGGAAAAAATTTTTAACTGCAAAATATGTGACCAATTTTCAAAAAACAATGTAAAAGAACCTATGATTCCCCATGAAATACCTATGATCCCCTTTCACAAAGTGGGATGTGATATTGCAACATTTAATGGAAAAGATTATCTCATAGTAGTGGATTATTGTAGCAAGTGGATTGAATACAAATTACTGCGAAACAAAATGTCAGCAGAAATAATAAAACACTGGATGGAAATATTTTCCCAGTTTGGTATACCCAGAACAATCATAGCTGACAATGTTCCATTTGGCTCATTTGAATGTAAAACGTTTGCCGCAAATTGGAACATCGACATTGTCACGAGCTCTCCACATTATCCGAAATCTAACGGCCTAGCTGAGAGAGCAGTTCAAATTATAAAAAATATTTTTAAAAAATCCTCAAACCATGAAGAGATATGCGTAAAATTAATGGAGTACAGAAACACACCTCTTCAGGATATGGATATATCCCCAGCGCAAATAATGTTTAATCGTTTGTTACGTACAAAATTACCAGTATCTGAGAAATTGCTAGAACCAAAACTCAATTGTAACATGGAACAACAATTAATGAAAAAGA
This sequence comes from Panzeria rudis, assembly GCA_956483635.1. Lineage (NCBI taxonomy): Eukaryota > Metazoa > Arthropoda > Insecta > Diptera > Tachinidae > Panzeria > Panzeria rudis. The sequence goes on from OY101451.1 coordinate 66,717,068, forward strand.
CACGGCATAATGAAAAATATTACAATAGTTCGTGTGGAAGAGAGCTAAAATTTCATAAGAGAGATAAGGTGTTAATAAAGGATCGCAATCAATGGAAAAATGGAACCATAATAGATCGATATAGCTCTCCACGTTCATACATTGTTGAGGACGATGAAGGCAAAGAGTACCGAAGAAACAGTTGGTTTTTAAAAAACAAATCTCACTACGTATCCAATAACACTTCAATAAAAAAGAGGGAGATGTAACATAACATTAGTTGTTATATTAAAGATTAGTGTAAAAAGCCCTTTCTTGCAATAAATATAAAATATGTAATAAAAGCACAATGATAATTAAGCACAGTTACATATATCTCACGTGATGTATGCAAATGTACTTATACATAATATAATCAATCACATAGATTAAGTTGAAGACATGTAAATGAATACTCTTAAAACCAGTCAATAAAAAGATATTGAATTTATAACATCACACATATTAGAAAAAAGGATTTGCTTTCTCTTTCATACAATCTTCGTAATGTTGTTAAGTGACGGGTCTAGTTAGTAGTCTATGCTTTTAACAACTGTGATTTCAATATAAAATAAAATAAATACATTCTTTTGTTTATTGCCACATAAAAGTGTCTATGCCTTGCTAATCATTTAAAAACAAATGATTAAAAAACAATTGACAGATACAGCCAACGCGGCGAAATAGTCATATCGTCGCTCGCATGACCAACTAACGGAACTGACATTTTTTCCGAAACTGAGTTAGGACCACTATGGGACTTCTTTAGGCATGTCGCATCTTGTGTGTAAATTATGTGATTGTATATAGTACCGTTATCTCAGAAAACGCCATAACATTTTCAACGTATCTGCAGATTTTGGAATCAAAAAATCGCATTAAAATCCAATATAATACCATTTTGCCATAATAATATTGAAGAGTAGACGTCAGAGTACATAATTAGAAAAGCAGACTGAAAATATCATGCATACCTTTCGACGGGGACAATGGAATAAAGGGTCAAAAATATTAAAACTGCTCTCCTGTAAAATTTTGTAAATGTCAGTTCCGTTAGTTGGTCATGCGAGCGACGATATGTGCTTTCAACCAGGGTTGTCAGATGTGGCGATTTCTCGCAAAAGTGGCGATTTTAAACCTTGTTTGGCGTCCTAATTTCCGACTTGGCGATATGGCGATATTTTGGCGATTTATGAAGTACTTGGCGATTTCGTTGGCTTTTTTTGGCAAGCCATGCATTTTTTGGTAGTTTTATGTATGAATATTTATACATTCATATGTATGTATGCGAACAAAATGTATTGTAAGAATATTTTCAACACATCAAAATTCATCTGTACCTTCTGACGAAATGCTGAAGGATAATTAACCCTACTCTTGAGGATGAAGTGAATATTGTTCTTGATATGTATTAAAACTGTAACCATTGATAAACATAGATAGCAAGCTCTCGCACTGTCAATAAAATAATGACAACTCTCTTTACACATATAGATATTGTGAATTCATCAAAAATGAGAGGACACCATTTTTTGCATTTCAACACACATGAGAGACTCATTTTTCCACTTGAAAATGCTCTAAATCGTAACTTTTTTTCCACGCACAAACATTTTTTAGTTTTATTTAATTTTTTTTATTTGTTTTAATATAAATTTTATATTTGCTCTTGCTGTAATTTTAAAATATTTGTTGTGTGCACCCTGTTTTAAGGTAAGGCAGTTCACGAAATTTGGCAGCCCATATCAAATGAACAGCTGTTTATTTGCTTATATTTTTTTGTGTCTGCAAAGGGGGAAAAACGGATGACCACGGCAGGAGTGAAGGGAAAGGGTAGATTATTTTGCTAGGATTTCAAGATAAAAATGCAGGAAAAAAGATGGTGGAAAAATAGGGGGCAATTTTGGCGCTTTATAGGTGACTTAGATCTGAGAAGGGGAAGAAAATGGCTTTTTGATTGGGATCATTGAGAAGAAAAGATGTGACAGGAGTTGGGCGGATATTAATAAGCTGAAAAAGAAAGTGAGTGGAAATAAAGTAAAATCAGTAAAAATTTGATAAATTTTAAAGATTTTATTTGGAGTTTTCGTGTAATATAAAACAAAATTTTAAATTATCACAAAGACAAAAAGTGAAGTTTAAAGTGCCATGCTAATAACTTTAAAAAATAATTAAAAATTCAGGTGGTAAAATGAAAACCACATAGAAGGAATAATTTAAAACTTAAAGCGATATTAAATGCAAAAAAATTAAAGAAGCAAGAATTACAAAAGAAAGTTAAAAAAAAAATCACTAAAAACTAACTTGAAATACTTTTGTAAAACGGCAAAGAAAACTCCATGCAACCGGCTAACGTTGAGAAAACTATAGAAAAAAGAAGTAAAGTAAAAGTAATAAATTAATAAAAAATATTAATAAAGACACTATTTCACTCACCGTTACAACTCCTCCATCGCCCTCACACCCAACGCGGGAACAGGACCAGGTCTATTTATACACGTCACCCTCCCTGGTGGCGTCAGGTATACTGCCAGTTTGACTCAGTACCAATACACGAACGACCGAGACGAACCACAAATCAATATACATACATATATATTATTCTTTAAGTTTATATAACTAGGGGAAACATTTATATACGTACCATCGCGGAAGTGGGTTTTAATTCCTTTTAAGATTATTAGACAAAAGGTCCGTCGGTATAGGGTGAGCTCATTCTAGGGATTCGACGAAGCTCATTTTGCGTAGGGGTTAATTGCCCAAACCAGTTAGTAGGTATTTGCCTTATACACAAGAAAGAATAGATATATATTTGAAAAAAAGACCCTTAATTTGGAACCTTGACCTACCTGTACATTTAGACACGCCACGTACATACGGCAGTAAGTTCGCCCAAGAACGAGAGAACTCATCTTAAAGCTGAATAGTTAAGAAAAAAAAGTATAAATTCTGCTTTTCTTATTGTTTTTTAATAATTAATAGATTTACCTGTCACATTTTTTTTTAAAATAAAATTTGGAAGTTTTAAAGACATGTAGTAGTAGAATTCGCAATAAAAGAATATTTATAACGTTTTGAATATGAAATTGATTGCTTGAGTGTTAATCATTAAAATGATGATGGGTTAAGGGTTTTTACAGGCTGTAGGAAAGAGAATAAGATAACCAAAATTTCAGGTAAGGGTAACCTTGGAAAATTGGCTAAAGGTTATCATGGAGAAACCATACCTGGTTTCGGAGGGAGGGCAGTCGATGTCAGCTAACACCTGCTAACTAATTCAACAATGTTGAGAAATATCTTCAGCGCAGTAAGTATATGGTGGAATTTTAAATATCTTGTTTATAGTTTTAAAGCCATAGTTTTTTTGTGCTCGCATCCCACTTTCGGGTTCCGTCAAATTATTTCCATTTCCGGTGTGATCATCAAACCATTTTTAGCTGGCATGATTTTTTGTTGTAGATGCACATTGCCGGTGGCTGTCGGCAGGAACCACCCCAAAACGGCGAGCTTAGCCGGAGCTGAAAGCCAGCATGCCAGCGAGGCCGACGATCTGGCAACAACAATGTTTAAAACTTGACATTGTTTTTCAAAATGTCAAAGTAGAGCTACTACATATTTTTTTAATTTTGTTGACTTTTGTGTGTTGAAATTTATCAAAGTATTCAACCCTATTTTTCATTGAACAGTATTGTATTTTTGTTAAATGAGTGAAGATAAATATGCCGAGTTAAATATGTTTTGACGTAAACCCTTACGTCATTGCATATTTGGACATATTTACCAAATATGTTTTCGCTTTTTAAATATGTTTTTGTTCTAAATATGTTTTCGCTTCCCAAATATGTTTTCGCTTTTCAAATATGTTTTCGTTTTCTAAATATGTTTTCGCTTTCCAAATATGTTTTCGCTAATATGTTTTTGTTTCCCAAATATGTTTTTTTCTATTTTCGGCAACAGCACTGCTTTTGTTTAAAATTTTCATCCACTTAGTACTACTAGAGGATCTTCCGAATTGTGGACAAACTAATGTAGTTGACAGGATGAGATGTACCGCATTTTGAAGGTATTCCATCCTGTTATTTTACTGTTTTAACCAGAATCCGGAGAAATAATTTTACCAACTTTTTTAAAAAATTTTTTAATATTTCATAAACTTAGTACTATTTCTCTGGAGGATTTTCCGAATTCTGGACAAACTAATGTAGTTGACAGGATGAGATATACCGCATTTATCTAAGCTAAATCAAAGTTCTTAGAGATTTTACGGTTTTGTCTCAGCGATAATAATTACTTAATTTATAAAGATCAAGTCTATAGTCAAATCTTCGGCATGCCCATGGGGAACCCACTCTCACCAACTATAGCTGATATAGTTTTAGACAATCTATTAGACGACGCTATAAAAGAAATGAAAAACAAAAACATAAAAATCAAATGTAGACGACATTTTCGCTATAATTAACAACGACGATCGAGATGAAATTCTCAAAACACTCAACAGCCACCATCCAAAATTAAAGTTTACAATGGAAATTGAGAAAAATGAAACAATAACGTATTTCGATACGAAGCTAATAAGATCGCGGAATAAAATTTACTTCGATTGGTACACCAAAGAAACAGCATCTGGCAGACTTATGAATTATAATGCAACTCAACCTAGAAGCCAGATCCTAAATACTGCTAAAAACTTCGTAGAACGTGTCTTAAAAACTAGTGACCAACGTTTCCATAAAGAAAATGTACAAAAAATTTACAAAACACTTATCAGCAACAGTTTTCCAAAAAATATAATAAAAGAATTAATACAGGCAACCAAACATCGGATAACAATTAACAAACAAAATAGCAACGACAATAATGGCAACACTGATAATATAACAAGTCGTACTTTTTTCAGTGTCAAATACATTCCCGGCCTTACGGACAACAGAAACTTACGAAACACAATAAATAATAACAACAAAATAAGCTTTGCCTACAAACCCAATCACACACTAAGTTCCATATATACAAATATTAAAGCGCCAGTGCAAAAACAACAACACAGCAATGTTGTTTACGAATTAGCATGTAAGGGAAACAATGAACAGAAATGCAATTTAATTTATATAGGAACAACAAAGAGGGCACTATCGACAAGAGTAGCAGAACATAAAATGGATATAAATAAAAGAAAAGAAACAACAGCACTGGCACAACATATTTTAGAAACAGGTCATGCAGCTGATTTTGAAGAGATTAAAATACTGGATAAGGAGAAAGTGCAGAAAAAAAGGTACACAAAAGAGAGCCTATACATTCAGATGAAGATAAATAATACCATGAACTTAAAAGAAGATACTGACAATATAAACGCCGGGTAAAATTGTAATTAATTTGTTTTAATTACTTAAAAATATAGGCCTTATTAGCTAAAAGAAGCACATTCAACAATAAAATATTTTACCTATTTTTTTTCAATTTTTCATAAACTTAGTACTATTTCTCTGGAGGATTTTCCGAATTCTGGACAAACTAATGTAGTTGACAGGATGAGATATGCTCTCTAGAGGATTTTCCGAATTGTGGACAAACTAATGTAGTTGACAGGATGAGATGTACCGCATTTTGAAGGTATTCCATCATGTTATTTTACTGTTTTAACCAGAATCCGGAGAAATAATTTTACCTATTTCTTTTAATTTTTTTAATTTTTCATAAACTTAGTACTATTTCTCTGGAGGATTTTCCGAATTCTTGACAAACTAATGTAGTTGACAGGATGAGATACACCGCATTTGCAAGGTATTCCATCCTGTTATTTTACTGTTTTAACCAGAATCCGGAGAAATAATTTTACCTATTTCTTTTAATTTTTTTAATATTTCATAAACTTAGTACTATTTCTCTGGAGGATTTTCCGAATTCTGGACAAACTAATGTAGTTGACAGGATGAGATATACCGCATTTGGAAGGTATTCTATCCTGTTATTTTACTGTTTTAACCAGAATCCTATTTTTTTTAATATTTTTAATTTTTCATAAATAACAGGATGGAATACCTTCAAAATGCGGTATATCTCATCCTGTCAACTACATTAGTTTGTCCAGAATCCGGAAAATCCTCCAGACAAATAGTACTAAGTTGATAAAAAATTAAAACAATTTAAATAAACAGGTAAAATTATGTCTCCGGATTCTGGTTAAAACAGTAAAATAACAGGATGGATACCTTCAAAATTCGGTGTATCTCATCCTGTCAACTACATTAGTTTGTCCAGAATTCGGAAAATCCTCCAGATAAATAGTACTAAGTTTATGAAAAATTAAAAAAAATTAAAAAAAATAGGTAAAATTATTTCTCCAGATTCTGGTTAAAACAGTAAAATAACAGAATGGAATACCTTCCAAATGCGGTATATCTCATCCCGTCAACTACATTAGTTTGTCCAGAATTCGGAAAATCCTCCAGAGAAATAATACTAAGTTTATGAAATATTAAAAAAATACGTAACATTATTTCTCCGGATTCTAGTTAAAACATTAAAATAACAGGATGGAATACCTTCAAAATGCGGTATATCTCATCCTGTCAACTACATTGGTGTGTCCAGAATTCGGAAAATCCTCCAGATAAATAGTACTAAGTTTATGAAATATTAAAAAAAAAAAATAGGTAAAATAATTTCTCCGGATTTTGGTTAAAACAGTAAAATAACAGGATGGAATACCTTCAAAATGCGGCATATCTCATCCTGTCAACTACATTAGTTTGTCCAGAATTCGGAAAATCCTCCAGAGAAATAGTACTAAGTTTATGAAATATTAAAAAAAAACAGGTAAAATTATTTCTCCGGACTCTGGTTAAAACAGTAAAATAACAGGATGTAATACCTTCAAAATGCGGTATATCTGATCCTGTCAACTACATTGGTGTGTCCAGAATTCGGAAAATCCTCCAGATAAATAGTACTAGGTTTATGAAATATTAAAAAAAAATTAAAAAAAATAGGTAAAATTATTTCTACGGATTCTGGTTAAAACAGTAAAATAACAGGATGGAATACCTTCAAAATGCGGTATATCTCATCCTGTCAACTACATTAGTTTGTCCAGAATTAGGAAAATCCTCCAGAGAAATAGTACTAAGTTTATGAAAAATTAAAAAAATAAAAAAATAGGTAAAATTATTTCTCCGGATTCTGGTTAAAACAGTAAAATAACAGGATGGAATACCTTCAAAATGTGGTATATCTCATCCTGTCAACTACATTAGTTTGTCCACAATGCGGAAAATCCTCCAGAGAATTAGTACTAAGTTTATGAAAAATTAAAAAAATTTAAAAAATAGGTAAAATTATTTCTCCGGATTCTGGTTAAAACAGTAAAATAACAGGATGGAATACCTTCAAAATGCGGTACATCTCATCCTGTCAACTAACGGGTGTTTTTTTAGAGGTAAGAACTTCGAATTGAAATAAAACACAAGAAAATCGTTTTAATGTCCATCAATTTGGCTTTATTAGAAGGATAATTTTATGCCATTAATGTTTAAATATGATTTCGGGCATGTGGCCGCCGCGGCTGGCTCGAATAAAGCCAATTCTACAGGTCCAATTTTCAACCACTTTTTCGAGCATATGGGGCCGTATGTTGGCAATAACGCCACGAATGTTGGCTTCCAAGTCCCATAACGTTTCTGGTTTGTTGGCGTAGACGAGCGACTTCACATATCCCCAAAGAAAATAATCCAATGGTGTCAAATCACACGATCTTGGTGGCCAATTGACAGGTCCATTCCGCGAAATTATGCGCTCATCGAATGTTTCCTTCAACTCATCCACATTCATGCCATCCAATTCGGGAACAAAATAGTCGGTTATCATGGCTCTATACCGGTCTCCATTAACGGTAACTGACTCTCCAGCATTATTTCGGAAGAAGTATGGCCCAATGACTCCACCAGCCCATAGAGCACACTGTTCGACGTCTCTGCGGATGCGTACTATCACATAGAATAAACGTAGTGCGAAAACGATCCATGGTTAACCGAATTAATTGCTCTGATGAACGATTATGTCGACCATAAAATGGACGGAGCCTGCGGTAAACTTCGCGAACTGAACCATTATTTTCGAAATAAATTTGCACGATTTGCAAGCGTTGTTCTTTTGTCAACCTGTTCATGATGAAATGGCAAACCAAACTAAATATTAATTACTTGACAGCTGACAAAATGGCCGCCAGTTAAAAAAGTGATGCCAACTTAAAGTTCTATACCTCAATAAAAAACACCCATTACATTAGTTTGTGGATGAACAATTTAAACAAAAGCAGTGCTGTTGCCGAAAATAGAAAAAAACCTATTTGGGAAACAAAAACATATTTGAAAAGCGAAAACATATATGAAAAGCGAAAACATATTTGGAAAGCGAAAACATATTTAGAAAACGAAAACATATTTGAAAAGCGAAAACATATTTAGAACAAAAACATATTTAAAAAGCGAAAACATATTTGAGAAGCGAAAACATATTTGGAAAGCGAAAACATATTTGGTAAATATGTCCAAATATGCAATGACGTAAGGGTTTACGTCAAAACATATTTAATTCGGCATATTTATCTTCACTCACTTATTTTTGTTCCTATTTGGGATAAAAATGTTTGTACCAAATATAAAAATTGCAAAAAAATTTGTAGCAAATCAATATTTTTTGAGCTCGAATGTATTAAAAAGCATTCTATTATTCATATTTTCATTAATTAATACAACAATAAATGCATAAACTTCTAAAAATTCATGTATAAAAAATATAAATAGCTTAGAATACTTTTTGTTACAACCAAGTGCGGTTTTAGTGCTGTGGGGAAATTTTTATTTTAAGCCAATACTAATACAAAATAGTCTACTAATACATCCTTAGACTTAGGTTTTTGACAGCACACTTAGGTTTTTGAAGTTTCTGTTTGGCCTCTATGTACCCTATGACTGTAACTATCATAGCTAAATACGTAGATTTCCAACTCTCGGCCTGTCAGCAAAAATTGACAACTCTCTTCACGTATAGGTCTTGTGTATTCAACAAACTTGACAGAGGCAATTCAACACACATCAGAGAGAGTAACTTTTGCACTTGAAAATGCTGTAAAATGTACTTTTTTTGCACACACACAGTTTTTTCATTAATTTAATTTTTTTATTTATTTTTTAATAACTTTTATGTTTCTTCTTGCTGTAATTTTAAAATATTTTTTTTTAATTAGTTGACAATTGTGTGCTGAAATTATTTATCAAAGTTTTCAACCTTTTTTCATTCAACAGTATTGCGTTTTTGTCACTATTTGGGATAAATATTTTTAGTACTAAATAGAAAAATTGAAAAAAAATCTTTAGCAAATTAAAATTTTTTGAGCTCAAATGTATTAAAAATGATCCATAATTCATATTTTCATTAATTAATGCAAAATTAATTGTATATAAGAACAAAAAATTCATGTTTAAAAATATAAATTTTGTAAAATACTTTTTGTACAACTAAGTATGGTTTGGTGCTGTGGGAAAATTGTTATTAAAACCAATACTAATACAAAATGTTCTACCAATACATTCTTAGACTTAGGTTTTTTTTTTGACAACCGACTTCGGTTTCTGACAACTATTTGCAACCAGACAGGCTTCTATGTTTTCTATGGTAACTATATCCCAATTTTATTGTAAAATTAAAAATATAATCAAAAGCCGCGTTTTAATTATACTTCTTTATTAAAAATAACTTTACCACAAATATTATAAAAATATTTCTTTATTGAAAAATATTTTTTTCACAAAAATTATAAATTAAAAATTATGGATGAAAACTGTATTGAAAATGGCGTTTAAAATTGCTTCTTTTTCAACAAAAAAAAAATTAAAGAAAGAAACATTAAGAAAGCAGAAACTATCCTCCTAACAGACTGAAATTTGATTTATAGGCACCTCAAAAATGAGATGTTTTTTAAGCTAAATTGGGGCTGCTGAACACGAATATGGCATTAATTTATTTTTCTTAGGAACCGTTTTCGAGATATTCGCGAAAAACTATTTTTTTTTTGCAGTTTGTAAAGATATTTCCAAAAATCTTGAGCACTGTTTACTTGAATTGAGCAACTTTGGCATTGTTGCATAGACATGTTTTTCCTCTTTCAGTTCATATTTATACTGTGTTGATCAGATAAAAATCCACTGAATTACAAGTCTTTATATTTGAAAAATATTTTATTTTTTGCGTTTTTTCAAAATTCACGATTTTGAAATGCTCCATTAAAGCAAACAAAAAATTAAAAATTTTTGTTTTGATCCATATCTTAAATAAAGTTTTGTTCCCAACGTACAAAAAGTAAAATTGTTAACATCGGGCAAAAATTTAGAAAGTTACAATAGATTTAGTGAAAACACCCGATTTTGAATTTTAATAAAAAAATTTGTATGGAGTATGAGTATAAGAAAAATGCCAGTGGGGTAGAATTAAATATTTTGGAAATATATCAACCATTTCTATCTGTTTAGTCCGATCAGTATTAAATTTTACATGGAGATATCAGAGGAGTGTTCTTATTTAATTTAGGAAGACGAGCTTCCCATATTTCTCAGGTTCAGAGGTATGAAGTGCAAAGTAGTGCACTTCGGTCATGTAAAATTTTTCAACGCTTGTCATTTCTCTGTTTCTCACTTGATTCCAAAAATTGTTTGTGTCCTTATATATCTTGTAAAGTTCTAATAAAGTCTTTGGTTAAACAAATATCTTGTATAGTTAGTGAGGTATACTCATTTTAATATTAAAATTTCTCAATTTTTCAAATCTTTGGTCCAGTATTTTTAAGATATCGGATCCAAATAACAACCGATTGTCACAATTGTTTATTTGTTAGTTACACGACAAAATTTCGAATAGTTAAAAAAATAGTTGATGGGAGTATTCTTTCAGAGTTGGAAAATATAAAATCTTAAAAAAAAATTGAAAATTAAAAATTTTGAATTTATAAAAATTTTTGGCCAAAAAAGCACTATCATTGTTTTCTCTATAAAATTTTTTTCTCAAGGATCAAATAATTATTATATACACGTATAAAAAGTGTCTTCATTGACATGATTTTAGAAAAACAACTCAATCGAATTTACAATTTTTGGTGGGCATGCCCCATTTTGAAATCTACCTATTTTTTAGATTTATTGGAACTTTCTTAGGAATTCTAATGATTGTCAGAAACAAATTATAGTTTTCACATAAATTCCTATATAATTGCAAAATTTCATTGGAAAATATCAATAATGAACGATTTTATAGCATTAAGAAAACATTTAATATGCAAAAAATACCACATAGCACAATTTTTTCACTTATTTTGACGTAAGTCTTTCATAAAAATGTTAATTATAAAAATCTTAATTTTAATTATAAAAATTTGCTCAAATCAAGTTAACAGTAGTCCAGGTTTTTGGAAATAGCCTTATAAAATGAAAAAAACACGTTTTTCGCGAATATCTCGAAAATCTCTTAAGAAAAATAAATGAATGCCATATTCGTGTCTTAGAAAACATTTCATTTTTGAGGTGATCGCAAAAAGTTGAAAATTTGTGAACTAGTGTTATGGGTGGCATCTGAGCCTCATTTGGGTTGCCAGTTGCTGAAGTGGCAACTGATAGCTCTTAATTTAAATTGCTATTTAGTGCCATTTTTAGCAACCTTTAAATTTCCGTTTCCGACTGGCAACGCAGCTAAAGTTCAGTTGCATTAAACAATACACCCAATTGTGTTTGTTTAATGTTTTATTTTTCTAATAATAATAAAATATGGAAAAACATTTTTTCATATTATTTTATTATTTATTTACTTGATATTAAAATTATATAAATATAAAATTAATATATATTGCTAGCACTGGCTGCCAAGGCCATCGGCTAGGTTTGTGTAAATGTAGTTCTAAATTTTAATTTTAAGTTTAGAGATGAAGTTAAAAATAAAATTTCTGAGTAAGCTTATGCCGTTGTTTGATAGATATTTATCATGATAGTCTTTTAATTGATGACATGTTGATAGGATATGTATATAGTCTTTTTATTCCCGGACTTTTTTGTTTCCCGAGAGAGCGGGAAATAAAAAAGAAATTCCCGGGATCCCGGGAATTCCCGGGGAGAACATACTAAAATATTTAAAAATAATGTTAATTTCCGGAATCCATTGATTTTTATATGAGCAAATTAAATGAAGCTATCATTCTTTATATAAAACTGAGTTTTATTTTAAAACTATTTAATAAACAAACAGTGTCTAAAGAAGTAAGATAAAATAGCAAAAAGATTAACAAATCAGAAAAGCAAATAGATTCAAAGTAAATTATATTTAAAAACAATTTTTAGACCAACCAAAAGGAGAGCATACAAATCATTAGTAAAATCACTGATGAACTGAAATCAAAGTAGTTTTATTTCTGACCATTCATCTAAGATTTTATAATGTGATTGCCAGAGGGCGGAAGTGATCCAAAGAGCGATTAAAAGGTTGTCTAGGATAAATGTTGCTGACAAAGAGCAGTAAACTCAGTCCTTTACTTACAATATGCAATGAAAATTACGTGCCCTTAAAAAAGTTTTACTTTTATATTCTTTGTTGCAGATGCCTTTTTAAAACAGTCAACGTATTAATTGTTTCATCTCACAATCGGATTCTTATTAAGTAACACAATTTCAGTTGTTGAGAAAAACATTTCGCCCCCGACAGAAGTTGTTCGGATTTTTGGTCATTTTTTGCTGTTTCAAATCATTTCAGTTGCTTTGTTAATAGTATAATTTAAAGTTTCCTCGAAAGTTTTCTCTTTCAAAACATCACTGTCATCTGAAGTAATATCTATTTCCCCATTTTCTTCGTCACTAAATGCATCAAAAAGACGTGCATAAAGATTTTGTCCATATCGAATTACCGTGCATTTTGTTGCATATTAAAACACATTACAGTTACTCTTACTGAAAAAATACTGTGATCCTTCGTTGGTTTCTTTCCCCTTACATAGATATTATTTCATGGTGAACGATAAGAATTTAAAGCAAAATATGAATTTTTGTGTGCTAAAATCAGTACTTTTTTATGTATATAAATAGATTTTTAATCCCGGGAGAAAACCCTAGATATGTGTTACGTTGGTAGTTGAGACACAAAAGGCATAGGTGTTGGCAAGATTTTTGTTTAGTAGATGAATATGTGTAGTGATTGTGTGACCCATACGTAATCTTGAAAAGATTTTAATCCTGTTTTTACATATGCTGGTTGAATATATAGGCGGTGTGTAATTTAAATTGATTTGTGAAAAGTGGGGATGCTGGTATTCTTTAAGCTTATTTTCTCTTTGTATTGCGAGTTTACTTATTATTATGTTACGGATGTAAATTTTTTCAGTTGTTGGGTCTCCAATAATAGGTGCAGAGCAGCTATTTTTGGCGGCTGAGTCGGCAAACTTTTTACCCACTATACCAACGTGACCAGGAATCCATGCTATTTTTATTTTATTCTTAGAATTAATTAAGAGGTCTCGAATTTGGTTTACCGTTTGCCATTTGGTATTAGATTTGTTGATGGCTGTTAAAACGGAAAGGTTATCAGAAAAGATAAAACAATTTTTCTTTGTTTTGATTGTTATATGTAGTGCTTGGATGATTCCGGCAGCCTCTGCTGTAAAGATGGAAGACGCGTTGGAAAGTGACTTAGTTATGAGTACATTACCATTTTGATCAACGACAGCGTATGCTACATTCTCTTTATCTTTTGATGCATCAGTGTAGAGACGTTGCCAATTTGGTCCTCCAAGGGTTACTTTAAGATCGTTATACAGTTGTATATATATTTCATTAGATGTGTTTTGTTTCTTGAAGGACGAGAGAGACATATTGCATGAGTTGTTGTCGAATAGCCATGTTGGGTGTTTGGAGTTGTATTTATAGAGCTTATCTCTGCAAGCAAGCTTATTACTATTAACGGTCTTATAGAGTGATGATTTGACTCTGAGAACTTTTGTTGATGATATGATAGATGTGACGTCAGCATCTATGACAGAATTGTTGAGAAATAGTACTTTAGGTAGCAATCTGTTAAGAGATTCAGAAATTTTTTGCTCCAGCGATGGAAGTCCTGATTCGATTAACAATATTTGTATAGGAGTGGTTCTGAATGCATATGTGCTAGCTCTGATTTGGTGGTATATTGTTTTTATAATGTTTAACTTCGCTTTTGAGGTATTGCCATACAGGAATAGATCACAGTCTATCTTGTTCAAGATAAGTGCTTTAACAAGGTAAGTAAGGGTGTTGGTGTGAGTGTAACATCTGGTGGCCAAGTACCTTATGAAGTTTGCTTTGGGAATAAGCGATTTTTTAAGCGTTAGAATATGTTCTTGCCAGCGATAGTTTTTTTCAAATATTATGCCTAATATCTTTTGCTTAGACACGTTGGGTATAGTTGTGTTATTAATTGTTATGCTTTCAGGTTGACAGTTATGTTTGCGGTATACCTGTAGAATAGACGACTTTGTAAGAGAAATTTTTGCTCCTGTTAGTTGTGTCCAGGATTCAATATCGATGGCTACCTTCTTTAGCATGTCCTCGAGTTGTCGCTATTTTTGCATAAAATAAAAAGGTCATCAGCGTAAAGGCAATGATCTATATATTTGTGGGTGCTAATTATATTAATAATTTGATTGAATGCAATTTGAAATAGTATGACAGATAGCGGTGAGCCTTGCGATATTCCATTTTTTAGCGGAAGCTTGTTTGAGATATGCTGATTTATTTTAACTTGAATTGTTCTTCCAGATAGGAAGGACTTAATATAATTAAAGATTTTTGGGCCAACGTTCCAATTTCGTAATGTGTATGATGGGGATTCCTATGCGGTCAAAGGTTTTTTCAAAATCAATGCCTAGTACACAGAAAAAAATAAGTTTCGTTTTTGATAACAAAAATCCCGGTATTCAATAATTTTTTTTTCAAATTTCCTGTGATAAAGAATTCCCCTATATTGATAACAAAATTATTTTAAAATAAAAATATATATATAAATTAAAAAAATGTTGACATGGCTGGAATACGAACCCGGGCTTTCCGGACGTAAAGCATACACTCTCTAGCTGAGCCATATCCCATTTATTTTTTTATGGGATACAACTTGTTTTAAGTACTTATGTATAAAAAGAAAAGAAATAACCGGCATGGAAAAGAAGTACTTACAACGAAATATTTTATTATGTTAAAGATAAATGTTATTGAAATTCATATTTTTTTTAATAACATGGTTTTATTGAATGTAATTCTTGTCTATTTTTTTCTGTGTATAGATGCGTGGTTTCTACATGATAGCGTTCTGGAAATATAATGACCAATATGCAATAATACATCTGTACAGCCTTTATTTGCCTTTAAAGCGAGTTGATTAACAGCAACAAGCTTTTACTTGTCAATATACCATTTGATCCGCTTAGCGATTATACTTTCCAGTATTTTGGAAATACATTGTAGAAGAGAAATTGGTCTGTATCCAGAGAATGAAGTCTTTATTTGGCTTAGGTATAGCGCCTATTGTTGCAGTTTTCCATGAGTGTGGAATTACACCACGGTCAAAGATTTCGTTATATAGTTGGAGTAATAGAATCTTACTTTGGCTGCTAATCGATCCTTGAACTTTTTTAAGGGTTGTTGTTAGTTCGCAAATTGTAAGAAGTAATTCGATTGTGTGAGCAACAGTAATTCTGTGCGTCTGTGATTACATAATTTAGGGAGTTATTTTTGGCAGTAATAAACTCTGGAGAGAAGTTTTTGTCTAGAGAATAATTTGACAATTGTTTTGCAAAAAAATTAGCAATATTTTTTGAATCGGTGATAATTTCACTGTCAGTTTTAATTACTGTTATTGGGTTAAATGTATCATGACTAGATAACGTGTAGCATTTCCATCGTTAATGATACACAGATTGTTTTGGCTAAGTGAATGTTCAATAGTAGATCCACGAGAGTTGTTGGAGGTTGATCCCCATAACACATTTCAGCTGTTTACATCACCTACTAATATAATGGGGATTTGAATGTTAACAAAAAGATCGTTAGTCTTGTACAGTGAAAAATTCGTTTGGTGGGATGTGTACTGATATTGTTATTTTAATATTTAATGTAATTTCAATCGAAATGTTCAGTAGTATCGATGTGTTATTAAGGCATCTATGAAGAATGTGGCTGCGAATTAGGGATTCCACTTTTAGCTGATAAATTTGATGGTTGATTTTGAAAATAGCAACGGTAGTTTTTCGGTTCGTCAGGATTTCGGTTAAAAGCACAATGAGTTTCCTGAAGTGACACAATCTGAGGTGATGTAATTGTTGAAATATCCTTTCATGTTTCATTGTATAATATTGAATGCAGCCACAATTGAAATTAATGAATTATGGTTGTGTTCGCTACTACATAAAGGCCCAGGTGCACACCGAGACAGACAGAAACCGCGGGTGAGACCGACTGCCCCAGCCGGTGAAATGCACAGCTCCCACCGGCCAGAACCGACGGCGACACCCACAGCTCCCATCCGCCCCGATGCGCAGCCAGGCCGAAACTCTCTGTGAGTGAAGACTTTGGATTTAAATCTCCATATCTTCACCTCCATCAGTGGAGTGTTTGTTACTTCTTAATGTAGATTGTTTTGTTGCCTTATCGCCAGAAAGCTGGCTCTTTAAGTCCTGGTATATTAAACTTGGGTATGGACTAAGTTTTGCTCCGGGTGATTCTTCTGTGGAAATATTTGTTCTTTTGGGGGTCGCGAGACCCATTTCATGGTTGTTAAGTTCCATATCGGTGTAAGTGTTGTCTTGAGGGTAAGTTGGATGTTGTTTTTCAATTGATATTGATTTTTTATTATTTATATCTGTAGGTTTTACAGTTGTGTTTTTAATTGTTGTGGTTGGTTTAGTTGTTGAATTGAATAGATGTTTGTTTTATCTGTGGATTTGATAATAGCTGTGTTTTTTGCGGGATTTTTTGATTGTTTTGTAACATCAGAGAACGTGGGTTTGGGATTACTCTTTGTGTAAATTTGATGTGCTTCAGGATTGGCATTATATGTTTTCTAGGCTTCCCTTATGGTGCAACGGTGGTTAATTTTAATCTTTAAAACTGATTTGTGTTTGAGAAACGTGGGAGTGGAATCATATGAGGCATGTGTTTCGACATTACAATTTACACAATATTTCTTTTTACATGGTTCATGCGGCACCAGCTCACCACATTCCTTGCATAGTTCTGCATTTTTGCAACGTTTTTTCGTGTGCTCAAGTTTTTGACAGGTTTTGCACCGCATTGGATTTTGGATGTACTCATTTACTTTAACCCGTTCCCAGCCGAGTTTGATGTATTCTGGCCGTCTAATTAAGCCGAAAGTAAGGATTGCGGCTTCTTGTTAATACATTAAAATAACAGGATGGAATACCTTCAAAATGCGGTATATCTCATCCTGTCAACTATATTAGTTTGTCCAGAATTCGGAAAATCCTCCAGAGAAATAGTACTTAGTTGATAAAAAATAAAATTAAAAAAAAAATAGGTAAAATTATTTTTCCGGATGCTTGTTAATACAGTAAAATAACAGGATGGAATACCTTCAAAATGCTGTATATCTCATCCTGTCAACTATGTTAGTTTGTCCAGAATTCGAAAAATCCTCTAGAAAAATAGTACTAAGTTGATAAAAAAAATTAAAAAAAATAGGTAAAATTATTTCTCCTGATTGTGGTTAATACAGTAAAATAACAGGATGGAATACCTTCAAAATGCGGTATATCTCATCCTGTCAAGTATATTAGTTTGTCGAGAATTCGGAAAATCCTCCAGAGAAATAGTACTAAGTTGATAAAAAATAAAAAAACTAAAAAAATAGGTTAAACAATTTCTCCGGGTTCTGGTTAATACAGTAAAATAACAGGATGGAATAGCTTCAAAATGCGGTATCTCTCATTGTGTCAACTAAAGGGTGTTCAAAATTGAGGTGCCTTTTTAATTTTGCTGCCATCTTTTTCCTACTTGTAATTTTTATTCTAAATTTTTATGTTCACATTCTAAATACATTCCGGTTAGTTAATATGGAACGTTACACGAAGAACAACGTGTTTTTTATTATTAAAACAAAAAATTATTAAAAAGTTATTTAAAAAAATCATAAAAAAAATTCTAAAATTACATTATTTCTCGTAGAGGAAGAGCAAATTGGCCACCAAGATCGTGCGATTTGGCAACTTTAAATTTTTTTTAAATCGAAAGTTGACAGCAGTAATCCACAACAGTTCAAGAGCTTAAAACCAACATTATCGAGCAGATATCAACCATTGACAACAGTTTATTGAAAAACGTGATTAATAATTTCGGTAAAAGATTGGGAGCCTGCTGAGCCAGTAGGGCGGGTCACTTGGCCGACATAATTTTCCATTTTTAACCGAAACCTAGTTGTAATAAACTGAAATAAAAATATTTTTAATATCTAAAAAAAGTATTTTTTATTGAAATTAGAATAATACCTCAATTTTGAACACCCATTGTATTAGTTTCGGAAAATCCTCCAGAGAAATAGTACTAAGTTGATAAAAAATTAAAGAACTTAAAAAATAGGTAAAATTATTTCTCCGGATTCTTGTTAATACAGTAAAATAACAGGATGGAATACCTTCAAAATGCGGTATATCTCATCATGTCAACTATATTAGTTTGTCCAGAATTCGGAAAATCCTCCAGAGAAATAATACTAAGTTTATGAAAAATTAAAACAATTTAAATAAACAGGTAAAATTACTTCTCCGGATTCTTGTTAATACAGTAATATAACAGGATGGAATACCTTCAAAATGCGGTATATCTCATCCTGTCAACTATATTAGTTTGTCCAGAATTCGGAAAATCGTCCATAGAAATAGTACTAAGTTGAAAAAAATTAAAAAATAGGTTAAGTTATTTCTCCGGATTCTTGTTAATAAAGTACACTAACAGGATGGAATACCTTCAAAATGCGGTATATCTGATCCTGTTAACTATATTACTTTGTCCAGAATTCGGAAAATCCTCCAGAGAAATAGTACTAAGTCGATAAAAAATTAAAACAATTTAATTAAATAGGTAAAAATATTTCTACGGATTGTTGTTAATACACTAAAATAACAGGATAGAATACCTTCAAAATGCGGTATATCCCATTCTGTTAATTATATTACTTTGTCCAGAATTCGGAAAATCCTCCAGAGAAATAGTACTAAGTCGATAAAAAATTAAAACAATTTAATTAAATAGGTAAAAATATTTCTACGGATTGTTGTTAATACACTAAAATAACAGGATGGAATACCTTCAAAATGCGGTATATCCTATCCTGCCAGCTATATTAGTTTGTCCAGAATTCGGAAAATCCTCCAGAAAAATAGTACTAAGTTGATAAAAAATTAAAAAAATTAAAAAAACAAGTAAAATTATTTTTCCGGATTCTTGTTAATACAGTAAAATAACAGAATTGAATACCTTCAAAATGCGGTATATCTCATCGTGTCAACTATATTAGTTTGTCCAGAATTCGGAAAATCCTCCAGGGAAATAGTACTAAGTTGATAAAAAATTAAAGAACTTAAAAAATAGGTAAAATTATTTCTCCGGATTCTTGTTAATACAGTAAAGTAACAGGATGGAATACTTCAAAATGCGGTATATCTCATCCAGTCAACTATATAAGTTTGTCCAGAATTCGGAAAATCCTCCAGAGAAATAGTACTAAGTTGATAAGAAAGTAAAAAAATGAAAAAAATAGGTAAAATTATTTCTCCGGATTCTAGTTAATACTGTAAAATAACAGGATGGAATACCTTCAAACGCGGTATATCTCATCCTGTCAACTATATTTGTTTGTCCGGAATTCGGAGAATCCGGCGGAGAAATAGTACTAAGTTGATAAAAAATTAAAAAAATGGGTAAAATTATTTCTCCGGGCTCTTGTTAGTTAATACAGTAAAATAACAGGATGGAATACATTCAAAACGAGGTATAAATTATCCTGTCAACTATATTAGTTTTTTCAGAAATCGGAAAATCACTTTTTAAAATAGTAGTAAGCTGATGAACAATGTAAACAAAAGCAGTGCTGTTGCCAAGAATTAAAAAAAACATATTTAGGAAAGAGAAACATATTAGGTCTGTTCATTGACTTTCCTAGCAGAAACTAGCAATGAGTAAAGCTGAAATTTGTAAAATTACGCTCCCAGATATGAAAAAGTAAATGAACGCTTTACTAGCAAAAATTTGCAAGTAACACAATAGACAGTTTGTACGTCCAAAACATTTTACATAAGCTGTTAATAATTTGTATCAACATTTTGACATATCGTAAAAAATATATGAACATTTTACAATTTTTTACTAATTTAATTGAATTTGTTCTTTGCAGTAACTTGCCAGGTTTTTTTTATTATATTTGACTCACATAATATTTCGAGTGTAAACTTTATGATTTAGCCTTAAGGTTGAACATTTTCTACCACCCAATTCAAGCGTTTTAAAATCTTTTAACGGCCACTGTAGCAGTCACATTAAAGAAAAATATCCAATCTTACCGTATTTAATATTTTTGATTTCTTAAAGAGTATTAATTTCTTAATAATTCATCAAAATTAGAAGAAGTTATCTTTTTTATGAATTTTTCAAACATTTATTTTGTAAACAAAAGATATAAACAGCTGTTTGGCTAATTCCTGCTAGTAAAAATTTTACTAGCAAAAACTTGCCACAAATTTTTTTCTTTCAACTTTTTATGCTCTTTTTTCACTCTCTCGTTGCTAGTTTTTCGAGTACGTGAACACTTTCCAGTAACAATTAGTAACAACTTTCAGTTATTGAGCAGACCTATTTAGAAAACGAAAACATATTTGAAAAGCGAAAACATATTTGGAAAGCGAAAACATATTTAAAAAGCGAAAACATATTTGAAAAGCGAAAACATATTTGGAAAGCGAAAACATTTAGAACAAAAACGTATTTGAAAAGCAAAAACATATTCGAAAAGGGAAAACATATTTGGAAAGCGAAAACATATTTGGTACTTATGCCCAAATATGTAATGACATAAGGGCTTACGTCGAAACATATTTAGCTCGGCATATTTATCTTCACTCACATATGATTTTATTGTGATACTCTTAACTTTATTTTTATATTTCAAGGTGTTCCCATACGTTGCAACAGCAACAGCGTGTTTATGCATCATAAATTTTGCATTCTTGACAGTCCTCGACGAGTTTCCGAAATTCATAACAAACAGAATAAAATCGAGGATAAAGGTCAAACCAGGTGCATTCTGTTAACAGGCTCCCTTAACTGGACCAATCAGGTATGCTAGTGTATTTTAATATTTAAAAAAGAAATTAATTAATTTATATATTTAAACTTCTAGGGTTTTGGTGGTAATTGGGAAAATATTTTAATAACCAGTAATATGAAATACATAAGTGAATATTCCGAAGAATTCGAGCGCATGTGGCATATATTTGATGTGGACTTAAAGTCAAATGATAAAGTATAAAAAATCGTTAGTGATATCTAAAGGTAAGATGATTTTTTTTTCATGGCCCGATTTTAAATATTTTTAAGAATTTTTAAACTTTGTGTGAAAAGTATTATAATTTCACTTGAACCTGTTTACAGAAATTTATAATTACGCAAAAAAGAAGAAATGCTAGTGTTTTCGTTTTTCATTATAATATTTTTAGTTTTTATCCGATTTTGGTCCATTACGGCTTACATTTTTTAAAATCGGATGGACTATTAAATAAAATTTTGTAACTATGGATTTTGTTATTACATATATGTGGTACAAAACAGCTTCCGAACAGACAACAATTGATGAAAAACGTTGAAAATTTCATAAAATTTTAATTTTGATCCTAAGCCCAATTTTGTAGCCTTTCACTCTAACGCTCACTTAAGTTAAAGTAAAGTTATAATAAAGATAAATTGCCGAGGCAGAAAAATACAATCGGCCCAACGGTGGCAAAGCTTTTCCCAAGGTGTTAGAAACGTTGACATAATATTACAAGTTCTACTTTTGAAGTGTTGTACCAACACACAAACGATAACCTCATGCTGGGGTCGCCCGACTGTAATATCGTTGACTAAACACTGAAATTTAAGTGCTGCCCCAAAATCATTTTTTTAGTACGACATTTTTCCATTTTGAAGTAAAAATTACAGTGTTTTCCAAAGTACCAATAACTAAAAACAAATATTTTGCTAATTAAATGTATATTATATCGAGCTTTTTTGATAAATTTTTATTATTTGTGCCGAAATCTTATTTGCATATTTTTCCATGTTTTTTTTGAGATTAAAACGACCTTTCTTGCCTTCCTCTTGCCTTGTTGTAAAACTTCCAAAATAAATAATTTATGGACCAAAAGGAACTAAAATGGGTATTTAATAAAGAAGTAAGACCCCAAATAATTGATCGAAAAATGTATATTGAACGCTAAAAAAAACAGTGCCCAAAGAATTACCCAAAAGTGTGAAATGAAGAATCGCCCGAAGTTTTGGGTATTTGTTCATTATGTAAAATCACTTCTTCATTATGTAAAAATTTTGAATGAATAGTCTCCCACATTTTTTTGGGGCTTTTTAACATTGTGCAGAAATTTGGCAATTATTCATTACGAGGAAATAAATACCCAAATATCTAAAAATGTTGAATCGTCCAGTTGGACAACAATTTTTGGGCGATTCTACATTTTTCTTTTTCGACCGATTTTTCACTTGGGTTTAATAACCGCCGGGCGGGTCGAAAAAAATTGCACCAGTCACCCCCAGAATGAAAGATATATCAATGACATGTCTAAAAAAATAAAAAAAAATTTGTGCCACGCCCCAAAATACGGCACTTTTAGTTTTTTATATATAGCGCCGCTACTTAAATTCCGATCTCATCATATCGCGTGTCGTTCTTTATGGCTTGACTGTGGCAAAAATTTTTCCTCATTATATATTCTTTATAGCTGTTATAACTCATTACTAGAGTCCGACCGAATATTCGGTTTCGGGTTCGGATTCGGCAAAAATTGTGGTTTCGGCTGATATTCGGTTTAGGCTAACTTTGGCCGAATGCCGAAACTTTTTATTCTATATAAATAAGGAAGTTAATCGAAATAGTATTTTCCAAATTTAAAATATGTCACCGCTATGAATCAGTTTTTTCCCGTCCCATATCTTTTCAAATTGAATGAAAATGTTACCTAGTTTTATAAAGCGTAACCAAAAGATATGGTACCATAAACTATTCAACTGTTTGTTGCCATGGTAAACCGATTTCAATACCAATCGAAAAACTATTTTGTGTTATAATAAAATGATTTTTCGCCACCGAATTTACTTCTGCGATTTTGCATTGAAATTGATTATTTGTCTTTTAAATAGAATTGTTTAGTAGAGATGAAATCGTATAAATATAGAGTCAAAAGTATGTAAATATGCCACTTTTTTATATCTTTTTAGTTATTCCGAGTCAACTTTTTGATTGGTGCTCGTGTAACGTCATCAATGGAGTGATGAAACACTCCTAAATATATGTGCGCCGAACCCAATATTCCAGTTCTATCATTTATGCTAATTTCATGCCAAGTTTTTATTAGTCATATGCTCGTAAATGTTTAAGTTTTATTTTTGCCCGATGGAATAAAATATATTTAATTTGTGCTATTATTTTGACTGACACTGTATGTATGTAGAAATACGCTTACGCACCTTTTCACAGTGTACGGTTAAAAGTTAACGTATAATTTAACGGGAAGTTTTGTATACCGAATTTGCCGTTAAATACCATGATAACTTTTAATCACATTGGGAAAGGGCCGTTAATAAAATAAATGACTTTTTAATTCTTGCAAGTTTTAAAAACGTCAATATTAGTTAATGCTAAAAAGTTTTGGCAAGTTTCGGACTCGGCCGAATATTCGTCCGTTTGGCCGAATACTAGGTTCGGTTTGGCTTCGGCCTCAAAAAACTGATTTCGGCTCGACTCTAATTTGATTTGCGTTTGGGTTAATTAAATGTGCGAATGCTATACATATATTGAATATTACAATACTGCTACTGTATTTTTGAAGATACCTCGCTTTAAACGTTTAATAAATTTAGTATTGGTAAAATGTTTTCTTTAGAAGATCGCAAAATGTTTCGTACAGAAAAATATTCTATATTCTGAAGTACTTTAATATTTTTTTAAAATTATGATTACAAAATATGTTATTTTTGACTTTTGCATTTTGGATTATATCTTCCATAACTTGTATATATTTAAGATATTTCAAACCAAATCTTAATGGCGTATAAGCGAAAATGGACTATATGACTACTGGACTAAATAAAAAATATTTTACAGGTATTTATTTTACTTATAGATGACAGAAAAACTAACATTTTGGAATATATCGCTAATTGTACTATAAGCGGTGTGGCTTATAAACGAATTATACTGTACAAACTTAACACAATCGTTCCTGATTTGACGCTCTTTTTTATGCCTCCTAATGCTTTAAATTCCTTAATACCAGTTTCAAATTCATGCTCCAGGCTACATGAGTATGTAATAGATTTATCCAAATCTGCATATAAAACACCAACATTGTCATCATCCACAATTTTTCTTTTCAAAAAGTCTATAAGCAATGAAACTTCTCTCAGTAGGCGAGTTGGGTCGTTGTCGTGGCTTTCAAATATTTTGTTCCCTACTTAGACCTCGTGCAAAATTGCCTTTAAAAACATTAGCCCATAATTATAGTCATAAAGAAAGTATACTTTAAGAGTTCTAAAGTTTACTTTTGTTAAATATATGCTTTTAGTTTATTATAGAATAAAAAGTAAACTTTACAGGCAAAAATGTTTTTCAAACTTAAAAATACCACTTTAAATATTAAATATTACATTAAGGCCCAATTTAGATGATGCATTTTTATTCATGAATTTTTTCAATTTATCTTTGAAAACATCTTCTAAAAACCTCTTGCATTTATACGATGAATTTTATTTTCATGCTTTTTTTTATAAATTTCTCTCAAAATTTGCTTTATTTACTCATACATAACAACAAAACCATAACACAATCACATAAGAGAGAGAAAATGAGAGAAAATTCAAATCGAGCTAAAGAAGAATATAAAAAAGCATGGAAAACAGAAATCGTGCCGTTTTTTATGTCCCGTTTTCTTCTCTATCCCCCGCTCGTCCACAAAAAAAATGCATGAATTTTATTCATTTCGGCCATTTCCAGATAACGGTACATTTGTGTTTTTTCGATGTATGCTTCCCAGATTCAAAAGCTGGTTCGATTACAGTGATCTATATATTATTTAAAAGGCTTCAAAATAACGCGTCCAATAGTGTATAACTGGATTTGATCGGATAAAAAATTACTGAGTTATAAGTGGTCAAAGTTAAAATGTTTAACGTTTTTCACCAAGTGTTGTCGAAGCTGTTTTGTATCACAAATAATAATAAAATCCATAGTTATAAATTTTCATTGAATAGTCTATTCCATTTAAAAAAATTTAAGACATAATGGACCGCAATGAGATAGAAACTAAAAATGCTATATTAAAAAAACCAAACCACCAACATATAAATTTACTAAAAATGCACTAGTAAAGTACAAAATAGAACAAAACTATTGAATAAAGGATTTGCAAGTAAATTGATATGCTAGCGTTTTCGTTTTTTCCTTCTAGCAGTTTTATTTTTCGTTTTATTTTACAATTTTGACTTTCAATATTTTTTTCCAAATTTGATCATGAGTAAGACCTTCTTTATCATAACATTTAATTTTGACCCTTTCAGCTTCAGAGAAAGATTATCCTCGGCCCATTTAAACTTCAAATTGTTTTATGGGCTTAGAAAGATCAAAACTGTATTAAAAACTAACAATTCGCGGGGAAGTTATAATGTAAACTATAAAATTAATCAGAAACCTATTTTCATTAGTTACTTCTCTTGGACAAAATTAGTATTGCAGCAATTAATTGATAATGGTACAATATCCCCGTTAATTTTTTGCATAGATTTCAAGTAATGTATATTATTTATTAATAGGTCCCATTTTATTTGTAGTTTGAGCAATAGTTTTTGATAGAATTGCCAAAAATGTTAAATCTAATCAGATGACCGGCAGTTTATGTTTAGTAACGTTAATTTTTTGAAAATTAAATAACTTTTTTAAAAATTTTTCTTGTTATTAAAGTTGCCTCTTTTTTTCTCAGAAATCCGTTTTTTGTGCCCCTTTTATTTTCAAAATCCCCTTTTTTAGCCCCTTTCTGAAAAATTTCAACGGTAACGCTGGCCACATTAAATAATTATAAGATCGAGGAAATTAATTAAAATATAATTATCTTTATGGTAAAAAAATTTTAACGCTCTAAGCTCCGAGTGCAAATCTTATTTTTTGGTTTCTTTAGAAAATTTTGTAATATATTAGTTGGTATTTTCGTTCTCATATAAAAGAAACAAAAGGTAGTACAATATAAGGAAAAAGTGAAAAAGTTGACATATTATTAGAGACTAAAAAATCTACGTTTTTAGGTCAAAAATCCTCAAATTTGCATTTCGCCTTTTTCGTGGGGTAAAATCTGCAAAAAGCAGATAAATCTGCATTTCTAGCAACAGTGCTTATACATTTTCTGTGTAAAATAAATTTTTATATGAAAAGTTTTTGACAGTTATTTTCACTGCTACATAAAACAAGAATCGCAGTGATGTGTAGTTGTGAAAAACTTTTGTTTCGTTTAAATGTTTTTCTCATGAAAAAATATTGACATTACTTTTCATTGTTTCATTAAACGAGAATAAAAACTACTATGAAAAGGTGAAAAATCTTTTCATTTCACCGTTTCACAGAACAAGAAGCGACCCCCTGCTAACATTTTATTTATGTATATGAAATGTAATTTCTGCCCTATTTAAGACATTCTGGCACTATTTCGAACCAAATTCGGCTCGAAATCATAAACTTCAATTCCCATCACTGACTTGTGGCATGGAATTATCAATTAATTGAAGCTACTAAGTAATGTAATAATTTCATTAAAATATATAAACAATTTCATTAAAACAATCACCCTTATTGTGAATGTCGACGTCAACACAATACATTCGTCGCTGTCAATTCGATATGTCGTCATTGTCACTACAATGCTAAATCGGCATTTACTGAAAGTATTGTATTAACGTTGACTTGTTATCGATAATGTGAAGGAAATAAATATCATCGCTATCACTTTCACGTTTATTCAATTTGTTTATTGCCTTGGCTTATTCAAATTTTTTAATGTTGTTTTCAAGTGAAAGTTTTAGTGATGAAGCAAACAAATAAAGACTTCTTCTCTTTTGAAAAGTTCTTCTTCTTGGTGTTATCTTTCCATCATTTTCTTTTCTTCATTTTCCATCATTTTCTTTTCTGCATTAAAAACATCCTTTTGGTTGTCATTGTGTTTCGCAAATATGTACTGCGTTTCTAGAAGTAGCTTCTTCCACTCGAATATCATATGTGGAAGTTAACGGGCATCCCCGTCATCCTCAAAGATTGTGGAACGATCGCTAGATGCATATCGTCATATAAACTGCAATAGTGCCTATCATCAATTTTTAAAAATTTTCGGAAGATAAACTATTGTGATTATGTTTTTTTTTCAACATAGTATCATTAATTTAGACTATTAATGATATTATCCAGAAAAAAATCATTTTCATATTCACAACAGTTTCCTTTTTTAAGTTACCTATGTTTCCTGAAACATTTTTAAAAATTATGATAGGTCGCCGCTTTTGCATTTTATATTGCCAACCATGTATAATTAGTGGTCCAATAGATTTAAATTCGTCGCAATTTATTCCAATCCTTTGTTAAAATTATTAGGAGTTCCGCTCCTATGAAATCCTTTTGCTAGGCTTGGTTTACTTTCAAGCCGCTGAATTAATTCCTCAGATTGTTTGTTGGTTGTTATTTTAATTTTTTTATATTTTAAATACTTTTTCAAATAAATAACCGTGACAACTAAAAATTTCTATCGAGTCGTTGCCAAAAATTGTGTCGACAAAAACAGAGCCAATTTCACACAATGTTGTCTTTAAGTCGCCTATTAAAATACGAATCAGCTGTCAATTGTTATCGAAATCCGGCAATATTGACAACGGCAGTGCCATTATTGCACCGTTGACGTCACTTGTGGCGACGTTGACATTCGCAATAAGGGTGAATGAAACAAAAAAAAATGAAATATGTTCGTTAGCTCAAGTTAATTATGATGCAAAAAGCTATTTTTTAATTATTTTTAATAAATGCGAACCCATATTTAAAAAATATTGAAATTAAAGGAAATACGATTTTAGATTTTCTGTTGGTCACGTTTTTTTCGGCAAATATTTGCCAAGTGTGAACGTACCTTTAGCGAAATTATTATATTGGATCAATGAAATTAGTTCATGTATATAATGAAATTTTCATTAAACTAATTTTAACGAAACTTGTTTCATTAATCCAACGAGGCGTTCCGTTGGTTGAGTTTTAATGCAGTTTTTCAATGGACTATTGTCGAAATTCACAGAATTTATGAACACAATGCTTTCAGCGTAAAATCCACCTATTCTCTTTGGGCCATAATTTTTCAGAAAACTAAAAAATGTATCCTCCCTAATCATATTTCTACTAAAGGTGCTTTGACGTAGAATATGCTAAATAAATTAATTGAAGTGCATCTTTGGCTCGCAAACGAAGGGTTCCGTACGAATATACCTGTGCGTATCCCTTTTCCTTTTTACCCCTATTTTTAATTTTTTCAGTTGTTCCGTTGTGCTTTTTGTTTAATTTTATTTTTTTTATTTTTTAAGTTTTTTTTCGTTGTTTTTGGCAATTTTTTTGGTTTTTAGCTTTTTTCATTTGCATGATTTTTTTGTTTTTTCTGTAGATTTTTTGGTTTTGTCGTTTTTTAAACGTTATTTTCACTTTTTGACGATATTTTTAGTTTTACCGATTTATTTCAGTTGTGACGATTTTTTCAGTTTTGGCATTTTTTCCGGTTTTGGTAATTTTCTCGGTTTTTTGTGATTTTTTTAGTTTTAGCGATTTTTTTTGGTTGCGATGCTTTTTTTTCGTTCTGGCGATTTTTTTCGTTTTTTGCAATTTTTTGTTTTTTGCCTATTTCTTAGTTTTGGTTTTTTTATTTTGGCGTTTTTTGTGTTAACGTTTTTTTTCGGTTTTTGACGATATTTTTAGTTTTAGCGATTTATTTTAGTTTTGCCGATTTTCCCAGTTTTGGCGCTTTTTTCGGTTTTAAGGATTTTTTTCGGTTTTTGTGATTTTTTAGTTGTGGGGTTTTTTTTTCTTAGAAATTTTTTTCGTTTTGGCTATTTTTTTGGTTTTTTCTACTTTTGGCGTTTTTTGTTGGTTTTGTCGCATTTTTCGTTTTGGTGATTTTTTCCATTTTTAATGATTTTTTCGTTTTTTGATGATATTTATAGTTTTTGGCGATTTTTTTATGTTGTAGTGCTATGTTTCGTTTTGACGACTTTTTTTGTTTATTGGCGTTTTTGGCGATCTTTGGTGATTTCTTGCGTTTTAGCGATTTTTTTTAATTTTGGTGCTTTTTTCCTTTAAACGCTTTTTCATCTTGGCGATTTTTCGTTTTGAAAAATTGTTTAAGTTTGGAATTGTTTACTTTTAGCGTTTTTAAAAATTTCAAGAGTTTTCCTCTTACGGATTCCAAGACACACCATATTGTCTAAAGTACATAGCAAAGTTACATTAACTGATAGAACACCCTTTAATTTTTGTTGTTTTAAATATCAGTGTTAATTGGTGTAGTCTATTCTACAGACTATACAAATTAGCACTAACTTTGAAAATTTAAAGTGCATATAGCTGTGGTCTCAACCCTTAATCGCCTAAGGGTGCTGTTGGCAGAGTAGCTAGCGCGTTTGACTACAAACCCTGAGGTCTTGAGTTGGAGACTAGTTGCAGGCAAGCCAACAACATCATGCATTTTTCTCATGTGCATTGGTGTATTATTGTGTTGGTTGTTGTTGGACTGTTAAAGTGAAGAAGGCATAGCACTGATCACTTTGGTAGTACCGGCAGCGAGTAAAATAACTAATAAAATGGGTACACAGCTTAAGCAACTCAATGCCTCTACTTGACACCAGAGGGGCTTGCAACACTGGTCTACAAAAAAAACGCGCAATAGCAGGGTTGTAAATGAATTAAGCTTTCTATCTATCTCCCACTTCACCACCTGTCCTCTCTACACTATCCCTTTTCCAAAGAAGGTAACACATTAATTAATTAACTGGTAGGCATTAATTGCCTCATTGTGTTACTTCTCTTAAAAAAAAGTCGAGTTAGGACAACATTTAATTTTTGGTGTGATGGAATCCTTCATGTCCAAATCAAATCGCTACCAATTTTTTAAGTATGTAACTTTTTAAGACGACAATTATCTACAAATAAGTTAAAAAAAGTAAACTAACGATTGATTGGAATCGAGTTTTTGATACTCTAAACAGCTCTCCCGAAAATGTTTGAAAACGAGTTAGGCTGTTAAGGCTTGTGACCACAGATATAAGTGTCTGTATATTACATTAGTATTTCAACATGTTTCGTTGCTCACTTTAGAACACTCTTTAATTTTTGACTGCAATACATTTGTTGTATCGGCCAAAGTTCTACATATTCTGTGAAAATTGCAGGTCCGCAGCTCTTACGGTTCTCGAGAAAACAGCCTGTGACAGACAGACGGTCAACGTAGCGAAAACAATAGGGTTTATTTACACTTTTGGTGTACGGAACCCTAAAAATCAACCATTTAAAAAAGTTAATAAAAAAGAAAAATTATTGCACAAGTAGCAGAGTGGAACCAGTTGTCTGCGTATGTGGCTCACCCAGCATGTTTCACTTTAATGCAGTGGAAAAACTCCCCAAATAAACTTTGCACACATTTATAATTAATTTATAATTTGATGCGCTAGTTTAAGTTTAGCTAGTTTAGTTTTATGTATGTTTTTATTGTTGTTTTAACTAATACAACTTGAAACGCCCCAGACATAGTGTTGTGCTTATCTGTGAGTACGAGCATTTGAGAAATAATATTCCCTAAATATTCTTGCAAATAGTTACAGGTAGTCAATGCCAACATATTAGTTATTGTGCATTAAAAACTGCATAATAAAAAAATTTTATAAAATAAAAATTTTTAATTGTTCTTGTGTTTTGTTTTGTTGGGGTTCCCAAATTAAAAATGTAAAATAGATCTAATAATATTAAATTAGCCCTTACCTTTTTCGAAACGCCAAACAGTGCCAGCAGATAAGAATTTTTAATGCTTGCACATTTTTTATAATGACAATTACGTAATCAGCTGATTTGTTTAATAATTACCAACCTATTAAAATTATGTCAAATATATGTATGATCAATAAAAAAATTTTACCATAAATACGTAGTTTCTATTTATTATTTTGTAGGCGAAGCGTTTATTTTTACATGTGTTTTATGTACTATCAAACTATTTGTTGTCTTGTTTTTAACCGAGGTGCTTTTCGAAAATCGGATTTTGATGAAAATCGATTACATTGTACAACACGAAAACAAATTAAGAGGTTCTGTAAACCCATTCTGGTAGAGGAGACAAAAAATATACGTGTGGGCGTTTTGCAAGATCTCATCGGAATTTTTATTATAATAGGTTTTGGGGGGTAAATTTTCCCCCTTTTGGCCTGTTCGTGCAGCATATCGGTGCATAAAACTATGTGTTGTTTACATCTGAGGTGTAGAATATGTTCAGCAACTTTGTAGAAAATATTCGGGCAAATATTTTTGGGCAACATATTAACCCTCTAACTCCCCCATATAACGGTAATTCTTGGCTATTTTTAAACAAATCATAAAAACACCAATACAAAGGGGGACTGCGGGGATAAAATATTTTACAACAATGTTGGCCATAAAGTTTTACTATGGTTTCCAAAGACAACCAAGCTCCAGACTCAACTTGTAATCAAGAAACCATTGAAAACTTAAACTACGTTTAAGGGCTAACTTCATACTTATTCACAATTAGTAACTCTTCGTTGTATGGATCTTTTTGTACATTTCTCAAAAATTGGCAAAAACTCACCTTCAGCGATATAGCCGGCAATAATCTTCTACAAAAATGTTGCTCGTGGTCTTGTACATAAAAAAGCTGGACACATCTTATACCTCAAACGTAAGGCTTATAAGATTTTCTATACCGAGTACGAATTGTGTAAAAATACAAAATAAAACCTTAAACACATTTTAAGTTTTGAGTGATTTCTAACGTCCGAGTTAAGTATGGTGCTTATTTTTGTAGAACGTTTCAGCCCCTATATCGCCGCTGAAGGAGAGTTTTTTCCCATTTTTTAAGAAACATACTAAAAGACCAACAAAACGAAGAGTAACTGGGTTAAAATGCTGCAGAAAACTTTTACATAAAAGCGCTGAACACATCTTATGCCATAAAGATTTTCTATGCCGAGTACTAATTGTGAATAAGTATGACTTTAACCCTTTAACATAGTTTGAGTTTTTAATGATTTCTGCACTACAAGTTGAGGCTAGACCTTAATTGTCTTTGTAGACAAAACTTTAAGACTTTAAACTTTATGGCCAACATTTTTGTGGAACATTTCATTCAGGCGCTCCCCCTTTTTAGGGGTCTATCTCCACTCCTTAAAGGGGTTCCCATGCAAAAGTAAAATTTCCCATAAAATTCGCTTGAACCGATCTAACTTCCCCATAGGCAGCGTTTCCAGAAGCTTTTCGAAGAAAATCATCATTTGGCAAAATAAAAATCATATTGTGGTATGAAAAATCTCAAAAATTTTTTTTTTCTAAAATTTTATTCAAAGCAAAGCTGAACCATGAAAATTTTAATGCAAACTAAAACAAAAACCAAGTCTTACCCCGTAAAAATCGCGACTACTTCATACAGCGTGTATAGAGTACTCCACAAAGGACCAGGAGTAGTTACAAACTGGTCCAAATATATGCAATAAACGTGGCTCACTTAACATTGCGATGCTCTAGGGCTGGACCATGTAGTCCAGCCTTGCATTAAACAGGACTAACCCGATGTAACTACTCCATGGAGCATCTACATGAGGCTAGTTGTGAAACTACTCTACGTCACTACTTGATGGACCACTCAAATGTTCGTGTTTTAACGATTGCATATGTTATTTTCAATTGTTAAAACGCGAACACTTGTCGAGTAACTACAAACTCTTGTTTGCAAATGACATGGTCCATTAGGGCGTGTCGATAAATTTTTTTTTCAAAAATGACGATTGTCAAAAAGTTGTATTTTGGTTAGATATTCACAATTATATTTTAAAAATTGGCAATTATAATGGTTTGCTTGGTAAATAGCTACTACAAAGTCGCGAAATGTTTATATATGGGAGGCCCCCTAAGGAAAAGTGTTCACACTAGAAAACTAATGGGGGTGTGTTATACATTTGACTCGTCTAGCGGCTTCCTAGGAGCTTCAGGAGCCAAATTTAAAAATTTCCTTAATCCACTATATATTATATGGTGGAGTTTATTTGCTAATAGTTAAGCATTGTCTATATGCATTTCAATGGTGCTTTACTAAATCGTCAGTCGACTTCAACTACAACTTTGAACAGTTACAAACCTCTTATCTTATGCACAGTCTTTCAAAAACCATTTAAGAATTTATAAATGATAATATTTTTGAAAATCACATTACAATAAAATAATAAAAACGTAGTGGGCTTATACAAAACCCAGCGAATAATTTGTATTCGATATGAATATAATTTATTTGTCTACACCTTTATACAATTGGAAATCCATTGAGTAACAATAAAAGTATTTATAAGGCAAAATGAAAAATAAAATCCAAATTAAACCTTTAAGGAATTTATTGTGGTATGTGATGGAAATCGTTCGATTTGAAATCGGCGCCGATTTCAAAAACAAATTCTACTGAAAGATGACTTATTTACCCCTTTCAATATTTTCAAGGCTTAGAATATTTTATTCGAATATTTTTCTTTTTCGATACAAAACAATAAAAAACGTAAGTAAGTCAGCTTTCAGCAGAATTGGTTTTTGAAATCTTTGCCGATTTGAATCGATCGATTTCCATCACATACCAGATTATTTGACATATTGTCATAATTATGGCAATATGTCAAATAATAAATTTCTTATTTGACATATTGTCATAATTATGACAATATATCAAATAATAAATTTCTGAAAGGTTTAATTTGTATTTTATTTTTAATTTTGCCTTATAAATACTTTTATTGTTATCCAATGGATTTCTAATTGTATAAAGTTGTAGAAAAATTAAGTAGATTCATATCGAATACAAATTATTTGCTGGGTTTTGTATAAGTTTCTAAGCTTACTACGCTAATTTTATTCTTTTGTGACTTTCAAAAATATTATCATTTGTAAATTCTCAAATGGTTCTTGAAAGTCTGTGCGTAAGATAAGAGGTGTGTAACTATTCAAAGTTGTGGTTGAAGTCTACTGACGATTTGGTAAAGCGCCAATGAAATGCATATAGACAATGCTTAACTATCAGCAAATAAACTTCATTTAAAATAAAATTATGACAATATGTCAAATAATAAATTTCTTAAATATTTATATGGCGGTTTAATGAAATTGTCGAATTTGGCCCCTGAAGCTCCTAGGAGACTCCTAGACGGGTAAATGTATATGTAGCCGACCCCCATTAGTTTTCTAGTGTGAACACTTTTTCTATACATAAATATCGCCCTTCTTCATTCCTTAGGGTTCTCCCATAGATACAAATTTCTCGACTTTGAAGTAGCTATTTACCAAGCAAACCAATATACATAATTGCCAGTTTTTGTAAATATAATTGTGAACATCTGACCAAAACACAACTTTTTGACACCCGTCATTTTTGAAAAAATACATTTAAAAAAATCGACACACCCTAAAGCATAGTACTGTGTTCATCATTTCGTGCGAACTAATGTCAAAAGTTCATAAAAAAATGTTCACGAATTTCTCATGAAAAATAGTTGCAGAAGTTGTACTCTGTTTATTTTGTGAAAAACATATGAAATGTATCTACATTTTGAGTCTTCATGCGAAATAATATAAGCACCACTTTTCTCGTGTGGAATTTACAACAGACACATTGGGTTTTTTTTATTATAATTGGTTACTTGTTATATTTTTCGTATGAAAAAACTAATGTTGATCAACATTTTTCGCAAATTTGAACAGAGTACTTTTTTGTAACTAGTCCATTTCAACTAACATGGACCACATGGTCCAATAATTTTTGCGGGTATACATTAATATGATTTCGTTGCATATTTTCTTCTCAAAATATATAAAAATCGTCATGAAAATGGGAAAATTCACGAAAAATTTCAAAAATTATAAAGCTCTGCAAAGCTAGAGAAATTCGATAAAACATGTTAACATCAGAAAACTGGTTCGATATCACTGAAAACTGTATACATACATATACTTTTATATATTTTCACAAAAGCTTGTTTTTAAATCACTATTAAATTGCAACAAATATTTTTTAGCCTCTGTAATGGCACGAGCTTCCAAAAATTTATAAGGCTGAATTGCGAAAAAAGTGTTGCAACACATACATATAGAGAACCAATTTGTTTTAAGTCAAATAAATGTTTTTGTTGCTTTGTTTTGATGTGTTACTAAAATTGCATCATTTGATATTTTGAATACACCTAAAAATTAAAGGTACGTTTACACTTGGCAAATATTTGCCCAAAAAAACGTAACCACTACTTTTGCTAAGGGTTAGTGTGATTTCATTTGGTTTCTATATCACAAAATAAAGTTAAGTATAAAAGCGAACCCATATTTAAAAAAATATTGCAATTAAAGGAAACACAATTTTAACTTGTCTGTTGGTCACGTTTGTTTCGGCAAATATTTGCCAAGGGTGAACGTACCTTAAGAAAATCAATAAAAAATAAAGAAACATCTTTAAAAAACGCTAAAACGGAAAAGTATTTATTTTATAAAACCTAATAAAACTCAGAAAACAGCTTCGAATTGATTAAAATTGCCGAAATGGAAATATAGAATTAAATTCTACATACATATTTACATACTTTGGCTAGAGAAAGTTCAAATAAGGGGCAATGGTTCAATGTAATACCCTGTTCAGACATACGCCTTAATTGCGCAGTTTAGGAAAATTTGGCAAATAATGCCTTAATTGCGCTCAATTTACCATACAAGGCTTCAATTAATAAATTGGCAATTAGTACTTAATTGTTTCATAAATTGAGTATAAGGGACAATGCAATGCCATAAATTATATATTCAGCCGTGTCACAGATTCCGTTCGGATTGGTTTTAATTC
This sequence comes from Panzeria rudis, assembly GCA_956483635.1. Taxonomy (NCBI): domain Eukaryota; kingdom Metazoa; phylum Arthropoda; class Insecta; order Diptera; family Tachinidae; genus Panzeria; species Panzeria rudis. Next base: position 66,753,567 of record OY101451.1, read on the forward strand.
CGTAGTTGTCATTCCGAAAAAGTACATTTTTGGTGCTTCAGATTCCGTTTATTTTGTATTTCGTTTTTACAATAATAAAGTTTTTATACCTTGAGGCGTTTGTTTACTCTTGTTTTAAGATGCAAAGCTCACATTGAGCTTTTTATTAATATGGAAAGCTCCTGACCAAATATTTATTTGACGCTCCAAAAGTATGCACGTTTTTTACTATTTACTGCAAATTAAGTCAGTCGAAAAGTGTTTTTCAATTCCACTTTGAAATTTAAAAGTGGTTTGATTACGAAGAAATTGTTCGTTTTTCGTTTTCTGAAGAAGCAACTTACGGAATTAAAACCACTTCCGATCGGAATGGTATTCTGTGACATGGCTGATTAATTAATCCACACACACACACAAACGTGGACATAAATATGTATTACAATAAATATTTAAAGTATTTCCAAGCAAGTAGAAAATCATCTTTTGCAAGAAAAAAATCATCATTTGGGGGGGAAAAATCATCAAAAAATATGATAAAGTCATCATTCTGGCAACGCTGAACATAGGTGGCCGCAGAGGTGTCAAATGTATGACAGACCCCCAATGTTTTTTTAACTCCAAACTTTTTTCAGAACATTGTACAAATTTTTTTATTTTTATATTTCTTATGAAATTGTTTAGTTTAGTAATTTATTAATATATTCTATCAATTTATTTTTATAATAAAGTGGATATTTTCTCCTATTTTCAGAAACGACTTCTATCAAAAATATGTTTTCTTCCTCGTTACGGCACAATACATTGTTGTAGTCCTCTATTAATTTTATGCCTCTTTCAACAGCATCGTTGACAACATGCAATTGACGCAATGCTCCTCCCAGGTTTCTGAGCCAGTAACAATAAAATCTTGCTGTCTCTGGTGTAACGTAATGGCTAAAATTTTTCTTCATGCACTCTACGTTTACTTCTTTTTGTTCCAATGAAATTCTTTTCACACTTTCGAAACCGAAAAAAATGTACTGGAGAGGCACCATCTTGATCACCAGCGCAGGAAATTTAAGAACCGAGGGTAAATGAGACAATAGAAAATCTCTTGTGCAACCGTTTGGCTCTAAGCCACACAAGCTGGAAATACGTTGGTGCTCACATCTTCCGAGATCTCGAACCTTCCCACGTGTAGACTATTGATGTTTTTTAAATCTGTGTTGGAGTCACTCGCAACTGGCACCGCAAACTAAGCTGCCATACTTACATGGTTTTTGTCATCTGCTGGGATCGCTAAGGATCAACTCCGGTCTATGCGAGGTCTTTGACCACCCAGTTTAACCTAATCTAACGAGTGCTACCGCTATAATCCAAATTTCCATTGTCTTCTTCTGCCTCGATATCATACAACTTGTCTCTCGCTATCTTCGTCGGAGGATTCCCCATGTCACTGTCCGATAGCTCTTGCTGGTATTCCTTTTTATCTTTTTGAAATGTACGAAATGCATCTGACATTTTTAACTTAGTATCAAAGGGCACATTTTGATCAAATAATGCAAAAGCAACAGCTTCACCACTAAGATACCAGAGATATCTACAGAATCTTCACCAACCGCTGCAAAACTGTCATCAATTGAGGCATAATGAGCAATTGCTTTTAAAAAAATTCAAATCATTATTTGGCGCTCCGATTGTTTCGGTACTACTAAACCAGCCTTTGATGTAGTCTAACATTTTCATTGTAGCTCTCTACATCATGTAGAGAGTTACAATGAAAATGGTAATATCGCGAAGTCCATTAATTCATTTTTGCTCAATTCAAGGTATATTCGAAATGAAAAAAATTTTACGTAGTAAATGCCTTTCGCCATCCATCGAGCATGATTGGTAGGTCCTGGTTGGTAAAAGTTATGATTAGGAGTATTTACACCAAGGAACAAAATAAGTTTGATTTGCATACGAACATAAAAATAATAATTATGAGGTTGTGTGTATGCTCTGTGTGTGTGTTGTGTCCCAGTGGTAAATGAAACAAAGTATCTAGATAATAATAATTGATGTCAGGATGACGTTCTGAGCGGTACTTAGATTGTAATGTACGTGTAATCTAATATGTCAAAGTAAAACATTGTGGCCTACTTTTTGGGCTGTATTTCAACAACGAGCTCGCTTACAGTTCCACTTATTATGTAATCGCACAGTAGCGACATCTACTGACATCGTAGCTAGCTTACTTTTTAAGCGAGAGTCTATGACATGCTTATGTTAAATCTAAGTGGGAAAATAAGCAAAAGCGTTATCACTAGCAGCTACTAAATATTGCTTACATCAGCGATTACGTAATGGGTATTTTTACCACTGGGATGTTTGCTCTGATGAGTTGAGTGAGTTGTATACATTAAAATGAGGTTTATGAATCAAGCAGACGGTACGAGTATGATGTCGACGTCGGACTCATATTTATTTCAACCTCTACTTATAAATCAACGTTATGGCGAGTATGAGTACATCAGAGTACATACCCAGCGGGAAAACTCAGAAGACCTTCTTAATTCAGCCCTTATTAAAGGCCTGCTTAGACAGTTTTTTAATTTAATTACCTTTCTTATCTAACTGCTAAAGAAGGCCTTGGCTAAGATACACATTCCACATTCGCTTCTATGAGAAGCGAGAAGAGAAGGAGTAGCATGTTTTGTTTTTTTTTGCCAAAGCAAAAGAAATTCGTTTTTTTTCAACGTTGTCAACTTTTCAATTTCTAAAAGCACTGAAACAATTAAAATGACGAGTAGTATTTAAAAAAGAGCACTGAAATTTATTTTTCATTTTATTTAAAAAATGTTTATATTGAGTAATTTCAGAAATTTCCGACAAGATCCGGATTTTTACGCTGTCCGATTATATTGAAATTCTACATACATATATGTATGCTCTACTCTTACATGCGCATCACATGGCGCAAGAATTAGTCCTCTTACGGCTATCAAGTATAAGCGTGGGCATTAGAGCGGGTCGATTTATTTTCAAAATATCGTATAGTAGAAGCATAATCTACGGACAATTCTAAGACATTTTCGCGAAGGAACCATATATCGAAAATGATTTCCTATCCCGTGCAAATCGACATAAATGTTTTTTATGGACTAAAACATATAATATCAACAAAACAGTTCTCCTTGGACTTCCGATTTTTATAAAATTTGGTATGAATAATGCCTCTGGCATTACTAGTATTACTGAAAAGTTTTAGCACCATCTAATTTCTGGTTCGCGAAATATAGCGATTAGAAAAAAGAAAATTCAACAAAAATATACTAAACTGATTTTATAAAATTATGTATATATTTAAACCTACTTACCCTAGATGTTCCCTTGTTGTGTCCTATTAAAGGGCACAAAATGAACTTTATAATGGCATATGTTATGATTTTATTTCTCAATCTTCAGAGGTCAAATTTTACTGTGCTATACCTAGTATTAGTACTAATATAAAATGTACTAATCCGAAATCCAAATGTACTAATCCAAAAACTTACTTACCGTAGATATTCCATTGAGAGTCATATTAAAGGAAACAAAGTGGACTTTGCATATGTTATGCTATTATTTTGCAGTCTTCAGACCTCAAAGATTGAAAAATAAAATCGTAACAAGCAAATGTAATTTTAAAGTCCATTTTGTGCCCCTTAATATAAAACCACAGTAGAATATTTAGGGTAAGTAGTAGAAATAACTTTGAAATGTCGGGGTAAACATTTTTGTTGAATTTTTAAATTTTCAAGCCGCTATATTTCGCGAACCAGAAAGTATATTGAGCTAAGATTTCGCGCTAATACTACTTACACCAGAGGCATCATCCGTACAAAATTTTATAAAACTCGGAAGGAGAAAATAAACTGATTTGTTTGTATTTATTTGTTTTCAACTATATATAAAGCTAAATATTGATTTGCGCAGGCTAGGAACTTATTTCCGACCCATGATTTCTTGGAGACAATTTTTCAGAATCGTCCGTAGACTGCGTTTTTACTATACGATTTTTTCGGTTTTTCCCTCCATACAAATTGACCCGCTCTATTGGGCATCTTGGTTATTTTTGAGAAAATTTCGTAATATATTAAATAGCTTTAGAGAGCGTAATCACATAAGATAAAGAGAAAGACTGCAAAAAAGTATGTTCAGGAAATAGTTAGTACATTAACAAAAAAATTTACCCCTTGAAAAATATTTTTTAGATAAGCAAATTTATTTCGGAATTTTTCGTTTAGTGCCACCGTTACAAAAAAAGTACTAAAAATGGGCGAAAAAAGCACCGAGCAGTATCTCTAAACATTTTCGCATTGAAAAGTTGAAAAAAGCACTAAAAACAGTGCGAAAAGCATCGAGTTTACAACGCTGGTTTTATTAATTAAAAATGTTTTTTATAAAAAACATTCTCATATTCTTTTTTCGCAAGTAATTTGTATATAAAGCTGAAATTTACATTCAAGAGACATCATATATGCTGGTATTATGCCGTTAATAATGGAGTTGATTAACTTATACTTACACTCGCGAAGTTATTCACATCCAAAACTTTCTTAATAAATACATTCGTATAAAAAATTACTTTAGATGAAAGGAAATAATTCGATATAAAAAATAACATTAATTAAAATTAAAGAATCCGCTATAAAAATACAAAAATACCGAGATTAAAAAAAATTTGCTTTTTAACAGACCTTCCTAGAAACCCTTCCAAATTACCTTTTTAGAAGGTCTTTTGTCAGGCCTTCTAGAACTGGCAAACGGAAGACCTTCCCCGCAATGACAACGTGTGTAAAAAAGATATGAGTATCGAATGGAGCGAGCAGGCCTTGTTTATCCAAAAGAAGGAGTACAAAGGCCTTCTAGAAGGCATCCGTACTCCTTCTATTTCCCGCTGGGTAGTTAAATTTGAATGATGCTACTGACTTAGATTTAAAATTTCATGAGTGATTATGAGTACCGAAAAAACGATGCGTTGCTGATATCTGCACCAGAGACAGCAACATTCTTTACTCGGCGAGGATTGGCAAAAGATCTTATTGTTACTAATCCACAAACCTGGGAAGAGCATGCAGACTTCCAGCAAGCGCTAGAAACATTCCATCAATTGCATGTTGTCAACGATGCTGTCGAAAGAGGCGTAAAATTAATAGAGGACTACAACAATGTAATGTCCCGTCACGAAGATAGTTGCCGAAAATAGGAAAAAATATCCACTTTATTATAAAAATAAATTTATAAAAAAAATTAATAATCTGCTGAAGTTGTTTGATTCAGCTGGAGGTCATGACCTCAAGCTGAATCAAAAAAATTTTATAATGAAATTACTAAACTTCACAATCGAACTCAATTTCATAAAAAATTATAAAAATAAAAGAATTTGTATGGGAACCACCGTAAAAAAAGTTTGGAATTAAAAAAACATTTGGGGTCAGTCATACATTTGACACCTCTCTGGCCTTCTATGGGGAGGCTAGAACGGTTCAAGCCGATTTTATGAACAAATTTACTCTTGCATGGGAGCCCCATTAAGGAGTGGAGATAGGGGGTAGATATGTTTTCATATCTCTAGGGGTGAATCCGCGGCAGTTATGGGATATTTTCTGGGGGCTTTCACCTTTTCCTTCAACTTTGACCTCGATGACCGATGAACCCCAACCCCACCCCCGCATTTTTTGCCCATACATTTTTCCAAGCCTCACAAAATAAGAGGTAGCATTTCGAAATATTATTGCTAAGAATCTCCATATATCATTGTCTCATAGCTAATGTATATACATACTTATCGGTGTTGCCAGGAGCTGGAGGAAAAAAAGCTAAATCGGTCATTTTAAAATGCTAAATAGCACAAACATAAAAGTTAAAAAGAGGCTAAATATTTTATATTGAAAACTTAATATTTTCTGTACTACTTAAGGCCCTTTCACATTGTAATACAAACTTTGGTATTTTTATTCGATTTTGTAAGACAAAAATCAAATCAAAATCAATCTGACTGTCAAAAAATCTTATGATTACATTTTGTTTCTTGTGGCCCTATGTTCCTTATAGGAATTGCAGGATATAATATATATACATTTTGTGTCTACACTATCACATTCCAAATAAAACGCAACATAAATAATTTGCAATAAAGCACATTTTTTCGTTCTTCATTTTCTTTATTTATGGCGGCAAAGAAATACACAACTGTTTTTGTTATTCCTATGTTTGTTTGTGCAAAAGACAACCATGGTAAAATGAAAAATGTGATTGTTTAGAATATTTCCTAAAAATACGCATACCATAATACTGACAAATTTCCTTACGTGTTATTTGACAGATCATAAGAATTTGTTTTCACACTGGGATTTTTACCTAAGATTTGAGTTTTTCACAAGTATTAATACTAAAACTAATAGTCTGAAGGGCGCTTTAATAAGGAAAAACACATAAACATGGTAAATGTTACACTATGCAACAAGAAAAATGCCAAGGAGTATCACTATATTTGTTTGTGAGTGTTTTGGTCCCCTAACTACAAAAACAGTTGCAACAGTTGATTCTATTGATAATTTTTTCTAACATAAATTTGAAAGGCGTTGTCCAATTTTATTATAGAAACCACTAAAAAGCTTTAAAGAAAATTAACTTTAAGCCGTTTTAATATAAGTTTTTTTATATACTACCCCTCAGTTCGCAGCTTACTCTCGAAGTAGAAACAAGCATTAATTTGCCGTCGGTGAACAAAATAAACAATATAAAAATATACATACAATATTTATAAAAAAAGAAAAATATTCGCAACAACAAAGTATTAACAAACACCGTTTTGTTTAATATTTTACGTACCTATACATTTTTTAATTTCTTTTTGTAAAGTAAATTATAATTATAAGCAAGTAGGCACACAAACAACAAATATATTTGGTATTCGTACCAAATGAGTACGAATACAACAACAAACAACAGAAATGCCTACATTACTGTTGTTGCTGCAGAATGTGATAACCCAGTAAACAAAAATTTACACTTGCGTACACGGGTACGCTCAAATTCAATGTCTATGACGGACCATAATATAAAAGTAAATTTTTTGATACCAGCTTTACAGCAAAGCACAAGTGCCAACAATATGATCCAACATCAAGCTGAAAAAGAAAAAACGACAGAAAGTGTCCCCTTAGAAACTGATTCAGAAAATCCAAAAATCCAAATGGGTATTGATCGCTATTTTAAAGTGATAAATAATAAAAAAAGACAAAGAAGTCCAAGATCGAAAAACCTCGCTCCATTGGCGAAAATGGCCAAAGATGGTAAATCAGATGCGGCGCTCTCTGAAAACCGGTTTTCACTTCTACAAAACGACGAAGACGAAATCACCATTGTCAGGTCAAGCAAGCCGCCCCCAATATAATTAAGAGAGAAAAAAATCAAATGAGCTAATTAAAAGGCTAGTACAATTAATCGGTGAAGAGGCGTTTTACGTGATCCCGATAAAACGTGATGCGATTAATGAAACAAAAATTCAAGTAAATGAAGAAAATCATTACCGCTCAGTAGTTTCGGAGTTTGAAACACAAAATAAAAATTTTTACACCTACCAATTGAAAAGTGCAAAAGGCCTCCAGGTAGTGATAAAAGGCATCGATTCATACGTGGATCCAGAAGAGGTAAAAGCGGGTCTAATAAATAATAATTTTAAAGTTAAAAATGTTACTAACATTAAAAATAGAGAGCGAGTTCCGCAACCACTATTACGTGTGGAAATGGAACCAGGTGATATGAAATTAAAAAGGAATGAAGTACACCCCATTTACAGCTTACGATATTTGCTGCACCGACGAGTTACCGTAGAGGAACCACACAAGCGAGCAGGGCCCATTCAATGTCTAAATTGCCAAGAATATGGCCACACCAAAACATATTGCAAGTTGCGCACCGTTTGTGTCGTCTGTGGTGAACTACACAGCACTGCCAATTGTGATAAGCAAAAAGATGATTCCAAAATGAAAACGTGTAGCAATTGCCATCAAAATCACACTGCAAACTACAGGGGCTGCCCTGTCTATGTACATGTTAAGCAGTCTTTGTCTAACAGACGTAATCACACCTATGCTCAACCTAATTTCGACAATACAAATTATCCTCATTGCGCCAACCAGCTACCAGCCGGCCTTCATACGCCATTTTTAAGGCCAACCAGCCCATAGCGCAAAACATACCAAACAGCCAGTTCTCGTACGCTAATCCTTTGAAGTCTAACCAGCCCCCAGCTCAAAAACGGCCTCTTGCCAACGAAAACAGTGGTTTAAATTTTGATCGACTTGAGGCTTCAATAGAAAATTTAATACAAACCGTAAATTTTTTTACAACCAACTTGACCTGCATGATGCAGGAAGTGTTGAAAATGCAGTCTACATTATTGCAGGCTGCATTAAACAAACCATGAACTTAAAAATCTGTTTCTGGAACGCAAACGGCATCCGCCAACATAAAAACGAACTAGAATACTTCATGATGGATAAACAAATTGATGTTATGCTTATCTCTGAGACGCACTTGACTGCTAGAAGTTTTTTTAAAATCAACGGATATACTCTCTACGACACAAAGGACCCCCAAGGTAGAGCTTGTGGTGGCTCGGGTATACTAATACAATAGCGATTAAAACACTACTTAATGAGTGATCATTGTGAAGACTATCTTCAAGCAACCAACATCTGCATTGAAGCTTTTCATCAAAACCTGGTGATTTCAATTTACTCTCCTACCAGGTACTCTATTACAGAAAATCAGTATAGTAGATTTTTTAATTCACTAGGCCCACGCTTTTTGGCCGCCGGTGATTACAACGCTAAGCACACGTTCTGGGGATCTCGCCTCATCACGCCAAAGGGTCGCGTTTTGTTTGACACAACTTCAAAAATGCGGTTAAATGTTATATCAAGTGGGCAGCCAACTTACTGGCCAACAGATCGCCGAAAAATACCTGATGTTATTGATTTTGGTGTAGTAAAGGGTGTGCCCAGCGAAATGATCCAAGTTGAAGCATCTTTAGATTTGTCTTCAGATCACTCACCAACTATTGTCACTATATATTCACATACAACATATTCACCCACTTGTGATTTAACGATGACAACCACACGTATAAATTGGTTGAAAGACAAAAAATATTTGAGTGCTCATTGCCCAGAAAATATTCCATTAAAAACGCCTGCTGACATAGATGACTCTATTAGAATGTTTGAGGCAAACCTTAAGCAAGCTGCTCTAAATGCTACTACTACAAATCGTCAGGTGAGATAAAATAAAATTTTTTCAGCAGATGTAGAACGGCTTTTATCCGAAAAAAGAAGAGTTCGTAGAGAATGGCAACGCTACAGATCCGCTCAGCTAAAATCTAGGCTGAAGGAATGTACTAAACAGCTGAAAACTCTACTAGAATATCAAAAACCGCTTCTCTTCAAAGCTTTCTGGATGGGCTCGACGCAACACCTCAAAGAGACTATTCGCTATGGAGAGCAGCCCGAGGCCTCAAAAGACCAGTGATATATAAGCCTCCATTGCGAGCTTCGAATGGAGACTGGGCAAGAACTGACGCTGAAAAAGGTACTCTGTTTGTAAACCACTTGCAGAAAGTATTTACTCCAAATACGTCTGATACTATAGTTGAGCTGCCACCAGTCCTCGCTATACCAGATGTTACTTTGAGGTTCAACATTCGTGAGATTGAACACTATATTGCGGGCTTAAACTCGAAAAAAGCTCCAGGCGCTGATAAAATAAGCAATAAAATGCTCTTAGAGCTACCCTATACTGCAAAACAGATAATTCTATTTATTTTTAACAGTATTTTGCACCTCAAATGCTATCCCGCAGAATGGAAGGTTTCGCTGATTACCATGATACCTAAACCAGGCAAAGATCATACGAAGGTGGAGTCCTATAGGCCTATAAGCCTGTTGTCTAACATGTCAAAACTATTTGAAAAGCTACTTATGAGTAAGCTAACACCCATACTGAATCGTACTGGATGCATTCCAGACCACCAATTCGGTTTTAGGAGACAACATAGTACGATTGAACAAACACATAGACTCGTGAACGTGGTTAGAAAAACCTTCGAAGAACAGAAATATTGTTCTGCGCTCTTCATCGATGTTTCTTGGGCATTTGATAAAGTATGGCACGCAGGTTTAATACAGAAACTAAAGCAAAACCTACCCGAAAACATCCTTAAACTTTTAGTAAGCTACTTAACTGAGCGAAAATTTGTTGTTAAAGAAGGTAATTTTCAAAGCCCATTGAAGCCGGAGTTCCTCAAGGCAGCATCCTCGGTCCTGTATTATATCTGATATATGCCTCTGACTTGCCGGTAAGCAGTAACATACACATATCAACATTCGCTGATGATACAGCTTTTCTAAGTGTTCACAAAAACCATCAAGAAGCCACCCGCAATTTGCTAGATTATATACCCCAGTTGCAACAATGGGTAAAACAATGGCGGATAAAAATTAACGAACAAAAATGTCTTCACATTAGTTTTACATTGTGCAAAGAAACTTGTCCACCTATACAAATAAATAATCAAACTATACCGCAACACACTGAAGTAAAATATCTCGGTGTTCATCTTGATCGTCGTCTAACATGAAAAGTCACACATAAATGCAAAGGTGACCCAAATGAAACTAAAAGCAGCTCAAATGAATTGGCTCATTGGAATAAACTCGACTCTAAGCCAAGATTGTAAACTTCTTCTATACAACTCCATTCTAAAACCAATATGGTCCTACGGAATCCAGTTATGGGGCACTGCCTCGGCATCAAATGTAGAAAAAATTCAAAGGCAACAAAATAAAATACTCCGTACGATTACAGCAGCCATATGGTATGTCAGAAACAAGCGAATTCATAAAGACCTAGATGTGCCGCCGGTTAAGACAGTGTTTTCTAAACACGTGACAAGCTACATAAAAAGACTTGAGTTGCACCCAAATCCCCTAGCCCGAAACATCATTAACTTTAGAGGCCACACTCGGCTGAGAAGGAGGGACACTCTTGCTCTCAGCCGAACACGAGAGACGTAAATAACCAAACAACCAACCGCTGAAACAAATATTTTTGTCTGGCACTGGCTGGACTTAAAAATGAAAATTTTAGAATTAAGATTTGATTACTTATTGTTAGTTCAATTTTATTGAAGATACTATAAATAAATACATATAACCGAAAAAAAAAATATACTACCCAGCTTCGGAATTATTCAGACCACAATGATAATATATATATATATATATATATATATATATATATATATATATATATATATATATATATATATATATATATATATATATATATATATATATATATATATATATATATATATATATATATATATATATATATATATATATATATATATATATATATATATATATATATATATATATATATATATATATATATATATATATATATATATATATATATATATATATATATATATATATATATATATATATATATATATATATATATATATATATATATATATATATATATATATATATATATATATATATATATATATATATATATATATATATATATGTTTATATATATATATATATATATATATATATATATATATATATATATATATATATATATATATATATATATAACGAGTGATTTTTTTGCTATTATCTTTTTGGCAACACTAGTTTTGACAGCTCACGCACGTTTTGTATCTTGTGTCACTGTCAAACATCTTCAGTTTGGTCTATAATTTAATCATGAATCGTCTTACAAACGAACAACGCTTGCAAATTATTGAATTTTATTACCAAAATGCGTGCTCTGTTAAGAAAGTTCATCGAGCGCTTTCTGGTTGAATTTCTGGTTGAATGGATACGTGAACAAGCAAAACTGCCGTATTTAGAGTGAAGAGCAGCCAGAAGCATTGCAAGAGCTACCAATGCATCCACAAAAAACAACCGTTTGGTGCGGATTATGGGCTGGCGGCATCATTGGGCCGTATTTCTTCAAAGATGATGCGAATCACAACGTTACTGTGAATGGTGAGCGCTACCGTGCGATGATAACAAACTTTTTTCTGCCCAAAATGGAAGAGCTTGACTTGCATGACATGTGGTTTCAACAAGACGGTGCCACATGCCACACAGCACGCGAAACAATGGACCAATTGAGAGGCGAGTTCAATGAACAGTTTATTTCACGCTTGGGACCAGTCAATTGGCCGCCCAGATCGTGCGATTTCACGCCTCTAGACTATTTTTTGTGGGGCTATGTTAAGGCTAATGTCTATAGCGACAAGCCCGCTTCGATTGACGCACTGGAAGCCAACATTGCCAACATTATTCGTGAGATACCGGCCGAAATGTTGGAAAGAGTATGCCAAAATTGGACTAAGCGGATGGACCATTTGAGGCGCAGCCGCGGCCAACATTTGCATGAAATAATCTTCAAACATTAAATTATATCGACCCAACTATCGACCCAAATAAATATTTCATGCATTTTTCTGAATTTTATGTGTTTATTTTTTTTTTACTTTCCGATAGTTCTTATAAAATCACCCATTATATATATATATATATATATATATATATATATATATCTATATATATATATATATCTATATATATATATATATATATATATATATATATATATATATATATATATATATATATATATATATATATATATATATATATATATATTTTTTTTTTTATGCAAAATTGGAAAGTTTTTTTTTAATTTATAAAAAATCAAATGTGACAAAAACTTACCATTTTCATTAACTGACCACAAAGCCACATATAGTACAAATAAAATAAGCTTTATCTTATGAAAATCGATGGATAAATATTGATTTTATATTATGTGTTTTATTATTTAGGCTATTTATGGTCAGATTTACCTTTACTTTAGATGCAAATAAAACAATTTATTCCATCTTTGTTCTCAACGTTTCATCGGTTTTTTTCCGACGTCTTCAGAAGAATTTTTTATTTATTTATAAATTGATTTATTTTTTTTACATCACTAATTAAATTACAAGTTATAAAACTGGACAGCACGACACAATTAAATGTATAATTTAAATAGAAATAATTAATGTAAAATATTACAGTCAAACGAGTAAAACAGAACTTTAAGTTTGACTGTGATATTTTACGTTAATTATTTCTATTTAAATTATACATTTAATTGTGTCGTGCTGTCCAGTTTTGTAATTTATAATTTAATTAGTGATGTAACAAATAAATAAATCAATTTATAAATAAATAAAAAATTCTCCTGAAGACGTCAGCAAAAAGATAGAATAAATTGTTTTATTTCCATCTAAAGTAAAAGTAAAATCTGACCATAGCCTAAATAATAAAACACATAATATAAAACGATTTGGTCGTGAAACAAAAAAAAAATATTGATTTTATTTACAGTAAAGCAGTGTTGCCATATTTTTTCTCGAAAATCTTCAAAATACAAAATAAAAATCTTATTTTTCCTTTAAAAATCTTCTTTTAGCTAAAATTTATTTTATTTAAAGCACAACGCGAGAAATATATAGACATAAAACTAAAAAGCATGAAGTATTTACATTGAAGAAGGAGTTTATCAAGTTGAAACCCGATTTATCATTTTCACTTCATAGAAAGTTTTCACTTCATTTTTCATTTAGAGCGATTCTGATTGCAATTATGAAAAATTGAATCGTTATGAAAACCATCTGTCACTTTTTGTTTTATTCCGCTCATTTCTTGAATTATAAGCAAATTTAAACAAAAACTAATTTTATTGCAAATAGATATTATGTACTTTCTGGACTTCTGAAGCTTTGCAGCATCTTTTTTATCCATTGGGTTGTTTTTAAATATTAAGTTTACTTTTTTAAAATTTATGGTTTTATGTGTTTGTTACGAAAATGTATAGCAAATAACTTAACTCTCTTATTTTACTTTATTTTTATTTCTTGTTTATTTCAGTGTTGTAACAATTATTATAAATAATAACATTGTGGCGTTTTTTACTTTCTAGAAAAAGATTTTTGAAGCAAAAGTTAATAAAAAAGTCAATAAAAGTTGGCATCATTTAAGTTTTAGCCAACTTTTTCATGATGAAAAAAAATTATCATATGAAAAAAATTTTACAGATAGTTTTCATAAAAGTTGAAACTAGAATCGCACTTTCAATGAAGTGATGATTTATTTTTCATTTTCACTTTTTCACAAAAATAGAATCGGGCCCCTGGACTTTAAAGGAAAAGTTTAACACCCATTTTCCTTGATTTATGTACACGTTCGTGCAATTTGAATATTTTTATATTTATTAGTAAAAAAACAAGTAAATAAAAAAAGGATAAAACGTTCAAAAAATTAATTTTGTATGAACGATCATTTGAGTATAATACCTTCCGAAAATATGGACACTTTTTGTCCTAAAAATTTTCTTTCTAGCTCAGATTCAACGAAACTTATTTGTAAGAATATGCTGAAATCTCATCAACAATTTTTTATGGGTAACAAATCGGCTGAGGCTAGATTGATTGTAAAATGTCTTTCGTTCAATTTTTATACGACAGAAAACTTAACTGCTGATACAGTTGCTACAGCTGCTTAATTCAAAATTCGACATATTCAAACGACAAATTCAAAGCAATATAAAGCAAATAAATATTGTTGAAAGACGTGCAAAGCAATCGAAAGCAGTGCCAGGCATATAGAGACAAATTAACTCATCCTACATTGCCGAGGACTGATCTAAAGTCTCTGTCAGAGTGCTCTTTATAGTGTTAACCAAGGCATAGTTGCCCCAATATGTTCTTGGGATGCCAAAAAATGTTTCAAAAAGGCTTTTGACATCTGCAGAGGTCAAATACACTTGCAGCGAAAATAGGCAAACAATAATCACCTGAGCTTAGCGGTCGACGCCATGTTCGCCTTGGTTTTGATGATTTAAAAATCAATATTAGCTAAAAAATATGTTTTTTTCTGAACGTTACAATTAAGACAGAAAAAGTAAAAAATTTAAATATGTATGTAAAAATCTTTTTTAAGGGTAAAAATCTTTTTATCTCTTCGACCCAACAAAAAACTTCAAAAATAAGATAAATCTTCACATATGGTAACACTGCAGTAAAGTGAAATTACCTGATTTTTGCAAAAAATCAAGTTTTGATGAGGCCGCTCCGCTCCACCGATGTTATAATAACTTGGGTAGGGGCTGTCCAATTTTATTACAAAAACCACAAGAAAACTTGAAACAAAATTACCTTTAACCTGCTTTTATTTTATTTTTATATTCTTAATAGTTTCGGAATTATTCAGACCGCAGACCAATTTTGCATAAAAAAATATATATTTTATCATTGCGGTCAGAATAATTCCGAAACCATTCAGTATACAAACTATAGGGCTTAAAATTAATTTTATTTTAATTTTTTTTGTGTTTTTTGTAATAAAATTGTGACGAAATCGGTGGAGCGGCCTCTTGAAAAATCCCAAATCTTTGAAAAAAAAATTAAAAAAAGAAAACGTATCCATAGAATTTTAAATTTCGACTGTTTTTGTAGGTAATCAAAGGATATGACAAAAGTTTAATTTTGTTGCGAAGCGTTATTAAATAACAAAGTAATTACAGTAGATAACGAAAAAAGAACAAAGGTACATAGTTTTAAATACAGCTTATTTTATGGAATGCACAACTTTTTCTTTAAGACTCTATAACAACAACACTAAAAGAAGTACAAAAATAGTTTTGATCCCATTTCACAGAGAAAAGTGCACAGTTTAACAAAAATAATCATTTATGGCAAAAGCGTGCATAAAAATATCTTAAAAACAAGAAAACTATAAATAAATTTGTAATCATTTATTGAAACTTTTTACATTAAAATACTTTAAAAATAAGAAAACTAGAAATAAATGTTTATAATGCAGAGAAAAACTTTTGCCTTTTGGAGGAAAAATAAAAAAGGCTAGAAAGAAAGCCACGAAGCTAAAACGTAAATTTCGAGACTAGAGACTATTGGCGTTTTCTTTTCTGGAAACACTGTAACATTTTTTTTACTTTTTATAACATAACATAACAATAATTTCTAATAACTTAACTTCCTCAAAAAATGATTATATTGCAAATTTTCATTGAAAAGTGCAAACAATGCAACATTTTTTTGAAGAAAAGAAAACGCCATAAGAGACAAAATAAAAGGCTAACCCCCTATTGTCGTTCTCGACTCAACTCAGTTTGGTTGTCTGGGAGTATTTTATTTCCGTCAAATTTAACACGAATTTGTCTGCTTTTCTGTCAAACTTGATATATTAAGGTTTTAACGCCATAATAACTTCAAAGAAAACTGTTGTACTTCAAAATAATAAAAAAATATCGTAACTGAGTTGAGTTGAGAACGTCAATACGGGCATAAATCTACCCTTGAAAAGTCTAAACTGGCAACGCTGATACTTATGTACAACTTAATGCAAACATATCGATGGTTCTGTGATAACGTGAAATGAAAAAACAACCTTTCATATTAGTTTTCATCATTAGTTTTCACTCTATCTTTTCAATATTACACATTTTCTGATTCTCGTTTCAATTATGAAAAAATGTTTCATTCTATATGTATGTACCTATGAAAACTTTGGTACTATGCAGCGTTGTCAACTTTTAAATTTCTAAAAGCACTGAAACCAAGATAAAAACGTGTAATTCTTGAAAAATGCACTAAATTTAAAATTTTGCATTTTAACCATTAAGTTATGAGTTTTAGTCGAACTGTATGGGTTTATACCCAAAGAAATTTAATTATTTTGGCTTAAGTTCGGCTTTAATTTAATTTTTCAATCAAATTATATTTTTATTTAGAGATAAATGTGAAGCATGTAGACAAAGAAAAACTTTACTACACGGAGGGTTGAACTGACATGTTTCGATATCGAAGATTATGAACACTGACAGATCTCTGCCTTCTTTTTGAGCATTATCGGAAGCGCTTCAAAACATCGCATGTGGAAGACATGAATGTTTTTTACTGATTCCAGAAACATGATATTTATTGCTGGGTATTTTCAGCAGTATTAAGTTTATTTGATATATTATATATATATAATTACCCGTATTATTATTGTCACAGAATAAAGAGAACATGTAAAAGTTTTCTCTGCTGATTTTCTAAACTTTTTAAGCTAATAAGGCCAATGTTTCCAAGTAATTAAACAATATATTTACAAATTTTCCCGACGTTTTGTCGATTATTTGTCGACTTCTTCAGGGATATGTCTGCTTTTTATTATCAAAATATAAAAATAATATAAAATAATTGTTTAGTTTTTATGTGCATATTTAAAATTAAGAAATGTTTTAACTTACAAAATTTAATGTTAAATTACATTTAAAATAAAAACAACAACGTTTAAAACATATTAAACTATGTAACACTGTTTATTTAAGCGCAACTCTGTAGCTAGCGTTGATATTGTCTGTATCCAGCGTTACCGTTGAAAATTTTCAAAAAGGGGTACAGAAAGGGGGGTTTTTAAAATAAAAGGGGCACAAAAAGGGGATTTCTGAGAAAAAAGAGGCAACTTTAATAACAAGAAATATATGAAGTTATTTATTTAATTTTTAAAAATAAAGGTTAGCAAACATAAACTGCCGCTAATCTGATTAGGTTTAAAATTTAGCAATACTTTTTGGCAGTTCTATCAAAAACTGTTGCTCAAACTACTAATAAAATTGGACTTATTAATAAATAATATGCATTACGTGAAATCTGGGCAAAACATTTTACGGAAATATTGTACCATTATCATATAATTGCTGCAAAACAAAATTTGTCCAAGAGCAGTGCCTAATCAGAATAGTTTACAGTATAACTTCCCCGCGAACTGAAAGAGCTAAATTAAATGTTATGCTAAAGAAGGTCTTACTCATGATCAAATTTGAAAAAAAAATTATTGAAATTCAAAATTGTGTGAGTAATTTTTGTAAAATAAAACAAACATTTTTTCTAAGATTTTATATTGCCAACAAAAACAAACTATCGTATATTATTGTTGCTTTTAACATAAATCCTCACAAGAAATTTTCGTTTTCTATTACAAAAACTGGCAGTCAATGAGACTAACTATGGAAAGAACATGAAAGGAGACAACTCAGCAGCTGAAAGATAGCAGCGAAAATAAATTAAAAGTTGGTGCTAAAGCTACGTGGTTTGGCGACTGTAGAATGCGTAATACATAACACTGCCTTACAAATGATTAAAAAAAATTAAATTTGATCCCCTATAACTAAATCATTTTTTATCCTATCAAAGCCAATTATCCACTATTCGATGCATAAATTTGAAGCTTTTCAAATAATATATAGATCACTTCAATCGAACCAGCTTTTGACTCTGGGAAGTATACATCGAAAAACCACAAATGTGCCGTTATCTGGAAATTGCCGAAATTAACAATTTTTCTTTACTTTTCTCGTGTTAAGCATATTTTAATCACCCTAAAAAATCTATTAGAAACTTTATACATTTTGCTTGTAAAGCAGTGTAATGTAACACTGATTCTGTAAAAAAACACCACTTAGTTCACTGCGTAAGGAAAATTGTCTAAACTATCTCTTCATTTAGTAAAAAGTGTCAAAAAAGTGGCAAGAATTACAAAAAGTATCACATTTGGGTGCATTTTGTAAAAGTAGCAAAATAGTATCCAAGCAGTCGAAAAAGTGGCAAATTGCCACTTTAGTAGCACCAACGGTAACGCTGTCTGTATCTTCTTTGAGATTCATAGTTTTATTTATTTTCTTTTGGATGTGTAAATTTTCTTTGGTATATCTCTTTCTCATCATATTTTCTTTATCTAGTATTTTGACTTTTTCAAAATCAGCTATGTGTCCTGTTTCGAGTATGTGTTGTGCAAGTGCTGTTGTCTTTTCTTTTGCTGATATCCATTTTGTGCTCAGACATTCTTGTTACTAAATTTCTCTTTGTTGTTCCTATATATGTATATTCGGTGGCATTTTTGTTTATCGTTACCCTTGCATGCTATTTCGTAAACAACATTGCTTTGCTGTTGTTTTTGTATTGGCGCTTTCAATGCGAATTCAGTACCAGGTAGCCTTATCGTCACAGATGATCATCAGCTGATTACACCCCATCAGTCAAACTCTATATAAAAAAAGAGAACAATTTTAACCCGAACTGTCGAAGTAGAAATAAAAATAGTCCTACACCTACTATGTATGTGTGTTGTTTCAATGATATTAATTCGCTTTGGGCGCTTTAAAGTTACCAAGGTAGATTGAACAGGTACCACTACAAGAACAGCTGTTTTAGTAAATTTGAGAATGTGTGCGTCACACAGACAATAGATTTTGACACATGTTTGG
Source organism: Panzeria rudis (assembly GCA_956483635.1). Taxonomy (NCBI): domain Eukaryota; kingdom Metazoa; phylum Arthropoda; class Insecta; order Diptera; family Tachinidae; genus Panzeria; species Panzeria rudis. The sequence goes on from OY101451.1 coordinate 66,772,965, forward strand.
GATTTTTCTATCAACAACGGGCATGTGTTAGTAAATTCGAGAGAGCTTATGAATGTGTGCGACTCACAGATAATGGATTTGACATATTTGTGGGGTATTTCTACCAACAACATACATGTGTTTTTTGGTGTTGTACTTGTTTTAGTTATGGTGGTACCTGTAATGAATATGCCTTGAATGTTACTGAATATTGAGTTTAGTGTGTGGTTAGGCTTGTAAGCAAAACTGATGTTGTTGTTGCTTGACACATTTTTTATGTTTCTGTTGTCTGTGAGTCCAGGAATGTATTTTACACTATAGAAAATTCGATTTTTGTTGTTTGCAGTGCTGATGTTTTTTTCCCTTTGTTGTAATCGATTTTTTGTAGTTTGTATTAGGGTGGTAATCATATTTTTCGGAAAACTGTTACTAATGAGTATATTATAAATTTTTTGAATATTTGCTTTTTGAAATTGTGGGTCGCTGATCCTTAAGACTCTTTCTATTAAATTTTTGGCTGTATTTATAATTTGGGATTTTGGTTGTGTTCTGCTGAAATTCATTATCCTGCCGGACGCTGTTTTTTTGAATGCCAATCAAAATTGATTTTTCCCGCATGCCTAATAAGTTTCGTATTCAAGTAAGTAATGGTACCCTCATTTTCTATTTCCATCGTGAATTTTAGCTTAGTGTGTTGGTAGTTTAGTGTTTTGAGGATTTCATCCCGATCGTCATAGTGAATTACGGCCAAAATATCATCTACATATTTTGCAATGTATTTGATGGTTATATTTTTATTTTCCAGTTCTGATATTGCGTCGTTCAATAAAATGTCAAGAACTATATCGGCTATGGTTGGTGACAACGGATTTCCCATTGGCATGCCGAATATCTGATTATAAACTTTGTCATTATAAACAAAGTAATTATTGTCATTTAGACAAAAACGTAGAATTTCTAACAATTTTGAATTACTGACAGTTGTATGATTTTTTATAATGTGCCATTTCTTCATAATGTTTCTTATGACATTATGAATCGGTAAATGAAGAAACTGCGTCAAATGAGACTAACATATCTTTCTCCCCAATTTTTACACTTTGTAATTTCTCTTTTAATTCTACAGAGTTCTTTATGTTGTAGTCTCTGGATATTAAGGGTTTTAGGATTTGTCCAATATGTTTCGATAGACTATAGCATGGTACTTGTACCGAAGATACAATGGGTCTTAGTGGAGTCCCGGACTTGTGAATTTTGGGTAATCCATATATCCGTGGTGCAGTTGCTGCAGAACATAGTAGTTGACGCTTTGCCCAATTGTCAATATTTCCGTTCTTTGACAGTTCAGATATGATTTTGTTGTTAATTTTTTGCAATTTATCAGTAGGGTCACCCCTAATTAATCTGTATGTGTTTTTGTCATCTAAAAGTTCTTTAATTTTTTTTATCGTATTCAGTCTTTAACATCGCAACGGTTTTGTTTGCTTTGTCGGCTTGTACGATTATGATGTCTTTGTGTTTCTTTAAAAAAGATCTTGTAGCCTTAAATACTTTAAGAATGAATTTTTCTTTCCGTGTATTTGTAATTTTTCGTTTGTATGAAGTTATCATGTTGGCTAATATTGTGCTTGATATGTCCTTTTCTTTGCTGAAATTCTCTTCAATTGCTTGTATACATTGCTCTACGTCAGCAATAACATCAATGGGGGAGAAATTATGTTTTTCTATAGGCAAAGCAAATTTTTTACCTAGGGAAAGCATCCATTTGCATTCCATGGGTATTGTAATTGAAGTTTGGTTTTCAAACCAATGGTCATTAAATACAATTCCAAATTTTTTAAACACTTTTTCTTTAAGTGTATTACGTTTATTTCAATATCTCACATTTAATTGAAAAAAAATCTACCGTTTGCGTCAATAAGAATAAATTGAGAAAAACTGTCACAATACTATAAGTATTTAACATTATTATGATATTTCGATGAAGGAATTTGAAATTATTAACTTAGCACCTGAATGCCACTTTTTAAAATTTTTGGTGGAAAGTAAATAAGGGAAAATACGAGCTTCTTTTACCTATACCCAGGTAATATTTAGTGACACCAGCGGCGAGTGTTCCGAGCGAGCAATAGGCTTGATGGAGAAAAGGCTTCAAAACTTTTATTTTCGAAGTTAAACATTCCTCTACTGAGCTTTGAGTATTACTTTAACATTATTAATAAATTAATTTAACAGGACTTTACTGTTTAAATACCATGTCGTTCTGAAATATATTTAGTTTCTTTTTTTTCTACTAAAAGAAGATTCTTTTTTTGCGTTATAGACAAATTTTTTAAAGTAAAATTTAATACTTTTTGTTTAATTTTCAGTATTTTTATGTATATTCGGCGATTCGAATACGAATATTCGTAACATCACTAGTACATACATACACATTTCAAAATAAGCTTAAAAAATCTGTAAACGGTTGCTCTTGCAGGAATTTATTTATAGTAAATTCCCAAACCAAACTTAACTCAAAACATCTGGAAACTGTCGAATTGGGTCTTACCGATTTTTATATATTTTTGCTAGAACTAAAAGCTTTTGAAGTGTCTCTCATGTGTCTTGTTGCAGACTGTTTATTTGTTTTGTATTTTCATTGTTAAAGCAAAAAACATGTTTTTTGCAGTATCGTCACTGTTACAATTATAGACACGACGTTAGCTTCAATGTTAGATACATACTCATATAAGTACATATGTATCTCTATTTGTTCCGAATAAATACTTTTTTTATCTTTGAAAAAAAAAATGAAGAGCTACTTTGGTTTGCTTACTTTACTCAAGTTGCAGCCGAAAAAGCAGCTGAATCTTATATACCTATGTAGTATTTTTTCGCACATTTAGTAGACGCTTTAATTTTTTCTTTAGTTTTGCGAGTTGCGTAAATTATCATATCGTTTGAAAACTCCAAAACATTTGTGACAGATGTTCTCTTTAATATATGTATATTTTTTTTCTTTTAAGCTCAAACTTACTTCATACTGAAAACAAAAAATAAAAATCTGAAGAACTTAATTATTTTCGTCTATATACATAATTGTATTGATGGTCATGTTTCATTCATCTATAACTTGTTTTGTTTCCTTTTTTCGTCTTCATTGCTGTTTTTTACATTCCTGCCATAAGGGATTTTTGCCCTGGTTTTACTCTGTGTGATAAAAGAGTTGTTCTTTTTTTACATTTGTAGAACTAAAATAATTTTTCTTTTGATTTGTCAATATGTATTGTGAAATTGAAATATCTTTAGCTTCATTGCACTTTTATAAAAAAATGTGTATGTACATATATTAATAGCTAGGAAATTGTGATATCTAATGCTGAATGATCAAAAAGTCATAAAAAAACTTTAAAAAATGTGCTAAAAATCATAAATATTATTCATATTTTTTTTATTATTTATTTCTGTATTATTATTTCACCTACAGGATTAAAAAATAAAAACTTATTTAAATGTCTTTCCTGGTAATTCAAAATGATTTTACAATAACCTTCAAAGAGCATTTTTCTTTTTGAAATAGCTACATACATATATTTCATGTTGATTTGATATTCCAGTGCAGTCAAATCAAAATGAAGTTGATACTGAAATAATGCGAAGAGGTATGTTGAATCAAATTTATTTCAAGTTGAAACAACGTGAATTTGATACTGAAATAGCACGATGAATCATGGTAAATCAATGTTATTTCAATTTAAAAGAACGTGAATTAGATACTGAAATAACACAAAAATAATGTTGAATCAAAGTTATTTCAAGTTGAAACAACGTGAATTTTATATTGAAACAACACGAAAAATCATGTTGAATCAAAGCTATTTCAAGTTAAAACAACATGAATTCAATTAACTATTTTGTTATTATTTTACTTACGTGATGTGTATTCGCATAGCCACCACAAAAATTTGTGTTGTAGTTAGATAGAGCATAGATGGGCAAGTTAGATGGATCACTACCTGGGGCACCATTTCTATGTAGTGGGATATCTCTAGAATTTAACATTCTTCCATAATGAACAATAATCTTCTCAAGAAATTTTGCTAAAATTAAAATTTTAAAACTCATTATTCCAAAGACACAAAATGATTTCAGATATGCAACCTTTTCTGTAAGTTAGAGCACTACCTAGGGCACCATTTCTATGTAGTGGGATATCTCTAGAATTTACCCTTCCTCCATAATGACCACTAATCTTCTCAAGAAAACATTTATTTTAAAAACATTTTTTGTATTATATTAAATATTCTTAGAGTGCCCTATATCTCTTTATGATAGATTTTATTATTTTCAAAAATTAATTGCTTCTTGTGGGCTATTGTCTTTTTTTTACAAATATTTTACGGAAACAAAGAATTATTTTATTGTTATTATGAAAATAAACCATGAAAAATATTTGTTGACGTTCACTGTTCAAACAAAAAGACAAGAACGATGAACGAAAGGAACGACCTTGTTCCTTTAGTCCTTTGGATCGGTCGGAACGATTCCACAAAAGGAACGATTTTGCCCAACTCTACAATTTAATGTTCTAAGATTTTTACGTGTTCGCTGCCAAGAAATACAAGCAAGAACATTGGCAATAGTCGTCGCGGTTCTGCCGGCGTTATTGCTTGTATAAAGACATGAAATGTTGCTCGTGTGGTCGCAGAGTTAAAGATTTCTGAAAGAATCAAGACGTGACACTCTGTAAACTCAGCAGGCTTTTCAATGTTGGCGTGTTAATTCTCATTCATTTTATTAGAATTTTCATATAAACATACAAAGTTCAAAAATTTAAGAAAGTAAAATTTCGTAAATGCTTTGTAGATACTTTCACACAATTTTTATAAATCGAATCCAAAAATTTGTCTGATATACTGTTAAAAAATCTGCAAACATTATTGTCAGCTTTAGTTAATATTGTCAGTTGAAACTATGTTCAAAAAAAGTTTGTGCTATAAAATTGGCTAGAGCATGAGCCTGAAATAACGAATATCATGCAGGAGTTTACATTAATTATTTTTTGATCGCAAGCGTGAATAGTCTCTAATAACAAGCTACTCTCACGATTCCATCTATAGCTCTAACGTGTGTTTTTCCAAATTAATAATTGCGACATTATCGTCCTATCATTGCTTTGTTTACAGTTTTCTCAAATAATGTATCAATATTCGCTGCGGGACATTAAAGCTCTGATAATTTCTTCAAAACTTTTGTTAAGTAGAACTAAAAAAAAACTTTGTATAATAATTGGCTTGAAATTAAAAGAACTAAAAATAAAAACAGAACAGATGTTTCTTTCTGCCACTCTACCATCACACTACAATTATGGTCAACGGCAAAAGAAGTCAACAAGTGCATTGGACGATACTATAATGCAAGGCGCTCATAATTTCGGGCACTTAGTGCTTCAACGTCAACAGCACATGCAATCATATTAGGAAAAAAGTAATAATCATTTAAAAAGAGAAAAAAGGAGGAAATTTTAAACATATCGTACTAGTTCCTCTAAAGGAAGCCAACTCAAAATTTACACATTTTCAGTAGAGCCAAATACTGTTTATATTTTACTATACTATTATATCATAAAGAGGGATACAACTGCATTTTTGGTGACAGGTAATAAGGTCAATGGAAATAACGTATATCAATTGACATTATTTCCCACCATGGTGAGAAATAATTGCGTTTTTAAAAGTAAAATAAAGTCAACAAAAATTTGTAAATAAAGTAATTGGCTTTATTTCCCTACTCAAATGGAAATAACGTCAACAGTGCTTAAAGTATGTCGGGCTTAATGTTTTTTTCTCTCAGTATATTAATTGACTTTATTTCCCTTTATGGTGGGAAATAAAGTCAATTGACATTATTTCCATTGACTTTATTACCTGTCACCGGCACACCTCTACACAGAAAAAACTGAATTTCATTTTCTGTAAAGGAATTCAATGAAATAGTAAATATTTTGTCTAGATACGGACCTACAAACAAATTTGTAAATATAGACAAAAGTATCTCAAAAATTTCATAAAAAAACGTGTTTTTTTTAGTGAGCAAATTGTTTAATTTCATAAAACAATTTGTCTAAAAATATTTACAAATTGTAAACAAAACAATTTACTAAATCAAACAAAAAGATTTACCAGATTTTCTGAAAAATACCAAACAATATTTTTGTCTGAATTTATAAAACAATTAGTCTAAAATTACTAACAAATACTAAACAAAATATTTTACTTAATCAAACAAAAATATTTCGTGGATTTTTTTAAATATATCAATAACAATTTTTGTCGGGGTCATCATCATCATCATGCATTTATGAAATTTCACTTTGTTAAATGTGTTCAAGTCTGAATGTTTATCTAAAGACTAAAAGAATGAATGAGAATTAACGCAACGACATTAACGAATTGATTCACTCAAAAATCTTCAGTAAACAAACTTGGTACAATCGCATTCCTTTTGCTATCATTGTTGTTTTTGTTATTGGTGTGAATGTCGTCATCGGGGTTGTTTTTTTACAGCACAGTTTTTCTTGTTGTTTTTGGTGTTTGCGTTCTAAATAAACCCTGCCTGTGTCTCCAAGTCATCACTTTTGTCGACAAGTTTGGTGACTTTTTGGTCCCGTTGTCAACGAATCGTCTACACTTTTTATTTTAGCTTTAATGAGAAGAGAATTTTTTAACAGCTAGAAAACGGGTTTTTATGGTCTCATTTTGATATGTTGAAAATATGTATATGCGACTGAACGGAAAACAAAAAATGTTCATAAAAAATCTAATTTATTTGACTTACCTGGTAAAAAGTTTCATATGTGTTGACTAGAATCATTAAAATGCACTAGAGCATCTCTGGTACCAGTGTCTCCATATGGTACCATAAGAACCACCTAGTCTATAGTAAGTCAACAGCTCCGAGGTCAGTAGTGGAATCTCAATGACAAGCACATGTTAAATGTCTATAGCACAGAACATTGCCTGGGTACAATTAGTCAGTAGTACTGGTGACAAAGTCAATCAGTACAATTTTTCTATCGACATTTCCTGCAGGGAAAGTCAAACAAACATTTCATAGATTATGGACAGAACATTTACTGAAAATTAAATTTATTTTTAGACAAATTTTTGTTTGAAAATTTTTTGGTGATCATTTTTTCTGTGTACTCAGTGATGCCAACCCAAAATTTGCTTTAGAGGTAGATTCGATTTGAAAAGTAGGAAGTTTCAAACAAATCTTACTTTGAAAAGAGGTAGATCTACCATTTTTACTTTTAGGGTTTTTAAACACATTAGAAAAAGATTTTTTACCCTTACTTAATTTTTCGTTTGGATAAGGAATATTTTATAAAGAACCTTCGACAACTCTTAATTACGGATCGTTAATAGTCAAAACTGGAATATAAAAACATCTAAAAAATTTAAGAACTAAGTTATGCCAGCTTTATTTAAATATTTTGTGAGGATAAATATTAATGAGTATGTAGAAGAAACGCATACATATGTATCATATCGTCATATAAAACGTAAAACCATGTAACTAAAATTTTTAAAATTTTACAGGAGAGGGAAAATAGTTTATGAAATAGTACAAGTTTATAGTGGCTACGTTGTTTTCTTTTTGATTATAACGTCAGCGAGCATGTGTCACTTACATGGTTTTACGTTTTATACGACGATATATTTTTATTATTCTCTTATTTAAAGAAATAAATATTTTCATTCAATAAATTGTAATGCTTCTCTGCGGGTGTATGTTGTCCAGCGTTAGCGCTGATAATCCTTGTAGAGTATCAATATAGTTTAATTCTGCAAATAGTTTTTCACAAATTAACTTTTAACAATCGCACTACTATATACGAGTATATGTGGAAGGACGAGCAATTTTCTCACAAACTGGCCCAGTAAAGGAAAAATGTGTGCTAAAAGCAGGTTTTAAATAATGTAATCAACGCAGCGTTGTTTACATGCATTGTTAAAAATATATTTCAGTTAAACTTCTAGCTTGGACTAGTTAAAAAAGTTCGGGTAACTATAATTTAGCATTATTTTGAAAAACTAAAAAAGTGTTAGATTTTCCTCGGAAAGTGGTAATGATGAAACAGAACAAGTTTGCAACTTCAGGCTAGTCGAGTTTTTCCATACAAATTGACAGTAATCATACGCCGTAAAAAGCAGTCATGAGGTAGAATCTATTTTATTTTGTTTTATTTTTTCTCATGCTCTCACTTTTAGCCACTCATTCTCTCAACAATGTTGCCGTGTTTTAATAAAATTTCATACATTTTTCATACGAAATATAAGAACAAAACAAAATAAGCAATAATATGAGAGAATTATGAAGTACTGTCGTCGATTTAGCTTTGGGCCTGTTTATTTTTGCAGCGTTTTTGCCTGCAGTTGCAGACTTGTTCTGTTTCATCATGTAGAGTTGAGCCAGATACCCAAAAGAGGTAGATCTACCACAAAAGTGGTAGAGTTGGCAGCGCTGAATGAGATAGCGAAGAGTATACATGCATAGTAGCTGTGTTGATATTTTGTCAAATACAGTGTGTAAAATTTACACTGTAAATGATGATGGGAAAGAAAGTGATTTTTATTAGAAATAAGTGTTTTAGGAAAAACTAAGGGGATTGGTGTAAAATGTATTAAAATTGTTCCCACGTTACCAAGTAAAAATTGCAAATTCAGTGTGAACTGCATTATTATACATTTTTACGACCAGCATAATTTCTTGTGATAAAATTTTAATAAAATTTTTTGCGTTTACTTTATCGTGTCACTATTAGGGATGGGCAATTGAAAAAATATATCGATATCGATATATTTTTAAATATCGATCGTCATCGATATATATCGAATAAAAATATCGATATTTCTTCAAGCATGAATATTTATACAAAATATCATAACTTTTTAAAAATTAAGCACAAAAAGAAATTTTCTTATAAATAATTAACCCGAAAATAGACAATTTCTAACTTCCTTACTGTTCCAACAATATTTCATTGAACGTTCATCAAGAAAATCATGCTCAATGAAAGAAAAATTTTCGAATACACAAAAGATTATAAGTAAAACAAAATATTTAGTTAGTAATATTCTGTTTGATGAAGACTGTGCCGAAATGTTTTTAAAAATTGCACGAAAAACAAATACAAAGCTAAAAAATATCGAACTTGATAATGTCGATTTATTTTGAAAAATATATCGATATGTCGGTATGTCGAAATTAAAAATATCGACGATATATATCGATATATTTTTAAGAAAATATCGATATATCGATATTTTTGCCCATCACTTGTCACTATACCACTGGACTAGGAGCTTAGATCGTTAAAATTTATGAACTTTAAAGATATTATGCCAAAAAAAAATTTATGGAAAAGAACATCTGAAATAAATCAAGCTAATTCTGATTATGCTTTTCCAACTCGTAAGTTTATTCAAAATACAATGCTTTAAAAACCGAACACACATACTGCTTAAGCCTTTTTCGGCTTTTCTGCAGAAACACACAGGGTCTTGGCAGGAATCGAATTTGCGACCCCCGGTTAATAGTCTACACTACGTGCGTACCCACATTCATCGAAAGAATTTTTAGTCAGGTAAAGTTGAATAAAACAAAAGTTGCAAGTCGTTTGGATCCTGAATCTTAAGTAAGTTTTTTGTATATATTATATTGCCTAAAACTTGAAAAATTCCCACTGTTTTGCCAAATTGATATCTCCAGATATGCTGGAAAGAATTTATCGTATATTTATATAATAAATTAAATGCCTTTATGCTTAATGAGACTAAATAATTTTCTCAGGACGGCTAAATTTACAAGATGAAATATTTCATATAAATTGTGTCATTAAACTTCTTATTTGCAAATAGGATGCACAAGGAGACATGGTTGGTGCAAAAAATGGTCTGAAATAAAAGTCCAGATAGTTTTTGTCAATTTTCTTCACTCCATTTGTTCTTCCACCTCAGCAAAGAGTAATTAAAAAATGTTTCATGAAATATTTCATGGTGTAAATTTAGTCCATACATATACATATATGTATCTTACACGCAATTGAATTTGTTTTATTGTCGATGTTTATGTTTTTCTATGAAAAAATATATGGTCACACCTCTGTGTATTTAAGTTTCTTGAATAAATTGCTCATTTGCTTAAATAATACATAAAAAATGGTATTAAAAATGGTTTGAAGATTTTTTGAAGATTTTAAAAATAAAATGCAGATTTTGCAGATTTTTTCTGAAAAATTGTGAATTTTTGCATATTTTATCCCTAAAAATTCTGGCAACACTGGCGCATACTCATAATTGTTGCACAAATAATTCGTACGCACACATATTTGCTTTCAAACACCCGGTTGACCATGTCTTTCAGACATCTTGTAAGACCGATGCATGTCAATATTAAAGCGTCGATGACCTGTTGGTGTCAGCTCAAACAGATCAGTGAGGACATTTTCGAACAAATGGCCGCTAAGTTCATACATGACAACGAGAGCGACACTGTCACGCATCTTTTCATTAATGATCATGTAAATTATAACATGCTCCGAAATGTACCCAATACCAGCGTTGTCATCTTTTAGATTTCAAAAAGCACTGACACAAGTAAAAAAGCGCGTAATTCTTGAAAAAAAGCACTGAATTAAATTTTTTTATGTCTGCTAAAAAATAAAGAAAATTACAAATACCTTTTTCAGGATACTTTGGCATTTTAGAGGACTTTCTAGCGGGAAGCAATGTCATTTTTAATCAATACTTATTAGGAGGAGACTGAAACCTTTCGAATGAGACAAAATTTATTAATATATGATGACGCGATCTAAAGTTATTCAATCTTAAATATGACGAACATTTCTCAAAAAATGGCCGAGATACCCAAGTTTAGACGGCTATAAAAAGAAACCATAAAAAGTATCGGGATGGCTCTTACGTCACGTGATGCGCACGTAAGAGTAGAATATACATACATATGTTTATATATGTAAAATTTCGTGAAAACGGCAAGTTTTTTAAATCTGAAGTGCCAAGCAAACGAAATAAGTATTAAAATTAGTTTTAAAGGGGTTCGAAAAAAAGACAAAAGATGAAGCACCACTGACTGCTCGAATCAATTTTTTCATTCTTCTGCAAGACTGCAAAAAACGTGTTCAGGAAATAGTCGCATTAGCAAAGAATTTTACACTTGAAAAACATTTTTTAGATAAAGATATTTTTTAATTTTGAATTAGTGCCACCGTCAAAAAATAAAAGCACCAAAAATTATACTAAAAAGCGCAGCACTAACTCCAAAATTTTGCGCGTCAAAAAGTTGATAAAGCACTTAAAACGGTGCGAAAAGCACTGAGTTGACATCGCCGCCCATTACATTTTTTCGTTTGTTTCTTTTCTACACGTGCTTACAATAACAATTTGAAGAATTTGTCGGTCAGAGAGTAACTAATACAAGACGTTCAATCAGTGGTGTCAGAAATTTTCGGCGAAAAATCTTCATTCTTCAAAAAAAAAAATCTTCATTTTAGAAAAAAAATCTTTAAACAAATTTGTATGTGTAATATAAATATAATTCATGATTGCCATTCATAATAAAGTTGCTATATATATACCTATGTACATATGTATGTATATAAAAACATAAAAATTCATATGTAAATATCGAAACCCAAAATTCAATTCAAACAGGTTACTTATATTAAAATTATAATATATTAGATGAAATTTATTTGCTGGTGTTTAAGCATTGTCTATATGTATTTCATTTTAACCAAATCGTCAGTAGACTTCATACAGGTGCAGTGCAATAAAGCCATCTACAATAAGACTTATTTCTCAATCAATTGAGAAATAACGCCATATGGCGTTATCTCTTAATGCTTCAAATGCTATTGAGCTGTCTCTTCAATTGAGAAATAACGCCATATGGTAATATTTCATACATATGAGAATTTACAAATATTTAAATGATTTTAAAAAATAAGCACAGTAGGCTTTGAAACAAAGTTCTCAAATGGGTTTTGAAAGTCTGTACATAAGATAAGGGATTTGTAACTAGGGGTGTAACCGATACCGATATATCGGCGATACTTCAGATTTTCCGATACATCGGTATCGGCGATATTTTACTGTCGATACGGCGATACTTTTTAAATGTTTTTCTCAGAGTTTATTTTTTAACAAATAATTTATTATTGTTAATTTTACCATGCATTAAATTCAATTCGTGGTTTTTTAAATCTTATTAATATCAATTTTAAATATTAATAATATTTTACGCTGTTATTTTGTAAAAAAAAATTATTTATTTCTTATTAATCTTACCATGAATTCGAATTCAATTCGTTGTTTTTTAAATCTCATTCCCAAAAAAAGACACTCCAAAGAAGTCATGAAAATGTAGAACTCGCGACCAAGAATTATTGCAAATTTGGATCATTTCTAATTAATTTACATATCCTTGTCATTGCAAGAAGTGATCTTTTTCGATTACCAATCACGGAATTGGAAGCGATGTTAGGAAAAATTTCTTTTTCGGTGTTCTATAATGACTTTTCCTCAAGGAAAAAGGATGACAAATTACCCATTTTCGCAACTTGTTTCTTTTTATGCGAATTTAAACGCAAAACTGCGTTTTCATGTAAATTTAAGTGAATAAATATAAACTTTTAGAAGAATTAAGCTATTAAGTTATTTAGAAGAATATTATTTGATAAATGTCCTTTAAAAAATCTTTTTTTTTAAGTATTTTTTGAAATTATAAAGGAATTAAAAATTTTTATATAACTTAAACTTGCTTTTCTACTAATTATCTGCATATTTTTAATATAGATTCTTTTGAAGCAATGACAGTGTATGTAGTTCCGTAAAAATTACTTCCAATTTTTATACCGGGCTAATTCAATTTTAAATATTAATAATCTCTTACACTGTAATTTTGTATAATAAAAAATTGCCCTGCTTGAGTTTTGTTAATCTAGACTTGAACTCAATTTTAATATGCGTATCGATATCGGCGATATTTCTTTTTGAGTATCGGATCGGCAAAACGGCGTATCGTTACATCCCTATTTGCAACTGTTCAAAAGTGTGTTTGAAGTCTATTGACGATTTGGTAAAGCACCAATGAAGTGGATATAGACAATGCTTAAACACCAGCAAATAAATTTCATTTAAAATAAAATTATGACAATATGTCAAATATTTCTTATAATATATTAGTTATGTATGTAAGTTACATTGTACATTTATAAGATCAAATATATGTACAGTGCGCCCTCGGTTACTGCAATCCTCAATGAGCGCAACCTCGATTATTCCAAAAACTCAAATCTTTACATTGTAGACTCAGTGAATACAACTTGGTAACAATTTGTGACTTATTAAACGGCATTTTTTTTAAATTTTGTCGTCGGTTGTTTGGTTTTTTCTTTTTATTGACTTCAAAGAAGCTTCTTCAAAATCGTCGTGAAACTGCAGCACAGAAAAAAATTTCTAGTACCAAAGGTATAAAAATTCTGACTTCTTTCTATACCATTTTACAAAACTATTCAACTGAATGTTAAATTGTTTTTTTTTTTTTGCAAAATCATAAAAAATCAAAAAGTCTTCATTTTGGGAAAAATCTTATCATCGCTGCGTTCAATAGACATTGTAACCAGGGTTGTCAGATATGGCGATTTCTCGCCAAACGTGGCGATTTTCCAACTTCTTTGGCGTCTAAATTTTTGATTTGGCGACATGGCGAATTTTCTGGCGATAAATAAATTTGTTGGCGATTTTTATGGCTATTTTTTTAAACAAAATTGAACTTTGAAATTTTTGTAGTTGAAATTTTTGTAGTAGAAAAACAATTTACAAGAAATAATTTTTGGTGATTTTATTTCTGCTTTTGGCGATTTTCTGCTAAATTTTTATACGATTAATTTATAAAAATCTATATTAAAAAAATTATAATATAAAAACCAATTAAATATATATTAAGAAAAATTACATAAAAGTGATTTTGGCGAGTTTTAAAATAATTTGGCGAAATAGGTCGGAAAAAATCTGACAACCCTGATTGTAACAGAACTTTTCATTAGCTTAATTTCGCTCAATTTTAGCAAGCAGGTATGTATCAAAGTAATTCAAACTGGTAACAGCCTGAGCGACAACGTCCACAATAAGTTCATTTGCTGGTATACGAAGAGTAGTGTTTGTTGTAACGCAATTTTAAATTGGGGAAGTAACGATACGCCGTTTTGCCGATCCGATACCGATACTTAAAAATAAATATCGCCGATACCGATACGAATATTGAAATTGAGTTCAAGTTTAGATTAACAAAAATCAATAAATTTTTTATTATACTAAATTACAGTGTAAGAGATTATTAATATTTAAAACTAATATTAACCCAGTATAAAAAATTTTAATTAATTTTTAAGGAACTACATTTTCATTGCTTCCAAAGAATCTATATTAAAAATATGCAGATAATTAGTAGAAAAGCAAGTAAAAAGTTGTAGTTCCTTTATAAAAAATACTCGCCATGCTTTTTAAAAAATCGATTTTTTAAGAGACATTTATCAACTAATATTCTTCTAAATAACTTAGACTTGATAATTAAGTTGTAATTATTTTTAAGTTATAATTAAATACGAAATTGTGTTTTTGACTGCATATTTAAATAATAATTAATTGCCCAACCTTGTGTAATTAAATAATAATTAAGTTTTATAAATTACTATATGATTTTGACTGCTTCTTGTTCTTGTGGAAACAAAAAATTGTGGCCGCTAACAATTCAACTTTTGTTGTCAAGAAATTTGGGCTTTATTTGTCTATATTTGTCTTTTTGTGATTTTGTAAGCTGTTTTTATTATTTCAAAACATTGCAGAAACTCTTCATTATTCTTATTTCCTGAATGAAGAAAAATAATTTTTCTGGACTTTTTCTTTATTTATGTTGAACAGCTGCTTTTTTTTTGGAAATGTAGGGGAAATTTGTGGTATTCTATGGTGCTACTATATTTTTGTCACAATTAAATAAGAACAACTAAATACAACTGAAAAACCGAAATTGTATTTAATTACAATTTAAATTTATATGAAAATTAACTAAATAAATATTTAATTACTGAGTCAAAAAGTGGAGGTTAATAGCTTAATTATTAAAAAGTCTTCTAAATGTTTATTTACTTAAATTTACATGAAAACACAATTTTGTGTTCAAATTCGCATAAAAAGAAACAAGTTGTGAAAATGGGTAATTTTTCATCCTTTTTCTTTGAGGAAAAATCATTATAGAACACTGAAAAAGAAATTTGTCCTAACATCGCTTCCAATTCAGTGATTCGGTGAAGAGAACTTCTTGCAATGACAGCATACATATGCAAAACTAATTAAAAATTTGCAATGCTTCCAGATCTACATTTTCATGACTTCTTTGTAGTGTCTTTTTTTGCTGGGAATAAAATTTTAAAAACAACGAATTTAATTTGAATTCATGGTAAAATTAACAAAAAATAAATTATTTTTTTACAAAATAACAGCGTAAAATATATTAAAATAACAAAATGAATTTAGTTAACGGTAAAATTAAAAAAAAAAAAAGAATAGTTTGTTTAAAAAAAAACTGAAAAAAATTTTAGAAGTATCGGCGTATCGACAGTGAAATATCGCCGATACCGATCTATCGGAAAATCTGAAGTATCGCCGATATTTCGGTATCGGTATCGGTTATATGCCTATTTTAAATTGAACATTACAAGAGTAGCTTGTGGGAAATATCTACCAACTATTTGGCATGACCAGTTGAGTAGTTTTTCTTTTAACCATTCTTTGAGTACGGTTTCTGTTAGATTGTGTTAAAAGGAACTCTAATCGACAAAAATCGTGAGTGACGACGAGTTAGCCAATCAGGCAACTATAAATATATCCGATTCCAACACACAAACGCATCTCTACTTCATTTATGCGAAAAACTTAAAACCAGCGGGAAATAGAAGGAGTACGAATGCCTTCTAGAAGGCCTCTGTACTCCTTCTTTTGAATAAACAACGCCTGCTCGCTCCATTCCATACTCAAATCTCTTTTACACACGTTGTCATTGCGGGGAAGGTCTTCCATTTGTTAGTTCTGGAAGGCCTGACAAAATACCTTCTAAAATGGTCATTTTGACGGGTTTCTAAGGAATTCATTCAGACCTGCATACTACGCTTAATAAAACCAGCGTTGTCAATTCGATGCTTCTCGCACTGTTTTTAGTGCTTTTTCAACTTTTCGAAAATTTTGCGAAAAAATTTTCCGGTGATTTTTAATCGAAGTTTTAGTGCTTTTTCTGTGACGGTGGCACTACACACAGAAAAATTTTCATGTAAAATCGTCGAAAACCAGGTTAATTAAAAAATTTTTCGGCAGTGATTTTGCTTCATAGGCGTTTCATTTTAATTTAACATGATTTACAATAGTTTTGAAGGAAAGTTTATCCTTTTGAATTAACTATATTTCATGTTGATTTAATATTGCAGTACAGTTAAATCAAAATGAAGTTGATATTGAAATAATACGAAAAATCATGTTGAATCAAAGTTATTTCGAATTGAAACAACGTGAATTTTATATTGGAACAACACTAAGAATTATGTTGAATTATAGTTATATCAAGCTCAAACAACATGACTTTAATTGTAGCGGTTCTATTAATTATTTTACTTACATGATAGGCATAAGAAAATTTTGTGTTGTAGCTGGATGCCGTAGACAAGATTTGAACTCGTACCACCTGCATTATAGTCCACGCGCTAACCACTGCAGCCACAACAGCTTCAAACTTTACTTTACCTATACACTAAATAAATACCATCGCATGTAAAATGAATTTAATTTTAATTCAACATGATTTAAATGATTATTTAACATAAAACTTTTTTGAAATTAAAGTTATAGTCATGTTGATTTAAAATTAAATGTAACGTTTATAACAAAGTTGTTTTAACTGTGGAAAATTTACAATCAAAGTGATTTAAGGTTAGATTAATAATTTTTTATTTAAAACTAATATAAAACAATGGTAATTTTAAAACAGCAGCAGTAAATTTGCGCTGGTAATTCGTTTTTTGTCGTCTATATAGCCGACACATGCAAGAATAAACAACAACAAGTCACACAACTCAGCACGACAGTGAACTGTAGCAATGAACAAAGCAAATTAACACTAACACACTTAAACGACAATTTATTGCATGTAAATTTAATATGATTTCAAATTACAATGGCGTCATGTTGATTTTACATTCCATTTGTTTCTGTGTGTAAACCCAAAATTTCAAAATAAATTTTTTTAAGGGTAACATTTTTTGTTAATGTAACTATTTTCTGAACATACTCTTTTGCAGTCTTGCACAAAAATAAAAAGAGCAAATTTATATGAAGTACATTCGAGCAATCAGCTGCGGTTTATCTTTTGTCTTTTAAAAGCGTCAACGTCCACATGCAATAGTATTTTTATACGTATTTCGTTTGCTTGACAATTAAGATAATTTAAAAACAAAAGCAAAAGCTTATATTTTTAACCTCTTCGATTTCAACGAAATTCGATATACATTCTATGTGACACGAATAACGTTCATGTGTCGCCAAAAATTTACCACTATTAACAGTCTCTTCCCATTTTCTATGAGAATAGTAAGTAAGAATAGTAAGTAAGTAAGAATAGTAAGTGGCTGTCAGTAATAGTAAATTGCTGTCGATGACGAGTAGAAATATGCCACTTATTAGTATTGTCTTGACGTGACGTCGACAAATAGTTACGAATATACATACATATATGGGTGATTCTCATTTTGAGTGTATATTTTGGGTTCTTTATTTGTTTTTAACTTTTCCAATTTAATTAATATATAAATAAATATATATATATATATATATATATATATATATATATATATATATATATATATATATATATATATATATATATATATATATATATATATATATATATATATATATATATATATATATATATATATATATATATATATATATATATATATATATATATATATATATATATATATATATATATATATATATATATATATATATATATATATATATATATATATATATATATATATATATATATTAATTAAATTGGAAGAGTTAAAAACAAATAAAATGCCCAAAATGTACACTCAAAATGAGAATCACTCATATATTTATGTATATTCGTAACTATTAAAATGAGACAGTGAGGTGCGAGCCACTGAAATGCTATGAGCCTCTTCAGATTGGAAGAAATGTTTGGATTGATCATCCAGCATGGCTATCTTTTCTTTAGCTTCTTCCTTTGCTACAAATTTAAAGATGATGTTCTTAGAGAGACTGCGTGCTAAATTATAGAATTCTAGGGCAGTGTTAACGATGGATTTCCGAGACTTAAGGCCATGTCAGATAAAACTTTTGCTTCGCGTTGCGTTACAGATTCGCTTTGACATCTAAGATGAAATGTACATACTTATACGAAACATGTCACATAAAGCACTTTTAACGCAGCGTGAAGCGAAAAGTTCGGCAACTCTCATCTTTTTGCTTGCTTTGACAATCAGCTGGAATAATTTTCTTTTATTATATTGCCAATCGAAACATATTGCGCGTTTGAATCTGTTTTAATAAGAGGTAAATATGTATGTGGCATTTATTTATTTATAATAAATCGTAAAATAACATAATTGACTTTTATTTTTATAAAAACTATATATATAAATAGCAAAATTATCAACTTCTTTTTTGGTAAACGATCAATGCGCGAGCAGAGGGCGAAGCCGATGTAAAATGGTGATCGGCGCCGGCTAAGAACAAATATAGTCGGCGGCGGCTATTAGCCGGCTAAGAGCCGAAAATTTTTCGCCGGCGGCGGCTACCCAAATTTATCGGCTAACGGTCGGCTAACAGAGTATTTCTTGCTTACTTACATACAAGGTATATTTACAACAGGTATACTCGGCCCAATTATAAATAAACTTGCCTTTCTAGACGATTTACTGCCTTATTTATAAAAATAATTTTCATAAGAAATTTTTTTCATATGTTCCAAAACCGAATTAAATATTTTTAAATGCGCATGTTAGTAAATATCCACTTTTTATTATAAGAAATCGGCTTAGCCGCTAGCCGATATTAGCCGCAATAATCGGCGGCGTCTAAGTGATTGTGAAAATCAGCGGCGGCGGCTAATAGCCGGCTATTAGCCGACCAGCTTCGTGCTCTGTGCGCGAGTGTTGTCAAAGTTTTCATTGTGTCATACTCCTTTTGCTTTACACTTTTCTATCAAAGTTAGAAACGTCACGCAAAGCGACAAAGTTTTATCTGACACGGCCTTTAACCGCGATCCACACTGATCTTTTGACACTTCCACCAAAGCGAAAAAGTTCCATTCGAGGTGATCGAATCCATATTCTGCTTTGAGTAAATTCATACTTGCCATTACATATCGATTCTTAAATTGACCGGCGCAATTGTCGCTGAAGATATACAAATATGTAATGTTATCCGAGACTGACTTGATGTACTTAAATACTTTTTGCAGGAAGAGATGCACAGTATATTTATTGTGACTTAGTTCACCACTTACTATCACACAACGAAATGTGTAATTAATCACACAAAAAGGTGATGTGAAAAAAAGTTGCAGCCGCGATCTCACATCACAAATAATTTAAGTTTGGCTTTGATTTCTTCTTACTCTTGCAAAGTTTCAGAACGTTAGCTCTTTATTTCTGGTAAAAAAGTAAACTTATATCTTCTGCATCGCGGGTGCAATAAGTTAACAGTGTATTCTAGCAGTCAATAATTCTTAATAAATAACAACATATACTTAAATTTTTTTGGAACACAAAGATAAATGAATATTGTCACTTTACGTTTAGCCGGTAAAACATAACAAAGTGTCAACAACAACCGCTTCGCGCGAGTGTTGCTAGTTATGATTTTACAGTTTATACCAATTCTTCGGATGGTAATATTTTCAAACTCGCCAAAAAAGAAGATATAGTATAAAATCAAATAAAAATAAATTGATTATTATATTTAGACTTTCTTATTTGCACTAATAACAAAAAAAAACAACTAATAGCGTGATTGAAAAAATCATGTCAGAAATCATCTATAGCGGAATCGCCCATATAGAAATATTTTTCGACTCATTTAATTGATCAAAACACAAAATAATATTTTTCGATTTTTTGTGTGTTGAGCGTTACATTTACTTTCACGGCTGTTTTGGGAATGATTTTTGTGGAAAAAATACACCACAAAACGTGAGAATAGCTAGGCCTTTAAAGCACTTTATATCTATACTCGCAGGGCGAAGTTAAAAGTTATAAGCATTTTTTTATTTTGGACTTGTGTTCACACGAAAAAGCAAAAAAAAACTAGTATATTTTAAAATAATTTTAACGATTTTTCGTCATCCCACGTCAAATTTGGTTGTTAAACAAACCGGTTTCGGATATTTGCCATCTTCAGTGTTCTATTGAATACTAAATCGTTTTTCTGTTGTCCGTTGTTTCTTTTATAATTCTAATTTCCAGTGTGACCAGATTTTAAAATAATATAAAGCTAAATCAGGTTTTAAATAGAGCTAAAAAGAGCTAAAGAATGAATTTTAAAGCCAAAAAGTAAAGCAACATTTTTTACAGCTTTGCAATAGGAACTTTTCATTATTTAAAAAATGTGTATAGTTTAAATGGTGTTTATGTAGGGATATATAATATGAAAATATGTTTTTGGCTCATTTAAATGAAAAACATTCAATCAATAACAACCACCCAAGTGCTGAAAATAGCATTTCGCAAAATAAATACGATTTCGACTCGAAGTCACTAAACTGGTGTGTTGAAAATCGCAATCACAAAAAACTTCGCTATTTCAATTCGCAAGCAAAGAGGAAAGTGAAATCTAAGTGAACTTTCCTCTTTAAAAAAATTTGGTATCAAAAATAAAGCATTCCAGTAAAATATAAACTCATACCGCCATTTTCATAGAATTTAAAATGAGTTTGAAATGTATTTTATTTAACATTTTTCATATAAAATATTCTTAAAATATATTTCAAATACATTTTATTTATTTATGAATATGGGGGTTTCTATTTAATATCATTTAAATAAATACAATTTTTATACATTTTAATACAAAATACTAAATTACTATTGTGTTACTTTTGTTTACTTTAAAAACATATGCATAAAACATATAATATAAAGCAAAAATAGTAAGGGAAAAATCTAAAAATAGTTGAAAAATTCTGTGTTGGATACTATGGTTTCAAAAAACATAGAACAAGAATCTTTTTCGAAGATTATTTCGAAAAATAAACAACGCGCGACTCTTAGCACATGCAAAAGTAAGATTTGCGATTTTAAACTCACAAGTGATTGTAATTGTAATTCCATTGTAATTCCAAAGGAGTAATATCACCTACGCTAAAATTTGACATTTCTTTTTTAAAATTTTCATATAATTTAATTTTGTATTGCTTAGACCGTTTTCTAATGAAAAGATGTTTGTGATTTGTAAAGTTGAAAAGTTATTTGGCAAACATTGTCGTAGTTGGTATATTAATTGCTTGATAATATTTCGGCAAGTGTTTCTAATTTCTTTTTCTGTTTCAGAATCTATTATGTCTTTTTTTTTAAATCAGATATTGTTCAAACTTATAGTTAAAATACGGAGTTGGAATTTGAAAACCGTCTAAAATTGATTTTAAACGGCCAAATATTTCGGACTTCAAAACGATTTGATTACAAAGATTTTTCAAAAGCAAGTGAAGTTCTGAAAAGAATAGCATGGGGCCACGTCGTTACTTTCAAACATTTTATTTACTTTTTGAACATCAGAAAGTAATGGCTTTAAAATTTTTAAATAGAGTAAATTTTTTTCGCTATAAAAATTGTTCAAGACTTTAGCAGGATTCCGAAATAGATGCAAGGTGAAAGTGAGTTTTTAATTCCAACCATTGTATATTTATTACACCATGATCTCGATCAAATCTGCCGCAGTGAATGTTTCTGCACTGCCAGATTATTATTATTATTTTTTAACTACTTTATATGGTTACGGCACATCAATTTATTCTGATAAACTGTTTTATTTATTTTGAAATAGAAATTAATTACACGAAATTGAAATTAAAGAAAAAGCTAGAAAAAGCTAAATGCATTGTTGAAAAAAGCTATGAGCTGAATGCAATATTTCGAGCTAAACATTAAAAAATAAAGCTAAATTTAGCTTCAAAAGAGCTAATATGGCCACACTGCTAATTTCCTCCCTTGATCCATTTGTATTTTGCTCTCTATCTCTCTCACTCTCTTTAATTATTCTCTACAACGATTATAGATAAGCAAAAATCAGGCTAACTCTTCTTCCAAATAAGATCGATTTTAATAAAGTCTACCGACAATGGTAAAAGTTTCTCAATTTCAAATAATTATTCGTACTAAAATACGACCCACCTAAGACATTTCAAACGTTTTCGTATCCGAAGACGGTCAGATAACGTACCGGAAAATTAAAAACACAGAATTGCCAACATCCTGGCAATACCGGTAAGGTATCCTGAAACTGACATCAGTAAAATTACATTCAAAAGAAATATATTTTTGTGTACATTAATAACCCACAAATCGTTTTCCGTTCGGAAATATGCGAAGTATAAAAAAAATGCTGTGATTTATGAAACTATTATAGTCACTTTATCTTTAAAACTAGAGCTAATCGGAAATTTTATGGTGATTTCTGAATTCAGCAGATGAAGAATTTTTAAGAAGTATTTATTTTGATCTCCGAAACTTTTTCATTATTGCGGAGTGTAATGAAACACTTAAAAACTTTTCCCAAATACCACATAAATATATACAATTTTGTTTAAACGGTTAATCGAACTAAATTAACCGCTTTCATCGTTAATCGAAAATAGCCAATTTTTAATTAATCGAACATTTAATAAACTAGTTTTCCGTTTGTTGCATTTTCAGCTCATTTTGTTTTCAGTACAATCGAACGGTTTTTTGTTCTAAATAAGGAAATAGTATTATTCAGTTTAAAAATATTTCGTTTTTCAATTCTCTAATTAGAAATAAAAATGTTTTTAATCAAAGTGAAAAATTTTGATTGTTTTAATAAATTTAGTAGGTTTTTTTTAAATCAAAAATTCTTTTTTTTTCAGATCCATTCCATCCTGCCAACTAATTTTGCAAATTGTCTTCTTGTGTTTTAAAAAAATAAGAAATGAAGTAAAAGTTAAATTAAAAATGTAAAATAATGCATTTATTTTAAAGAAAATATTTTTAAAAACGTGATTATTTTTGAAAATAATATAAAAATAGAAATAAAAATTATTATAAAAATTATAATTCAAATTATAATCATTTAAAATATACATATAATTTTATAAGAAAGTAAAGTTACTATTTTTTCAATTATTTTAAAGAAATTGGTTTTATGTTAAAATAAATAAAAATGAAAATATATGTTTATGTTTAATTAATGTAAAATTTAAATAATAAAGTGTGAAATAAAATTTTGTTAAAATAGAAATTTGAATGCGTTTTCCATAAATTACCAATAAATAAAATGTAAATCAAAACAAAAATTAAAAAAATCAAATTTAATATAGTAAAAATTATGTATCACAATTATTGATTTAAAAATATAAATGTTGATGAATTTTATTTTCTACTACTGCAAATAACTGAGAAATTAGGCCTAATTATTATATTATGGTAAGTTTTCATATTATATTTTCTGCTTTTTCAAATCTATTAGCAAAAAAATCCTTTTGATGTATTTTTGAATCAAATTACTAGAGTCCGACCGAATATTCGGTTTCGGTTTCGGATTCGTCCAAAATTGTGGCTTCGGCTGATATTCGGTTTAGGCCAACTTTTTGGTCGAATACCGAACCGAAACTTTTTATGCTCTATAAATAAGGAAGTTAATCGAAATAGTATTTTCCAAATTTAAAATACGTTACCACCATTAATCTGTTTTTTTCCGTCCGATATCTTTTCAAATTTAATGAAAATTTTACTTAGTTTTATAAAGCGCAACCAAAAGATATACATAGTAATATAAAGTATTCAACTGTTTGTTGCTAAAATAAATAGCATAAACTAGAGAATGGTAAACCGATTTCAATTCCAATCGAAAATCGATTTTTCGCAATCGAATTTAGTTCTGCAATTTTGCACTGAAATTGATTATTTGTTTTTTAAAATAGATTTTTTTAAATAATTTCAAAATATGAAGAAAGCTCATTTTCAATCTTCACGATAAATTCAATACCGTCGAGAAAAATTCTTTATTGTGTATATTATCTATGAAACGCGGGCGTAAACAAAAAAAATCACTTTAGTAAAAATGAATGAAATCGTATAAATTTAGTGTTAAAAATAGGTAAATATTCCACTTTATATCTTTTTAGTTATTCCGACTCAACTTTTTGATTTGTGCTCTTGTAACGTCATCAATAGAGCGAAAAACACTCCTCAATGTATGTGTACTGAACCCAATATTTCAGTTTTATTTATCATTTAAGCTAATTTCATGTCAAGTTTTTATTAGTCATATGCTCGTAAATGTGTAAGTTTTATATTTGCTCGATGGAACGAAATTATTCAATTTCTACTATTATTTTGACTGACACTGTATGTATGTCGAAATACTCTTACGCCCTTTTTCACAGTGTACAGTTAAAAGTTAACGTATACTTTAACGGAGAGTTTCGTATGCCGAATTTGCCGTTAAAGACCACGGCTCAAATCGTCACATCCGTGATCGTATCGGCAATCGTACTAAAATGAATTACGAGACACGTCAATCGTATAAACTGTATGGGATTATACTACGTTCACGTATGTCATAATCCGAAAATGGCGTTTTTACGTGACGAGTTGTACGTTCACGGATGTAACGATTTGAGTCCAGGGGTCAATTCCTGTTCTGTGAAACTGTGAAATGAAAAGATTTTTCACATTTTTATAGTAGTTTTGATTCTCGTTTAATGAAACAATGAAAAGTAATGTCAATATTTTTTCATATGAAAAACATTGGAACGAAACAAAAGTTTTTCACAATTACATATCACTGCGATTCTTGTTTTGTGTAGCAGTGAAAATAACTGTCAAAAACTTTTCATATGAAAATTTATTTTACGCAGAAAATTTATAAGTGAAAAATAAACAAGCTTACAAGGAAATAAATGTTTGTTTTTTAATAATTCGATTATTTATTAACTAGGGGATGATTTTGACTTTCCAAATGATAATTAATGATTTAAATATAAAATACACAAGAAGGATTTTATTTATTTATCACTTGGAAGTTATATTTCCACACACGGACAGACTCATGTACACAATTCACACTCCAAACGCTATAATTCACTATATATTCTTTTAAATTTTAATAATTTTATTTTAAATATTTCAAAACTATTAATAAAACATATTTTTTCTCATAAAAACAATAACATATTAATAGTACACACACTTGATACCATAGTACCAGAGTTGTCAACTCGGTGCTTTTCACACCGTTTTTAGTGATTTTTCAACATTTCGACGCAAAAAATTTTCAAGTTAGTGCTCGATGCATTTTTTATTTCATTTTTTGTGCTTTTTATTTAGGAAGGTTGCATTAAACAACAAATTCTAAAATAAGTTTATTTATCTAAAAAAATTGTTTTTCAAGTGTAAAATTCTAATGCTGAACATACTTTTTGCAGCCTTGTGAAAGAATAAACAAATATATTCGGTTTTGCACAAGCAAAATATAAATATTCAGTCGATCTAAGCCTATTTGAGTCATTAGCAAAAATTTTCATCAAACTTTTGTCTCTTCCTTAGTCTAGGTTCACACAAAGCAAGTTTTCTTACGTAAGTTTTTAATTTGTATGTGAAAGATGAAATAAAAATAAATACAATTTGTAATCCTTTCTCTTTTTTTCTCTGCATTAAAACTTGCCGAAGAAAACTTGCTGTGTGTGAACCTGAACTTATTCAAACGCAGAAGTTGCACGCGTTTTTAGCTTGATGAATCTATTTAAATGAGTATAAAAGACGTATCAGAATGTTCTTACACGCGGATAACGCTTTGCTTCACATAAAAAACGGCGTGAAGGGAGAAATATCATGTTGTGAAAACTATGATGTGCCTCGATTTAATTACGCTACGCAGAAATTAAAATGTTTCGAGATCAAAATAGCAGATCATTATACATATGGGCAAATCCCAGAAGTGGTCCACCTATGGCAGAATTTTGGAGCTGTTAAAACTGTTTATATATGTTGATGGAATAATGTGCTGTATATTTAGGGTGATATTTTTATGTGTTTAGTTACACATGGGACCGTAAGCTTAAGTGTGAATATTCGAGGTCGGAGGTGGTCAGGAACGCCACCTATGTATCTTGAAAATAAGTGAGTGACTATTTTTTAGATTATGTCGTAAACTTTAAGGAATAATTCTGAAATTTATTAATCAACCCTGTCGTGTATAGTTTTTCCCTCCAAAAGAGTTTCCTTTCCCTTCTTTTGCGATCGTAAATAAAAAATCTAAAAATTCTCCTTATGAATGACTTTTTTCACGTGGATTTTTTCCATTTTCCCCTGTTTTTGTTCACTTTATTTTAGCAGGCGAAATGGATAAATACATCATGTGATTGCTATTTTATCCTTCCAATTAATTATTAAAGCAAAACTTATTAAAACAAAACTTTGTGCTTAATTATTTCGCAACAAGTAGCTGCTAAAAAATTATGTTTTATGCCATTAGAAAGTGCAATTAAATCCCACTATGCATAAGTTGAAGGTATCTCTTTGGAAAGAATAAAAAAGTTTTATATTTTAATCTGTGACCGAATTACCGCTTTTGTTATCGAGTAGGCTTTCGCATCGAACAAAATTTCATCACGTGTCGAATGAATGGACTACTGGACTCGAAAAGTGTGCATACCAAGTTTGTTTTTCACCGTTTGTTGAATCAACTAAGAATTTGTAATACATTAAAGAAAAATTTTGTGTTTCTTTAAGCTAGTTCAGCAACCAAGTCGATTTGACGACTGTAATAAGGTTTATTGGTAATGGTCTATGCTTTTTTGCAAAACATACAAATAAAAGGTAAGCAATGCATGTCAGTCCAGAGGTCGTGGGCTCGATTCCCGCTATAGACCCTGGGTGTTTTCCGCAGACAAGCTATTCGCTTTGCGAGTTGGGTTTGTTTTTAACAAAAAAAATTATATACTTCTATCATATAATTTCATCATATACTTCTATCATATAATTTGTAAGAAAATGAAAATATTCACATTTTCTAATTCGTAATGTTCGATATGCTTCATCAGCTCTCACATTTTTTCGTAACAAAGCTCTGACATAAACAAATTACATACGTTAAGGTGCTACTGTAAAATTATTACTGTAAAATTTAGCACAAAAAACTAAAGGAACTAATAATTATTTGTCACTCCTAAAAGGATGCCTAAAAATTATTATAATGCTTCTTTTATTTTATTTATTATTATTATAATGCTTCTTTTATTTTAGTATATTTTTCTTGTTTTTTTTTTGGATTAGTACATTTTTGTTCCCATTTTAAAGTCGTTATATCTTGCGAACCAGAAAGTATATTATGTCAAGATTTTGCACTAATATTAGTTATACCTGAGGCATCATTTATAACAAATTTTATAAAAATCCGAAGGGGCAAGAGGTCAAATTTTAGAGACAAAAGGCCAGTAAAATTTGCCCTCTAAAGATTGAGAAATAAAGATATTATATGATAAAAAGGCTGAAAGCGTTACTAGCCACGAATTAAAATAACTCGAAATTATTTAGCAGATACTCGTAACTAATTTCGGTTTTTATTATTTTAATGAAAGGAATGCTTTTTAAGGATCTATATAACGTTATCTGCGTTTTGTGAAAAATAATAAAAAATTAGTTACGTGTTGTCAACGTATGACTATCGATATGCCATTTTAAAGTGCATTTTGTGCCCTTTAATATGACAACACAATGAAAAATCTAGGTTGAGTAAGTTTAACTATATACATAATTTTGTAAAATCGGTTTAGTACATTTTTGTTGAATTTTCAATTCTCTAATCTATATATTTCGCGAACCTGAAACTAGATCGTGCTAAGATTTTTTAGTAATACTAGTTATGCCAGAGGCATAATTCGTTCCAAGTTTTATAAAAATCGGAATACCAAGGAGAACTGGGTTGTTGGTAGGGATGCCAATCCCGGATTTTTCGGGATTGACATATCCCGAATTCCAGTATTTGTCAAAAAAATCCCGGGGAATCCCGAAATATTTAAATTACGCTTTTTAAGTAATAAGAATTAAAAACTCGTAATGTAACGTAACAATTGTAACACTAATTTATGAATTTAAGTGTATTGTGGTTGTCAAAGGGTATGTATCCTCCATCATCACTCGCCTGGTGGGTGGTGATAGACGAACTTCTCCACGTTCGTAGTGAAAGTGGGCATGAACTGACTGGATGCGCCGATTATGGTAACCGGAAAATTCGGCTATGTTCTCTCAGGCGTCATGAATGATACTTGTGGTTTACTTCACCCTTAAGAGAAAACTCGATTTTGGTACAGTACCGCTAAATGGATACAATATCCCTCATTCTATGGATGTCAGGTATTTATGTGATTTTCTTAGCAGAATGCTGGCTTGGAATGCCTATCTAGAATTAGTTATAAAAAAAGCCTCTAGAGCTGTACTGGATGCACTTGGATGAAGTATGAGCCCTAAAATTATCATGTAGATTTATGAAATTATACGGGTATGTTCTGTATCAATGCGGAATGCAAATGTTCGGAATTATCAAACCATATTTGTTGCAAATTATTTTTCATAACAGCAATGCTATGACAACTCCGAACACTTTTATTCCGCAAGTAATGCAGAACATGCCTGATATCAGATAGACTATCATGTACGGCGCGATTGTGTGGTGGCCGAGAGCTCGGTTGGTTTAGAAGCTACTAAGCTATGCAAAGTCAAGATATTGCCATATCTACATGCTACCGGTGTAATGAGGTTATCTCTAGCCTTTGCTATTTAGCCCTTAATTAGGCTAACGCCTATTGAGATCTTCGTAAGATTCTCTGCAGCAGTGTCTGCTTACAGGATGGGTCTTGGTAACTCTGTTCATTGTGTTGGCAACAAGCATTCATCGATCCTGAGTACAATATCTCAAAGAGAACTATAAGCATAAACCATGAACTGAAGTTCGTGAAAATATTATAGCACCTTTCCGCTTAGGGTGCTGAAGCCTACGTATGAGGATGTTTGTTCACCTGTGGATTGCAGAGTGGTTTGCGGATAGATCGAAAACCCAATATGGCTGCGCGAGTCTTTGGACCAAATGTTAAAATATCTATTTCGATGTACAAATGGCCTACGGCATTTCTGGCGGAATTTGGCAAAATTCCAACATGTTCCGTCATTATTTTAAATAAAAGTCCTAAGGGCTCACATAAAGCTATCTTTTTGGATAGCCCAGCAGCTCTGTAATCTCTTCTTTCATGGAAATTATCATCCGAGCTTGTGCTAGAGTACTTTGACTAACTACAAAAGCTATAAATAGGTAACAAAACTTTGATTTGCTGAATAACTGGTCATAGCCATATGATGGAAAAAAAGTTGAAAATTTGTGAACCAGTGTAATAGGAGGAATGGGAAAAAGAGAAAAATTTCCCGCGGAGATATTATTTAGAATAGGGAAAAAGTTCCCGGGGAAAAGTTATTCATAATTGGGCCGTATATAATTTTACAATTGATCCCAAAAATGGATTATGTTGATGCTACGAGTATATTATAAAATATTTTTGCACATGTGAATTCATGTACTGTTCGCCAAGGTTTAGTTTTTTTTTAATTAAAAAAATTTGGTACAGCCAGGGTCCAAAAAGTACATTTTGTTTTTATAATTGGTACAATATCAAAAACAAATTTTCCATCCCTGCTACAAAAGATGTTTACGCGATTTGCAGATGATGAAACTTTTTCATTCGTCGGATCTTAGACTATAAGCAATTTAATTTGATTGCAATATATGCTGAGTGATTAGACAATAGGTATATATATTGTTTGTTTTATATTGAAACTTTAAATTAAAAATTTTTGCCCTGTAAAACGCTACGCTTAGGGTTGATAAATTGTGTATGGTAAAAATTCAAATTACATAAACAAATCATATTGAAAATTTATCAACGTTGCGTTTTACAAATTAAGGCCCTAAGTGAATGAAAAAGTGTATTGGGGAAACGTTTGACATAAATGCTTTGAGGGCAAAATTTTTAATTGTATCGAGCGATTAATGGGTTCGGTTACGATTAAAAGGTGCGATTTTGATTACGATTATAATCGCCGTGCAAACTAGAGATGGGCGCGTGTCGTGTTTTTTACGTGACATGAACACGCACGACTCAACACGAAGTGCTCGTGACAGAAAATCTGATTTCGCTCGTGTTCGTGTCGTGTTGAGCAAACTTGACATGCAAAAATACGAAACGATTTGCAGATTAAAATATGTATGAATGCAGAAGCTTGCCGCACAAGATTTGGGCAAAAATCTTGATAAGATACTGTTTCTCAACAAAAATTATGTAAATAAAAATACAAATAGAACATGAAACGTTAAAATAGAAGAAAAATATATCTTTGGATATGAAAAATGTGGTTTTTTTGTTTGATTTCGTGCGTGTTGTGTCGTGTTCGAGTTTTGAAAATTTCGGGCGTGCGTGTTTCGTACGTGTTGGGCTTCGTGTTCGTGTCGTGTTGGAAAATGTCGACACGCGCCCATCTCTAGTGCAAACCCTAGTTTCAGTGAAATACTAACCAAAAATCAAAAGAAAAACAAATTCAAACTTTTGAAATCATTGACTGTTTAAAGTGCTGCGCAATTGTTCATCAATCGTCTCCTGCTTCGACTGCTGTATTTTTTCATAAGCGTAAGCAAAAGCATGGATTCATTTGAAACAGTTGGAAAAAGCCAAAACAATGAAAAGTGCAAATTTTACGACTTTTGCTACTTCGAATTTAGTTATTTAAACAATGATTTTACTTATACAAAATTCAGTCTCATTCGAAATTTTCACATATACTTACTATATTTCTTGATTTTTTTAAGCAAAACTCCATAGAAGTAATTAAAAACTAGTTCCATTGCAATTGCAAAAAAAACATACGAAAAATCAAATTTTCTTTTAACATCATCAGCATGACTACGGATCCAATGAATAGGCATCAAAAAGAGAACTTCTTGCAATGACAAACCTATGTAAAAATCATAAGAAATTATCCGGATTTGCACCACTTCGGGATCATAAGTTCATTATGTTAATGACTGCCATGAAAGCCCTTTTTTGCTGGGGTAAACCTGAGACTAAAGCATAAATGAAAAAAAAACAAAAAAAAAAAAACCACAAGAACATAAATTTTCAGGCTTAAAGGCGAATGAAGCGGCTAAATTTAGATAAACTGATAAAGCTCGCTGTATATTTATAATTACGTGTACTCCGTTTATTCTCTAAATTTTGTTCAACATCTGTATAAACGGCTTAATTTTTTTTAGTAAAGGTGTTCTAAGCAGTTACCCAAATAAACATTACAATTATTTTTGAATTGAAAAAGCAGCACAGAAAATTTTCCCACCGATTTTCGAACAAAATATATGGGCCGAAACAGCAGGTAACACTTTTCAGACAAAGAATTTTGAAAATCGGTTCACAAATGACAGTTATGCATAAGGGGAGCAAATTTCAGGCAAACCTTTTCAAACAAAAAAATTTTTTTTGAAAATCGGTTCACAAATGACAGAACTATGCAAGTGGGAGCGAATTCCCCCCTCCGCTTTTCTAAAAAAAAATTATGGGACCAAACTGCAGGCAAACCCTTTCAAAAAAAATTTTTTTTTTGAAAATCGGTTTGCAAATGACAGTGTTATGCATAAAAAAGTAAAAAAAAAATACACACGATTTTGAAGTCGATTAAAAATAGAAGCAAACAACAATAAGTAAACAAACAACAAAAAAAACACAAAACTGAGCCACAACAATTACTGAAAATGCGTTCTTTCTTTGTTTACTTTTTGTTGCAGCTTGCATATTCATTCCATTGTGGCAGCAGAAATAAAACTACTGACAACAAACATAAAAGGCAAAAAAATATCTGTTGCTCACAAAGGAGGTTGCAAAAATTTCACACTGTCTGCTATATTAAGTGTTAACAATTCAGCGTATTATAAATCACAAAAAATTAGATTATAATGATATGTAATAAAAAAGTTCTCCATCACATTTTGTGCAAACAATTTATGTTCTTCGCAGGGCAAATTTTCTATAAGAAAGTGTTTTCTTTATAAACCAATTTTTCTGTAGAATATTTGTACATATCATAAACATAATACATATTCTGTAAACAATTTCTCATCATAAAGAAATGTTTCTAACAGAAAAATAGGTTTCCCTAATATTGTTATAAGACTGTCACCATCGGATAAATTAACCTTTCCGTTGTTCCTTGAAACATTATCTTTTAATTAAGCTGTTTTTAGACTATTATAAAAGCGGTTCAACTTCTGCACAAAATGCTACCCTGATATAATGTTATTGCTTTTTTAAGACTTTCCATAAACTCATTAGATCAGGGTTGCATTTTCTACAGAAGTCGATTGGCTTGTGAGATGTTGTAAAACAGCTATTAGTAATAGTAACAGTGTTTTAACTTCGTCAACTGTGAAGATATTAATTGAAAAATTCAGGGAGACTGGATCCGTTGGAGACTCCAAAAACACTGGTCGTCCAAATCCACTCTCCCTGAATTTTTCAATTAATCTTTTCACAGTTGACGAAGTCATTTCGAACTGCGGCCGCCAAGCTTTTATTATTTTTGAAATATTATTCAATAATGGAGATACGTTCTTCTATCGTGTAACGCTCCAATTTTACTAACCCTAAACTGTCAGCTGTCGAATTGTTTTTTTAGGTCCTTATTATGAGTTGCATTCGATGTTCGATCTTCGCTGACTATCGAACATCGAGTATCGAATGTCAAATTCGTATTATGAGCTGGCAGCACTATCGAAAATTTCGTTATGCAACGAATTTTCAATCGAATACAATTTTGCTTTCGACGGTGTATTGTATGTAAGAAAATTTTGAAAATTTAAGTAGTTTGCAATTGTTTTTTGCTTTTTGTTTACGAAGCAGTAATTTTGAACTATTTTTGTAAATTTTCTGCAGATATAATGTCGTGAGTGCCTAACAAGAACTATAAAAGCTTGTTTCACTGATGGAAGAAAATTTACAATTTTCACAAATTGATTTGATCTCATAAATCTTTTATGTATAAAATCATATTATTTATTAGTTTAGTAGAAGAAACTCTTACAATTTTTCTGCACAAATGGCGACATGTTCAAATCTTGCGTTAATTTTTGGACACCCTACCTATATAAGTTCCTTCGGATTAAAAAAAAAGATTTTTTTCAAACGAGTTGCTAACATTGACCTCAAATGTCTGAATATCTCAATTCATTGTCTGGAAGTTGTTGTAATGTTGGGTGGTTTGTGTACATTATAAAAAAATTTGCATCTAAACTATGATTATTTAATAATCTTCAAGCCAACAACAGTCGTGGCAAGGTAGAACTGGCTGGTGGTACACAGTCTATAAGTGATAACAGTCAAAAACGGAATATAATGCTTTTGTAGTCTGTGTGCGTTAAGCCTTTTATGTACTTTATCTTCTTCAAACAACTAGAAAGGAAGTGTGATTTTATTTTACAATTTGGTTGTAGAGATGGGCGGGTGTCGCGTTTTTTCGTGACACGAACACGCACGACTCAATACGAAGTGTTCGTGAGCAAACTTGACACAAAAACACACGAAACGATTTTCAGATTAAAATATGAATAAATGCAGAAGCTTGCCGCACAAGATTATTGAGCGGAAATCTTGATAACACAGAAAAAACTAATTTTTCACTTCAAATACCAAATTCCCTGAATCAAATGTAAATTTGTTCAATTTAGGTCCTATAAAGAAATTTGTAAATTCAAATGCAAAAATTTGTAATAGTTTGTTTGAAAAAAATTCTGATTTTTTCAATAAACAAATTGTTTCAATCAAAAAATGTTTTAGAGAAATATAAAAATAAATAAAAGGATTTCATAATTTTATCAGGTTGCGCATATTGGCGGTAGGTAAATGAAATTAAATAATAAGTCAAAAAAAAAATATTTATCAAACTAAATGGAGACAATAATAAAGATTTCAAATCAGTTTCAAAAACATATTTGTTTAAAAAAAAGCTATCATAATTTTTTCTGTATAAGTTACTGTTTCTCAACAAAAATATTTAAATAAAAAACGTTTCATTAAAATAGAACAAAAATACGTCTTTGAATATAAAAAATTTTGTTTTTTTGTTTTTGGATTAAAATTTGTGCGTGTTGTGCGTGCGTATTTAAAATCATCGAAAACCAGGTTAATGTAACATTTTTCGGTAGTGATCTTGCTTCATTCATTTTAATTCAACATGATTATAATTTTTAATTAAACATGATTTACAATAAGGAAAATTTATCCTTCTGAATTAACTATATTTCATGTTGATTTAATGTTACAGTACAGTTAAATCAAAATGAAGTTAAAACTGAAATAATACGAAAAATCATGTTGGATCAAAGTTATTTCGAGTTGAAACAACGTGAATTTGATATTGGAACAACACAAAGAATCATGTTGAGTCAAAGTTATTTCAAGTTTAAGCAATGTGAATTTAATATTGAAACAACACTAAGAGTCATGTTGAACTATAGTTATATCAGGCTGAAACAACATGACTTTAATGTAGCTATTCTATTAATTATTTCACTTACGTGATAGGCATCAGAAAACTTTGTGTTGTAGCTGGCTGCCCCAGCCAAGATTT
This sequence comes from Panzeria rudis, assembly GCA_956483635.1. Taxonomy (NCBI): domain Eukaryota; kingdom Metazoa; phylum Arthropoda; class Insecta; order Diptera; family Tachinidae; genus Panzeria; species Panzeria rudis. Next base: position 66,807,979 of record OY101451.1, read on the forward strand.
GAACTCGTACCACCTTCATGATAGCCCACGCGCTAACCACTGCAGCCACAACAGCTTCAAACTTTTCTTTACCTCCTATACACTAAATAAAAACCATCGCACGTAAAATGAATCTCATTCAACATGATTTAAATAATTATTTAACATAAAACTTATTTTATTAAAGTTAAATTTGATGTTGATTTAAACTGAAATGTAACGTTTATAACAAAGTTGTTTTAACAGTGAAAAATTTGAAATCAAAGAGGTTTAAGATTAGATTAATAATTTTTCATTTAAAACTAATATGAAACAATGGTAATTTTAAACCAGCAGCAGTAAATTTTTGCTGGTAATTCGTTTTTTGGAAAATGTCGACATGGGCCCATCTCTATTTGGTTGTAAGGAAGTAAATATTTTAATAATTTTTATTATATTGTTAGCTAATTCGATTGTGTTTTTATGTTTGTTCCCGAGGAACTCCCACATTTATAAACCGAGTTGGAAAATATATGAATGTATATCATGAAAGGGTATACTACCTCTTTATGTTATAGCGTAGATTTTTTTTCAAGAAATATGTATTTATTTTTTGTTATTCTGTTAGTGTGTGTAACGATTTTATTTGTTTTATTTTAATGAATTTTAAATAGGATTTTGTAAGAAAAGGTTTTAAGCAATATATTTTTTACCTTTTATAGAAAATTCAGAAAATAACAAAAAAAAAATTACTTATCAAACTGCTTTCGGTTTGATGGAACAAATTTATTTTACCCATTTTCCGCAGTTTTAGATATGTAATCTTAAAGAAATATGTTTATTTTTTTCAATTTGTGCGTAAAGGCATGTTGCTAGACATTTTCAATCAAAATTCCGCTATTAAATTTAAGCAAACAAGTAACTAACTACATAGTTCTTTGCATCAATTCAGATCCGTGCTCTAAAAACATATACATAGCACTGTCTTTAACAGTATAATGTCAAAATCATAATGGAATTTAAGTAAAAATATTTTTAGCGGTCGGTGTTCATACAATTTGACATAAAAAATAACACAATGTTAGCGAAGGCTTCTTGGGCCTGTGTTACTACATTTATACCAAGGTGGATTTATACAGGTGATATTATAAGCACAGCTGTTCTACTTTTTTCCCGCAAATTTGAGGCTCGCATGTCAAAATTGGTATATGTTGACATAGGGACTGGGATGTCAAATGTTATTGTAATGTTGTAATTGTTTTAGAATCAACACCACCTGATAAAATTAGTTCACCTTGATTTATACACACGTGTTATTTTCAAATAAAAACGTAGTGCTTATTTGCAAATAAGCTCTGCGTATAAACGTAGTATTGTATTTATCGCTTATATGCACGTCGGTTATTTGCATTTAACGTTTATATGCATCGTAACATGAGCAGTTTTCTATTGGAATTAAAAAAACGTAAATATTTTTTGTATTTGCATTTCGCTTATATGCTTTTCTCGCTTTTATGCACCGTAAAGAAATGTAAATCTTTTCAAAATGTATTAAAAAAAGTCTCATATATGCATGGTACATGTTAAGTACCTTTTCCAAAAATTAAAATTTTTCAACAAAAAACAAAAAATTCTTTCCCAATTTAATGATAAGTACGTGACTAATTCCAAAAATTTTCGAATAGGTTGTCGCATGCTTGTTAACGGATCTGAATAAGACTTTGTAGGCCAATATTTTACGTACCTGCGTGCTATGTGTCGTTTTTAGTTTTTACAATATCTTAGCAGCTTTCGAATTATCGTGGGTCAGAATTCTATTTTTTAGAAAAATTTAATAAAATACCTCATATTGAAATAAATATGGCTTTACAACCGATAATGCGATTTGAACAAATAACATGCCAGCAAAAACTACTGCTTCAACCGAAGCAGGTTTATAAGCGAGAAAAGCTAGTTTTGTTTTTTCTACTGCTTCGAAAAGCGCTTCGAACATGCATAATTTTTGTTCGCGATGTCCCACTTTGGAGCTCTTGTTTTTGATATAAAACAGCGCTTCTTTTGAAGCACCGAAAATGCTTTAAAATCATGTCTCATTTTATCATCGTTAAACTACAGACAAGACAAATAAATTTCTCTCTTCCATGCAATAGGTGGGAAATGTAGAAAGAGAGCATACTTTCAATGGGTTTTGAGTTTTCAAATGTTTTAGTGTTTATTTGAAACAATACGTGCGACAATTCTTTATAACCTATATTGTTGAAAGCTACAATGCTACAGAATATGATTTTTGTTTATTTTGGAGTTCGTGTTGAAGAAATATAAAATGCTGACTAGCTTCGTAATTTGAACATTATGAACACTGAGAGATCTCTGCATTCTCTTGTGCATCCTCGGAAGCGCTTCAAAAGATCGCACGTGGAAGGCATGAACGTTTTTTACTGCTTCCAGAAACATAATATTTTTTTGCTGGGATATGTATGAAAAGCTTAAGTAGTAAGGTTTCAATCAAGAAAAATCACAATTCCAGTCAACAGTACAATTTTAATTTGTGCTGGTGTGTCTGTGTGTTGTATGGAAATTCTAATTTTTATCAATTGAGTTCCTTCACTTAATTGTGAATAAAATCGACAATAGTCCATCGATCTTCATGATTTTAATCGTAGCACATCTGTTCTTAAGAATATTATTTAAAAGTTTAAGGAGTTGCAGTATTAAATCTGATTAAAATTTTTAGAAGAAGTTTTTTTTTTTAATTTTTCATAAAAACCAATATTTTTCGATACTAATTTGAGAATAACTAAGATACTTCTGGTTTCTTTACGTAACTGTATTGAGATAGTTTGAAAGCAATTTTATCATGCATCTGTTGCTCTTTTGTTGGTCGAAAGCGGACATAATGTTCTCGAGTTAAATATACTGGTGTACCCAGTAGAAATATTACATATGACCGTAAAAAAAATCTGTAAGTAATAAGAAAAATCTGAAGACACGCAATTTTTTAGCGCTTCAAAAGTACAAATTTTTAAGTCTGTCTAAATTTTAAATGAATTTTTCTTCGAAAATAATATGAGAACCTCTTAGTAAAGTATGTTTGTTTTTTTTAACCCATGGAGTTCCCACTCCAAATTTTGGATATGTTATGCATAATACTATGCCCTACCAACAGACAAATTTATTTTATTTTTGCATTTTTGCAATACTTTTGTATTAGTTTTGAAACCTTACGACTTATGCTTTTCATACATATTTTATATCTTCATATTAATTTTTTTAAATTTTGCTAAAAAATCGAAATTTTACCCACGATAATTCGGAAACTGCAGCGAAATTGGAAAAACTAAAAACAAAACATAACACACAGGTACGTGAAATATTGGTCTACAAAGTCTTATTCAGATAACAAACTGAAATTCTTTTCTAAAACATTTTCAGGCTATTTTCCGTTTGGTAGTACCCAGTTGAAGTGAAAAATCACTAACATTTTTGTCTAATACAGGGATGTCATAAGGCAGAAGTAAATGCAAAATTTCGAACCTTAAGTTTAGGCGGAACTGCGTACGAGGCTTCGAAAATAAAATTTTGGATTTTGTTTATTAATTGTAGTTTTTTTATACATGCACCACTGAAGCATATAAGCAATTTTTTTATAAGCACTGCCGATGCATATAAGCGAGTTTTTATACATACATTTCTCGCTTATAAGCACCAAAAGTCGTGCAAAATTTGAAATGCATATAACCGATAAATACTGTATGTGATATCAAAGTCATTATTAAACTTAAAGAACTAATAAGAATTTTGTACAAATATCGTACCGTTCAAAACAATTAACTGTAAGAGAGCAACCACAGCAGTAGAATTGGAAGATATTCATTTAACAACGCTTAAGGCGATCGACCCCCTACTGATGGGAGCAAAATCAAGAACACAGCGGAAGGGAAATGAATCAAAGGAAAATAGAAAGCATGTAATGAAATGTCAAATTTAAGGAGTGTACTACAAGAAATAACATTTACAAGGGCAACACTTAATACCATTAAAAATTCAATGGTTTGTAACAATAACAACAATATCTTTTTCAGGTTTTCAATAATATGAATGTTTGTATGTACAATGTAGATACAAACATTCATAAATACATAGATTCTACATACATACATATGTATGTATGTACACATACATATTCATAAAACAATTGTTGACATTTGTCAATGAGTCGTGACTTTGCGTGTGGGTTTTCCTTAGATTTTAGTTACGAAAAGAAAAATAGTTCAATATTTCCTTTTAAAATTGTACCAAAAATCAAATATAAAATATTGGAGATACAATCTTTCTGGAGATAATAATGAGAGGAAAATTTGTTATCAGCTCAAAGTTTTTCATGATACAAACATGTCTTTTACTTTATATAAGTTCTTATATACTATGTACTTACGTTTTAAAAATTACAAAAAAGGGTTTTTCATACAATTAGTTTTCCAAAATAAAAAAATTCAGTGTCATAAAATATTACACTTAATGACTTAGAAAACCTTTGACAGGAAGGAAATAGTAATAATTAATTGATCCTCGTATCTTAAAAGTGACCTACGTTCTTTTATCAGGAGCATTATTTTGTCATTTAAACAAATATCTTTTTACATTATCTTTTGATTTCGATGTTAAGTATGTACATTAGAGTGCTCGTTAAAAATAATTTTTTTCGGACGCCCCACAGAGGGGTATTCGTTGACAAAAATTGGAGTTTATTTGGAAAAAAATTAGAAAACTAAAAATGTGTGTACCACTTTAAAGTAGGGATGTACCTAGGGTATTCATTTTAATCGACTTTTCAATTGTTCGATTAATCAATTAATCGAAATTGAGGTTTTTATATTACTCGAGCAATCGAGTAAAACTTTTCTTTCGTTCGAGTTATTCGAGTAAGCTTTACTGCTAAAAAAATTTGTTGTACATTTTTGTGGACAAAAATAAAACGAAACAAGTTTTTTCGCGTTTTTATATATTTTAATAATGAACACAAAAGAAATTCTTTAAAATAGTTTTTTTCACTATTTAATGTTGCGCTTTGAGAAAATTTTGCGCCAGGAAATATTTAATAACATTCCGACCTGTCCTATATTCAATGGAGAATAAAAATAATCAGAATTATGAATTTTTAGTTGAACTGTATGGTTTTTATCCAAAGTTATTTAATTAGTTTGGCTTAAGTTTATTTTTAATTTAATCTTTCGATCAAATTATTATTTTTTTATTTAAGAAAGAAATTCTAAAGCATTTGAATATTGAACATTCAAAGAAAAATTTGGATGTACGGAGGGTTGAATCGATACGCATATTAAAAACTTGAGTACAAGTATAGATTAACAAAACTCAAGCAGGGCAATTTTTTTATTATACAAAATTACAGTGTGTAAGAGATTGTTAATATTTAAAATAGAATTAATTAATATTTAATTAAGTTTAATTAAGTAATTTTCATTGCTTCAAAAGAATCTATATTAAAAATATGCAGATAATAAGTAGAAAAGCAAGTAAAAGTTTACTTAAGTTATATCAAAATTTGTAATTCCTTTATAATATAAAAAAATACTCGAAATGCATTTAAAAAAAATCGATTTTTAAAGAACATTTATCAACTAATATTCTTCTAAATAACTTAATAGCTTAATTGTTAAACTTCTTCTAAAAGTTTATATTTATTCACTTAAATTTACATGAAAACACAGTTTTGCATTTAAATTCGCATAAAAAGAAACAAGTTGGGAAAATGGGTAATTTTTTATCATTTTTCCTTGAGGAAAAGTCATTATAGAACACAGAAAAAGAAATTTTTCCTAACATCGCTTCCAATTCGGTGTTTGGTAATCGAAAAAGAGAACTTCCCGATCGCGAATTCTACATTTTCAATATTTCTTGGAGTGTCTTTTTTTCTGGGAATAAGATTTAAAAAAACACCGAATTGAATTCGAATTCATGGTAAAATTAACAAGAAATTAATTATGTTTTTTACAAAATAACAGCGTCAAATATTATTAATATTTAAAATTGATATTAATAAGATTTAAAAAACAACGAATTAAATTTAATTCATAGTGAAATTAACAAAAATAAATTATTTACTAAAAAATAAACGACAGTAAAATATCGCCGATACCGATGTTTTGGAAAATCTGAAGTGTCACCGATATATCGGTATCGGTTAATCCCTACCTTAAAGTACATAAGATTCTACATCACTAGGCAAAAAATCGTTTTTGTTTTATTTTCCATTATGCTGCTACGTATTTCCAAAGAAGAATGTTCTGAAAATCACTTGGCTTTAAATCACATGTGATTTTAAAAACAATGATGGACCTGCAGACGTTTTTAAAATTATATACGATAAATTTCTTTCAGAAATGATATACAACAGAAAAATTACAAAAAGTGCAAACAAATATCTGCATGACCATTATTGATTTTAAAATCACATGTGATTTCAAGCCATGTGATTTTCAGAGCATGCCTGAAAGTAAGAGTTTTTTGGTGTTTTTCTTGCGCGCAGTAAAAATAAAATTTTTTTTAATTTTCAAAGTGAAATTTTGATAGTTTTTTAAAGTGAAAAGTAACAATGCAACTACATATAAACTTCAGTTTAGTGCGATTATTTTTGCGTTTTTAGTTTTTATGTTTAGTCTATGTACCTATATACATATATATGTATGTTTATGCCATTTATATACTCCAACGACTGGTGAAAAAAACCTGTCCATATTTGCTGCTTTTAAAAATGAATTGATTTACTTATCTTACTTTATCAGAGAACTAGTTTTAAAGAACTGTGTCCAAAAAAGATATCTTTAAAATAATAAAAAAAATTAATAAACCTTTTTCCCATTTTTATATCCTATTATTTCACAAATACATACGTCTGAAGTCTTTTGCTTAATTTATTATTAGTATTACTTTTTTTTATAATTTTTACTTCACTTACCAAGCAGACATTTATAATTGCTTGCAAAGCAAAAGCAATGTACAAATAGTTTAAATTTTCTTCAGTTATTTGTGTACTTATGCATATTGTATGTACATATGTTTAATAGGGCGTGCCAATTTGTTTTAAAAAATAGTTATAAATGGGAAAAGGGTAAATACCCAATAGCAAAATACCCGGTAAAATAAGTAAATTGGGTAAAAATTTTTTAATATACCTAGCTTATACGCATATCTTATTTGCAAATAAAAACGTAAAATGGTGCCAAATACTTTTTATTGTAACTTATTAAATTAGTGAATATCTATGTATTTATTAATATATTTATCTATTTATTATTTTTTATTAACAAACATGTGTAAAAATGTAGTCTCAAACTTCTTATTTGCAAATAGTGCGTTAATCAGCAATTGTTTTCGTGAGTTCTTAAGTTAAAATAAAAATACATACTTGGCAGCACTACGTTTTTATTCGCAAATAAGTCGTGCGTATAAACGTACTAATAGTCTGGTATGTATTTATATTTGGGGGATTCAAACGGTTGTCATAAAGTCATATGTCTTAAAATAATAACACGAAAAAATATGACTGCTGTGAGTACCCCTTCATAATTTAGTGTGTTATTTCAAATTTGAGTCAGCTGATAAAAAAAAATTATATACATTTGGAATTAAGATGCCAACAACAAGCGAAAAACAAAAATAAGCCGGTTTGTGCGAAAACTACACATTTTTAAATTTAATTTAATTTGTTAATAAAATAAATACATAAGACCTTATCTGATTATCGTTTAAATACCCCATTCAAAAAAGCAAAAAAAAAAAAAACGTCTGAACAAAAAAAAAAAAAAAAAGAAACGTCTGAATAAAAAAAAAACGCCAAAAAATCGTCAAAGCTAAAAAAATCGGGAATAAGTTGAGAATACCAACGCTGTTGAAAATAAAAAAAAAGCATTTCAAAAGTGCCAAATTTAAAGTATATACCAAATGAAAGCTTGAAAGGTTTTCTATAAATTTGTGTACATGGTTAAGTACCGTTATATGGATCACTTTTTGAGATAACGGTGTTTTTACGTAAAAAGTCGGGCAAATTTTTTTAAAATTGCATTTGGTTCTCAATGGGCTAACGGATTTAAAAATCTTATGTACCAGTAGAAAAGTATTTTAGAGCACTTTAGAGTTATATACATATCGTTTATATCCGTGCAGAATTGTAGGAGTTATGCCCAGTTCAAAATAAAAGATTTGAATCCCATAACTCCGGAACCAAAAAAGAGCGCAGAAAAAACATTTGGCAAAAATTGTTGTTCTAAAAAGGGCTATTATCTCATGATTTTTTATTTTCATTTTCAACAGCGTTGGTATTATTGATTTAAACCAAAAAGCAAAAAAAAAAAAATGGCAGAAAACGAAAAATCGCCAGAGAAAAACAAAAAAAAAATCACACAAAAGAAAATAGCGCCAAAACCAAAAAAAAATCGGCAAAACAACGAAAAAAACTTAAAATTAAACAAAAAAGCAACACGAAAAAATTGCCAAAATGAAAAAAGGGCAAAAACGAGAAGCTATATATATGTGTATTCGTACGGAACCCTTCGTGTGCGAGAAAAAGTCGCACTTTACTGAATTTATTTATTTTTACCTATTTAAAACTTATAAAAATATAAGTATGTAGATATGTATGAACATATTGTGAACAATTTTCAGGAATACTTATATATTGTATGCATACATCATATATTAATAGCGCCGGCTTGTAAATACTATCACCGGCTCCACTAAAGACTCGGCCGTACGGCTCAGATTTCTACTGTGTAGTTATGACAACACAATAAACACAGCACACAAAGTCTTATTATATTACTGGGGGTCTACATTAGTCATGAACTTGGTATAAACATCATGTCGGACATCGCATATGTCTAATGTAGACCGCTCATATCCATGTTTCGTTCATGCTCTGACATCGATGCCCGAACATATGGCTGAGCATCAATGTTCGCCATGAGATTCGCCGTCAACAACCATTTTTAATAAAAAGAAAAGACAGAAAGAAATTGTTAAATATTCCATTTCTATTGCACTACCACCAAATACATTGATAAGGCAAAACATGGGCATCGCACGTATTCACCACAACAAAGAAGTTGATGAATTTTTTGCAGTTGCTCTGCCGGCGTCATGTTCATGGCATGTTTAAGTCGATGGCTCGTGAAGACGTAGGGTTAGGACTTTTTTGTTTGAAGCACAACAACAACGTTTTAAAACTATTGTAAAATATTAAGACAGTATGACAATATTACTAGATATAACACCCGTTTGAGTCCCCCAAATTATATAAATTTTCTTGTTACAAATTTAACAAACATTGTGCGGCAAAGTTTTATGATTAAAACTCGCTCAAAATATAAACAATTTTTAGACTTCGGGAAAAATCGCGATAATTACAAAAATTCCCAAAAACTTGCTTATATCTGAAAGATTAGAACATTACAATGATTAAACGCCCGAAATTGAAAGATACCCAAAGATACCAAAAACTTTTGAAAAATAACGCCTATCGCGAAAATTTGCGAAAAATTGCAAAATTTTAAACAAGCCATAACTTTGATTAACAATCACTAAAACTGTAAAAAATGCCAAACATTTGGAAAAAAATCGCGGAAATGGCGAAAATTAGCAAAAGCTTGCTAACGGCGGCTTAATAACAGAGTCTAACATGATTTAAAAATCGTGTAAACTGCAAAGAGCGTAAAAACTTGCAAAAAAGAACGCTTCAATCCCGAACATTGCAAAAATTGGCGTTAAGTTGCAACACCGGAGACAAGCTCTAACACATTGATGCCAACTTTGGGTCTTTTTTACGATATGACAAAAAACGATATGACATACTGTGTTGTCAAATCGTAAGTTTTTTAAGATATAACAACACTGCGATATGAAAACACCGTGTATGGCTATCTTAGTGTTGTTATATCTTAAAAAGCTTACGATATGACAATACAGTATGTCATATAGTTTTTTGTCATATCGTAAAAAAGAGCCAAAGTTGGCATCAATGCTCTAACATTATGACACTACATTTTTCTTGCATTGTTTTGCTATAGGATTGAAAGAAAGAAACAGCAAATGATAGAAAGAAACAACTATACAAAATGTAAACAAAACGTAATGTTTTTTCAAGTGCTGCCTACTTTTTTATTAATAATAAAACGCCAACAGAAAAAAGTTGAAAAAAGAGGATTTATGTCGCTGAATTCGTGAATAAACCGCTAACTTGGCAGCACTTTAATGTTTCAAGCTTGAAACGTCAATTTTAAGTTGAAAGTTTTTAAATTTTTTTGACAGGCCCCCATTTTTTTTATCGATTACATTAGTAAAAGCTTTGACAATTTGGTATTTATCTTAATATAGCTGAACTCTTTGCATTTGGTAAAATTTCCTATTATATTATATTTGCACTGTTCTCCAAAACTTAAATAATGAAGAAAAAATGTAATGTTATAAGGGCTTTTTTAGAAAGCTAAATGTTCACGAAAAATTTCTAAATACAGTAATTTTGACTTAGCTGCTCAATCAACCTTTCACGATTTTTTGTGCAGATAATTCAAAAATGCTGATAGCTTAAATGTCCTTATCTGCCTTAATGTGCACGTACACACAGTTATTTAACGTATGCAGCTAAATTTAATTTTGTATATGAAAATAATTAAAAACTGCCAAAATATATGCCAAATGTGTACTTAAAAATGGATTATGAAGAATAGTCACAAAAAACAAATATTTTGTGCAGCTAAGTCAAAATGCAGGTAAGATTGATTCTTTGTATGAAAATAGTTTTAAAATTCAAAAAACTTAAAGCATTTATATTAAAAGGGCAGATATGTAAAATGCACTTAAAAACAAATTTGTATGGGATTTTAAGGAATAGTGACACCAGATGATAATTTTGTGCAGTTAAGTCAAAAGTGCTCTTAAACTAAAGGTGGACGGCTAAGTCAAAACCACTGTATATTGAAATAAATGCTTTTTATGAATAACCAAATAAATTTCCAAAAAAGGAATATACCCGGTTTTTACTATGGTATTCATTTAATCGGGTTTCTGCCTTAATCGGTTAATCGCTCGATTAATTAATCGAGATTTTGGCTTAATCGGTTAATAATCGGTTAATTGCTGTATTAACCGGTTAACCGATTATTGAAGTTTTTTCATAAATTACGTAATTTTAGCAAATAAAATTGCATAAATTATCTATTATTTTGAATTTGTTAGTAAAAAAAATCAATAACATAACAAACATAACAATTCTTGAACTTAATCAAGCAAGTCCTCAGTCGATGAGCAAGTAGCATTTTTTGAAAACAATGTTCAACGTCTATTTGATGAAACAGTTCCAGTAAAATCTAAAACAATATCTGGTAGGGAAAAGCCTTGGTTTTCTGCCAATATAAAACTTCTAATAGCTAAGAGAGACTGTGCTTACTCAAGGTGGAAGCGATTTAGAACCTCAGAATTGAAAGCTGAATTTAAAACTGTAAGAGGAAACGTTAATATTGGAATAAGAATTGCAAAAACTGAGTATTATTGTAAACGCTTTGGTTTTGCAATAGGCTCTAGGGAAACTTGGAAATACATTCATGAGATTGGGGTTGGTAGATCTGAGAGTTCAAGCAGTTGTCATGTCGATGTCGAAGAGCTTAATAGAACTTTCACAAGTATACCTCTACTACCTACAGATGATACTTTTTATAACTTTTCTAGTATAATTTCTAATGCTTACGAAGTCAATAGTAATGTGTTCCAATCCACTTGCATAAGCCAATCTGAAGTCTATTTAAGCTTCAATCTAATTAAGTCAAATGCAGTGGGCTCTGATAACATTCACCCTAAATTTGTAAAGATATTGTTGCCGGTCCTCTTACCATATATAACACATTTATTCAATACCATTATAATGACTAGCACTTTTCCGTTGAAGTGGAAATACGCAAAAATAGTGCCAATACCGAAAAACGACTCAGAGATCAGGCCAATTGCCATACTGTGCTATCTATCTAAGGCTCTTGAAAAAATTCTTTATAATCAAATGTCGCTATATATTAAAAATCATAATTTGTTGTCTGATAAGCAATCTGGTTTTCGCCAAAATCATAGCTGTGTTTCTGCCTTACTTAACGTAACTGAAAATATACGACGTGAACTGGACGAAGGAAAAATCAATTTCTTGGTTCTTCTTGATCATTCTAAAGCCTTTGACACGGTTGACCATAGCATGCTCTGCATGAAACTTCGACACTTCTTTAATTTCTCTTTAACTTCCACACGACTGCTATCTTCATACCTTTCTAGTCGTCGGCAATTTGTGTATTCGAAAAATAATCAATCTTCGGTATTAGATTTATCTAGGGGTGTGCCTCAAGGGTCAATCGTGGGCCACTCCTTTTTTCCATTTATGCAAATGGCTTGCCAAAACATCTTTTACATACCCAAATTCAAATGTACGTAGATGATGTGCAGTTGTATTTAGGTAGCCCAGTCATTTCCGTTGCTGAAAATATTGCAAGACTTAATGCAGATCTGAATAGAGTTTATTGCTGGCAAGTGCAAATGGACTTTGTCTAAACCCTTGCAAATCAAAGTGTATCATAATTCGCAAGAAAACAATTACTCATATTGCTGATTTCCATGTTTTAATAAATGGAGAAAAAATCACTATTGTTAATGCTGCCAAATACCTGGGATTAATTTTTAATAACGGTCTTACTTGGACAAACCATATTAACACACTTGTGGGTCAGACTTACTCTAAGCTGAGGTGTCTTTGGTCGTCACAGTATTATACTACTTTCAACATAAGACAACTTCTTGCAAAAGTTTATCTTGTTCCTGGTTTAATCTACGGCTGTAAACTTTTTGCAAGCTGTGACTCTGTTAGCAAAAGAAAGCTAAACGTTTTATACAACAATATTATTAGATATGTATACGAATTGAAAAGATATGAGCATGTTTCTCAATTTGCCACGAAATTGTATGGCGTTACGTTCAACAACCTTCTTAGCATACGTGTGCTTTTATTTTTGCATAAAATCATTTATTCTGAAATGCCACAATATCTTATTGATAAAATCCGGTTTGCCAGATCAGTCAGGGGAAAAAAGATTATAATTCCTTTACACCGTTTTCTTGTTTCCGAATGGCAGTTTTTCATACATGCGGCGCGGCGCGTCTCTGGAATGTTCTTCCACAAACACAACAACTTAATAGCAACGCAACTAGCTTTAAGCACTTCTTATTTAATTATTTTTCACAATAGGAAAACATACATAATATATAAATAATTGTAGCTAATTTTGTCTAAATTTGTATACTTATGTTTGCCGCTTTTACTTATGGATACTACTTTCTGTACTCTAAATATAAGATTAACTCTTGTTGTACAGGACTTGAACATACAATAAATAATAAAAAAAAATAAAAAATATGCATTCATTTAAAAATAAACAAATTTGTGAGATCATTATCAGTTATTTCAATAGTTTAAGGAGATCTTCTAAAACAATCTTTCAGAAAAATAATTTCTTTATTAATATGATTATTTCGAACGTATTTGCTTTGTGAATCTAAATTGATTATTAGGCTAATGTTCGTAACGTTATATTCAGAAAGAATTGGGCATGATTAATAGTCCAAGGAACAAGGGAAAAATTAACATCAACTTAATTTTTCAACGTTCACTGCAGAACAGAGTAGCACCACTTTCGGAGGCCGCAACACTTCCATCGTCAGTGCTCACGTGTATTTGCTTATCACCACTTGACAGGTGGCTCTGTTGAATGTGATTTTAATTCTTATATATATATGTACAACTTTTTCGTGAAAATTGAATACGAGAATTAAATCACTCTCAAGCTGATATTAAAGTGCACTTTCCCAGCGTTGCCGTCGATTTATTTTTCTTCATTCCAATTTTTCTGATTTTTGTTCTACTCAAGACAAACTTTTTTGGTTTGATTTTATACTTAAGTATATATGAACATGTAAACATGTGAAAAGCTCAAGCCAGTAGCTAATTGTTTATTAATATGATTATTTCGAATGTATTTGCTTTGTGAGTCTAAATTGATTATTAGGCTTATGTTCGTAACGTTATATTCAGAAAGAATAATTTCTTTAGTTTTGATATAACTTGGCTTGGAAAAATCCTTTCATTTATCGTAGACTAGATGTGCCCGTCCGCTTCGCATGCTTAAAGATCGCTTTATGACTATAGGTGTCTGTAAAACAACATTTATATTAGTAAAATTGGGCATATTTTCGTTTTATTTTTCTATTTTGACTTAGAAATAAGATATTTTATCGCGGAAAAAGTACGCTATGTTTGAATCAGGACTCTAAAGTACATCTGTACTGAATTTCATAAAAATCGCTTTAGTGGTTTTTGCGTGAAGCGTGTTCGGACAGACAGACAGACAGACAAAAATTCCAAAATTTGGTTTTTTGTTCTCTACATCGATTACTGTTTACGCCACAATAACAATTTTCAAAAAATATATTATGTAAAGACACGTCCTTTTTACAGTTTTATTATATAAGAATTTGAGAAATACATAAGAATATAACAAATGAAAACATTTTAAAATGAAATTGGGAGAATATCTCAAATATTAAATTTATTAAATCTATTCAAATATAATTATAATTTTTTGATTTATAAGTAAATGTAATAAAAGATTTATAAATAAAAGCAAAAAAAATTTGTTTAGTTGAATTGACTACACTTTTTTTTAGATATTACGACTTTTTAGTTTTACTTAAGATTTTTTGTGTTTTTTCGCTCAACTTCCTGCGGACATTAAATTCGTAAAATATTATTTACTGGCTGACGTACTCATGGAAAATGATTTACAGTTTGTTATAAGCACCAATGAAATGCAGGTATATAGACAAACTTAAACCACAACAAATGAAAAATTTTTTAAAATACATAATTTAGGTTTGAAATATTTTTTAAAACGTTTCATTAAAATTTTTTTTAATGGCATTTTAATCGCAATAAATTTCTTATGAATGCTCTTCATTAATTTTTCATATCAATTTGTTCGTTATACATATGATTTCATTAGCAAATGTGGATGCCCTAATATTCATACATACATATGTGTTGTATGTCGATTTTGTAACATACATACAAATATTTTTTTATTGCAATTTTAAATTGAATTACATTGGCATTGAAAATGTTTCTGTTGTTTCATCATATTTATAATATGTAAACATATTTAATGTTACGACATAAAACATGCAACATTAATAACCCATAATTTCTTAATCAAGTTTTTGTATGCTATTTTGTTATTCTAATGTCGATGATAAGGCACAATGTGTTTTCAGTTTTTATTGTAGTGTTCTCCAATCGGAGCTATGGACTTGACACTCTTTGTGTAATGATTCTTAAATATAAAGCAAGTTTTTTTAGTCTCTGTATTGCAAATGCTACTTTTATTTTAATAAATATCCAAAGAGGGGTTTTTCTTAAATAAAAATCTGGTGCGAATAGTATAGGGCTGTCATACATCATGGTTTTCCAGGATTGTCCTGGCTTTCGACAAATTTTCCTGGTGTCCTGACCCACTCTTAAATTGTCCTGGTTTTTTGATACAGGTCAATGCAGACAAAAATGTAATTTCTGCTGATTTTTGTTTTGAACAGAGGTTAAGCTTTCTGTTATAACGCTGTTTACATGAAGCAATTTTAACAGAATTCCGTCACCTTATTATTTGTTTGACCCATAAACATTAGAAAGCATTAGAAAGCAGCAAACCAATAATAAGCTGACGATTTGTTGCCTGAGGCCAGGCCTGCCAAATGATTTTGATCAAAAATCTGCACTTATCGTGGAAAAATCGGCATTTTCTGCACTTCAACTCGAAAAATCGGCAAGAAAATAGACATAAATAAAGCTAAGCATTTTTCGTGGTTTTATTTATTTTTATTAATAAGAAAACAAAAAAATAGCAATCGCCAGTAATTTCATGTGGTTTATGAACATAAATACATAAAAAAATTTGATTTTACAAGCTTAAATATATGACATGGAATGTAAATGATTTTCAGAATGAATACATTTCCGAATTTATAATTTTTGCTAAATCGCTTTTAATATGATTACCAAAACAATTGGTTTTATGAGTTTCAAATAATCTGTAGAATAAAGAATTCCTTCTAAAGTTTAATTTTCTAAGGAACATCGAAATTTAGTTTAGTCACCCGCGTACTGAAGAGTGTGCTAGGCTATTAACTGGGAGGTCGCAGGTTGGATTCCTACCAAGACTCGGGTGTTTCTGCAGAAAAGCTCAAAAAGGCTTAATCAGTATGTGCGTTTGTTAAATTGACGGAGCTAAATATTTGTGCGATATTTGCAGACAAATGTGGGAGAAACATAATATAATTGAAGTTGTGAGAAATATAAATAAAAAGCACAAGTGTGGTTGTTGATTAGGATAAGTGCCAAGTATGGTAAATTTCTAAGCCACCATAAAATAAGCTTAAAGCCAGGAAACATAGAGCTTTAATGCAATTGGTTTAATGCCAGATATTTACCGCTTGACTTTGGCGGCTGAGTAGCCTAGAGTATAGAGAGCTCTGATGATTGGATTGTGGTTAATCCCGAAAACATCGATGTTCAGTTCGACCTTTACAAAAAAAGTCAAGAAATTGGTATTTGTACTTTTCAATTGCCACACGCTTTGAAAAATTATTTCTCAATAAAACATTATTTAATTGTAAAAATTAAATTGAACGAACTTAAGCCTGAATAATAAATTTCTTTGGATAGAAGCATAATATTTTAAAAAAAATTCTGTTAAAACTGGAAAAGCCTTTGTGGAATCGCCTCGCTTTATTTTAGAAATTGTTTGCCAAAAATTATGTAAAGTAATTTCAGTCTTTTTGAATATTTGTTCAAATCCAAGAACTTTCAATCTATAAAGTTCTGAAATTTCTAATAATATCAAAAATAGTGGTGATTTTTTCTTCATTACGATATATGGATTTATTTAACTTAGTAATTTACAGTTACCATCAAAATAAAAGTTTTCGTATGAAAGTGAGCATTTCTATATAAAAATTTACACAAAGCCTGGGGCTTAAGTCTTTTAACTACTCGATGAAATAAACACAGGTCACCTCGCCAGCCCATGTGTTTATTTTCGCCTCTCTTAATTTTAAATGATTTTTTTAATTTGTGGTTATTGTTTTTTATGTATGAATTACATGTTTAGTTTTGTATATTTTTTAAAGAGAAGTAACACAATCAGGCAATTAATGCCTACCTGTTAATTAATTAATGTGTTACCTTCTTTGGGAAAGGGATAGTGTACAGAGAACAGGTGGTGAAGTGGTAGAGATAGAAAGCTTAATTAATTTACAACTCTGCTATTGCGCCTTTTTTTGTAGAGCAGTGTTACAAGCCCCTCTGGTGTCAAGTAGATGCATTGAGCTGCTTAAGCTGTGTAGCCATTTCATTGGTTATTTTACTTCGCCGACGGTTCTGCTACAATACCAACGAAGGAAGGTGCTGTAAAGTTCATTAGGATATCTTAGTATTAATCGCTGCTGGTACTGCCAAAGTGATCAGTGCTATGCCTTCATCACCTTAACAGTCCAACAACAACCAACAGAATAACACACCAATGCACATGGGAAAAATGCATGATGTTGTTGGCTTGCCTGAATCTAGTCTTGAACTCAAGACCTCAGGGCTTGTAGTCAAACGCGCTAAATACTCAGCCAACAGCACCCCCTACTGTTTAATTGTTGGACTTCTATTTGAAATATATGGTTGGTTGATACATGTATCAAAAGAAAAATTTTTTGCGGCTCATTTTTATATGATTAGTTCTTGGAATATATAATCTTTTGTTATACATTCGTTTGTGATATATATATTACAAATGTCCTGGTCGACGGGTTCAGACTTCTGGCAGCCCTAGGCTAGTAGCTTGTGTTTATTTCCGCTGAGTTAAATAAGTTTTTTGAAAACTGTCTAAAAAATAAGGCCAATAGAATTAAAATGTTTAATTAATTGATTTGAAACAGATGCCAGTAAAAAAATGCTTCAAAAAAGCATGTTTTTACTATTATAGAGTACAGTTAGAGCTTACAAACCTGTCGATATCGCTGCTGATTTTTGTATGGCGAGTTCCCGGTTTGGAGTACTACATTTTTAATACAAAATCGATTTTTGAAGCGCTGAAAATCATCAACACTTTCAGCACTAAAACTGAAAATATATGGAAAAAATGGTTCGAGGTCGATTGGAGATGATGTGTGTTCAAAATAAGCTAACGCCATTTTGAATTCTTATTATTTCGTAAATTTATTTTATTAATTTTATATTTTTATTCACTGGTTGTTATTTCAACTTCAACTAGTATCGAACTAAGCTCCTTCAGGTTTGAAATCCAATGCACAAGCCACTCAGCCAGAAACTCTTGCTCAATTCACAAGTCCTCATTAAATCGTTTATTTAAATACACATCTGAAATACACCTTGTGAAAAGTAAATTTTATTTATTGGCTGTATCTTGTATTGACGGACATTAGAACAAAATACACACAAATATTCTCAGAAAATGTCTATCTAAATCCGATTTTTTCAATACACAAAACACATTATTATGCGCTTTATTTTAAAATTTTGTCTTAGTCTGAAAACATACCAAATACGACAAAACGTTTTAGTCTTATACGTCAAACACACTCGTATGATTATAATGCTGAGTACACATTATGTCATTTCGGGACATCACAAGCAAACACAACAGTCTCTACTAGTAGCAATGTTTGCAATTTCCGATACTTTTCTGTGGGTGGACATATGACACCACAAAATGACAATAAAAGAAATGCCAAATGTGTACTCAGCATAACGTACATAAACAAATTGTTGTGTGTCGTCTCATAAGAACTAATGTTATGTTGTCGTATAAGTCACAAAAAGCAGTTTTGTCGTATTCGGTGTGGGTTCAGCCTTATGGTGTTTTCTTTTCTACAAAAAAAGCTACATTTCCATGTAATAAGTGCAATTTGGTGTTCGTTTTTTAAAAATGTTTTGCTCTCTAAATTGGTATGTTTTATTCTAAAAAAATTATCCTCACTAATAGTGGACCCGTATAAATCTACAGTTTTTGTTTATAGATCGTGCTGCCAGACGAAGTTGGGCAAAATCGCCTCGAACTAGAAAGTAAAAAATCAAGTTTTTAAAGATAATTTTTCTACTGTTTTATAGAACATTATGAGAAAACATTATATTGTTAAGTCTAGATTGTCAGTGACATTGGGTGTTATAAAATTTTTCTCAAAAAGTCTTCAAATAAAAAATCGTTAAAGGTTCGGGTCGATAAATGTTTACATATTTTATGAGAGTAAACTTAAGACATTTTTAAACTTTTTTAAAGGAAAAAGTTAAAAGTATGGATACTGTCGTAAAGCAGCTCTGGGCGAGTAAACACCAAGCGTCGTTGGCAATTATTTTTTAAGTGCAACCAGGCCACTGTTCGTTTATTTTCCTTCGAGAGTTTTGCGTCTCGCTCTCTCGCATGTGATTAGTGGTGGGCGTCGGTTAACGGTACCGAGTTACAGTTTCGCGTCGTTCGGTTGTTAATCGCATGCAAAAACTTTTTGTAACCTGGCGTTTTATAAAGCATATTTTGATATATGGTGGAGGACCAAACAAAACTCAATTGAATTGAAATAGGAGAGGAATTTGAGGAATCCGTTTTCCTATACAACGGTATAGGTCGCCGCGATTTTCTTGGAGGAGGCTCCTTAGGTCCGAAGGACCAGAATTAGTTATGGCGTTATGTATTCACGCGGCCAAATAAATCTTCAGTGGTGATTTCGGCGACTGGAGTAACTTAAAATCAACAAACAAACAAACAAAAGTATGGATAATGCATTAAATGTGCAGAAGTAACAATAAATCAATAATTATATTCATCCTCGCCATCTGATGAGGAAAAAATACATGCACCTTTCAACAAGGTGATATTTTTTGTGTAGAAAAGAAAACACCATTAGTCCATGTCCATATAAAGCAACTTTTGCTTCTGCAACTTTCTTAAATTCAAATTTTGCTTCTGCAACTTTCTTAAATTCTCTTTTGAAGTTGCATTCGTGTCCATATAATGCAATTCTTGCTGCGCAGCTTTTTTTTACATAGAATTTGTTGTTGCTTAATATTACGAGGAAAAAACAAAAGAGAGTTGCATGTACATGAATCAGTGTACCCCTTCCCTATCTTCTCACCTCTCTCTCCAATAAACTCAAAAGTTGCGCAGCAAAAGTTGACTCGTATGGACATAGACTTAGTGCTGCAAAAATATGAAATTTTGTTACGCCCTATGGCCTTATTTCTCAATGAATTGAGGCAATAATGCCACATGGCGTTATTGCAGATGGCTTTGTTGTACTGCACCCCTAAAAATATATTAATTACTAGTTAATCAAGTAATCAATAATTTTATATATAGCGTCGTGTGTAGCGCATACTATAACATCAACTTTAATAATAATAATATATTCCCATCGATCCTATAAGGAGCATAGGGCCTCATCAACTTTAATATATTCTATAATTGAAAAAATCTCTTAAAAAGCTAAATTGTGGGTAAGTACTAGGGATAGGCAAGTGAAAAAAGTATATCGATATACTTTTAAATATCGATCGGCATCGAAATATCGCATAAGAATATCGATATTTCGCTATACATATATTTTTTCAATAACGACTGTCGTGGAGTTTTTCATTATTATTTACTGTTTTGTATTATTGTTAAGTGATTCTTTTAATACTCTGATTTGAATTTTGAGATTGTAGTATTTTGGTACTCTGTATTTTTGTTTGTCTTATTTGATATGTAAACGTAGTTGCAACACTGCCACTCATTATAGTTTTTGTTGAGCTGCATGAATGTTGAGTTGCAACGACGGTAAGAGGAATATTTTTGTAGTGAAATTGTTTGGATTAATATACTTTTTGTTTTCATAGAAATAAAACGAGCGCAACGTGTTGTGCAAACATTGTTAATTGAACAATTGTGTTTAGATTTCGAAACTCAACTTTTAATCCTCGACAAAACCTTTTATTTCGTCTTGTGAGCAATCAATTTGTTTGCAAATGGTGGATAAATTCTTGGAAATGCCAAAGGAGGACATACCACCCCGAAGAAGCGCACGATTGGCCGGCGAAAGTGGTGAAGCGAATGCGGAAAAGTTTACTGCACCACCAGACACCCCCCAATCTACAATGTATTCTGAGAATCATAAAGAAGAAGCCAGCCAGGCAACAAATAATTTGGAAAAACAACAATATCCAAGCACATCTGCAAACGGGTTATACCCTTGTTCATCAGCCGCCGCAGCCAGCAGCAATTTTGTGTTACCCAACCAGGGGAATATTGGATTAATATACTCGACGCCTTATAACAACACAATGTATAACCCTACAGTGACACCGTCTCCACAACAGGATAATATGTATAGAATGCAAATGAAAATAGAAGAACTTGAAAGAAAGCTGAAAAGTTGATTGGAATTGCAGCATTATCGAGGTATGGCATATAATAACATGCAACAACATGCCTATCAACCAGCGTCGCAATATGCGTCATCAACAAGGCAAGCCATGTCTTGTCGTCTACAACCGTTTGGATTTGAATTTGGTAATTTCGAAAATGGCAAAGCTGTGGTAAGTAGCAGTGCTGCAACAAGTGGCAACATTGACAATCTACAGCACCACGTATATGCGAGCAGCAGCGTTCATCAAAATGTTAGTGGCAACATTCAGCAAAATGGTAATTTTGACATTGGCAACATGAATAATAATCCAATTGGATTTACACGTCACGCGGAATTGAATGAAAATTTGCAGCCAAGAGCGCCGACTGCCATAAATTTCGGACAAAATTATTCGATTCCGAAAAAATTAATGGATTTACCACAATTCGGTGGTGAGCCGGAATTGTGGCCGATGTTTTTCGTTGCGTATACTGAGTCTACGCGCAATTATGGCTACACGAACTTTGATAATTGTCAAAGGCTTCAAAAGTGTCTAAGAGGCAGGGCCTTGGAAACGGTTAGATCTTTACTGATACATCCAAATAATGTATCAGCTGCAGTGGAACAGTTGGAAAATCGTTTTGGTCGCCCCGAGCAATTAATAGCAAGCCAATTGAAACAGATAAGGGAAATAAACCCCGTATCTGAGGCGGCCGTAGATAAATTCATATCATTTGCAACTAAAGTTAAAAATTTATCTGTTTTCTTACAGTCTGCTGGTGCCCAACAACACCTGGCTAATCCCACATTAATGGAGGAATTAATTTCGAAGTTGCCTCTGAGTCGTAAAATTGAATGGGCGAAATTTTCAGCCAGCATTAAACCATATCCTACCGTAATTGATTTCAGCAACTGGATGGATGAAGCAGCAAATATACTGTGCACGATTTGTGACAATAAGCCTGACCAAACGGATTCGAAGAGAAAAACCGTAATGCATACTCGTACAGATGTTTCAACAGTGGTTAAATCGAATGAATGCCCTCAATGTGGCAAAGATCATAAAATGTATAAATGCGAAATTTTTCTGAAAAAAAGTGTGGATGATAGATGGTCAGAGGTGAAACGCTTGAAGTTATGTTTTGCTTGTTTGGGAGCACGCCATTCCAGCCGTGAGTGCAAATTGAAACGGGAATGTGCCTACGCGGATTGTAAGAGGATGCACAATAAACTTCTCCATCAGGAGCGTTCGCCAGTCCCTCGGCCGGCAGAGACTGCTAGTAATGGTCAAACAGTTCTTAACTGTACTACGGCGAATGTACAAACATCGAAATTATTGTTCAGGATCGTACCTATAATACTTCATGGTCAGGGGAATACTGTCTCCACATACGCGCTTGTTGACGATGGCTCATCAGTTTCTTTGTTGGACAAATCGTTGGTAACTGAATTGGGTCTTAAAGGGGAATCAAGTAGCCTCGATTTACAGTGGATCGGCGGAAGGGCTGCTGAAGAGAAAACAACTATTGTTAACGTTATGATAAGTGGTGCCAATGCCAAACGAAAATATTTACTACGTGGTGCACATGCCATCGATAATCTAAGCCTGCCGGTACAGAGCCTTGAAATGTCTGATATGGAGACATTTTTGCCTACGATAGGTACACTCCCAGTCGGAGAATATTGCAATGCCAGACCCAGAGTGCTCATAGGTCTTGATAATTATCATTTGGGTCTTGCCACTGAAACAGTTGAGCTGCATAGTGACGGTCCATTCGTAACGAACACGAAATTGGGATGGATCGTTTTTGGTAAAACGAACAACAAAGACAGAGCGTTGAACACATGTCTTCACATGCGTACAGTTGATGAGCAATCCCTAGATGAAATGGTAACTGATTATTTTTCTACTGAAAGTTTTGGAGTTCGCCCAGCACCGCTCGTTGAATGCGATGATGATGTGCGTGCCCGTTATATTTTAAAGACAACAACCGAATATGTTCATGGTAGATTCCAAACGGGTTTACTCTGGAGAGAGGACAGTGTACACTTGCCTGACAGCCTGCCCATGGCAATGAAAAGATTAAAGAATATAGAAAATAAAATGAATAGTGATTCGGACTTTGCAGCCAAGTACAAAAAGGCAATAAATAATTATGTTGAAAAGAGTTATGCCAGGAAACTGACACCGTCTGAAGCAGAAGAAATAAAACCAACCACTTGGTACTTGCCACACTTTGCCGTCGTGAATCCGAATAAACCAGGAAAGCTGCGTCTGGTTTTTGATGCAGCGGCCGCAGTTAACGATGTATCTCTGAACTCGTTTCTTCTCAAAGGTCCATAAGAATATCAGCCATTACCATCAGTATTGTTTAACTTCAGAGTGGGTTCAGTGGCGGTATGCGCCGACATCCGAGAGATGTTTCACCAAGTTCTTGTCAGACCTGAAGATAGATGTGCCCAAAGGTTTTTGTGGCGTAATGGACGCCAAAGATCGACCACCGGAGGTGTATGAGATGTCGGTGATGACATTTTGGGCTGCCTGCTCCCCGTGTTCTGCCCAGTTTGTCAAGGTTGAAAATGCTAAGAAACACACACAACATGATCCTCGAGCTGTTCGTGCTATTTTGGAGAACCACTACGTGGACGACTATGTCGATAGCTTCGGGTCAATGGAAGAGGCCATCCATATTTCAGAACAGGTAAAGGAGATACACAGTAATGGTGGATTCGAGCTGTGTGGATTTATTTCTAATTAAAAAGAGGTGGTAAAAGCCCTAAATGGGAGTCGAGATGCTACAAAGGTTGTGGAGGGAGAGGCCCTGTCTACAGAAAGAGTGTTGGGTATGTATTGGTATCCAGATAATGACACTTTTCATTTTTATTTGAAGTTTAATCGTGTCGATGATGAGGTCGTTTCTGGGGAAAGGGTTCCAACGAAGAGGGAACTGCTTAGCATAATCATGTCTGTATTTGACCCACTGGGCCTTCTTGGTCACCTGATGATAACCGCCAAACTAATTATGAGGGAAGTATGGAGATGTAGCGTTCAATGGGATGAAGTAATACCTGTTAGCATCCACACATCTTGGCTTTAGTGGAAGAATAATTTGAATAAGGTCACTAAACTTGAAGTGCCTCGGAATTATTTCACTGATGGTTTAGTTGGAAAAGTGAAACTCCACATTTTTGTTGATGCAAGCGAAACCGCATTCGCCGCGGTAGCTTACTGGAGGATAATTGGTAATGATGGCAATGTTGATGTGTCCTTTATATGCTCCAAGAACCGATGTGCCCCTATGAGACAATTATCGGTGCCACGAATGGAACTGCAGGCTGCCGTCTTGGGTACGCGTTTGATGCAGACAATCCAGCGGGGACATCAAATTGAAATAGCCGATTGTACATTGTGGAGTGACTCGTCGACAGTTATTAAATGGATTCAGTCACCCAATCGCCGATATAAGCAGTTTGTTGCACACCGAATTAATGAAATTTTAAACGCCACTAGTATTCGAAATTGGAAATGGGTATCAACACAATATAATGTAACCGATGAAGCCACCAGATTGCGTAACAAAATCGAAATTAGTTCTGGTTCTAGATGGTTTACTGGCCCAGCGTTTTTGAAAAATGATCGTGAGTTTTGGCCTGCATATGCTGATCGGAATCAATCCACCGATGATGATGAGTCTGAGGTGTCAGCGGAATTTACACTCGTTGCGATACAGTCGACGTTATACGATTTGAAACATTTTTCATCATACCTTAAACTTAAGAGAACAATCGCTTGGGTTGTACGTTTCATCGAGATAAAGTGTAATGGTAAAAAATATGAGGAAACCGTCTTGTCAGTCGAAGAGTTGCAGTATGCCGAAAATGTTATCATCTGCCGTGCCCAGGCACAGTCATTTTCTGAGGATATCCAACATATCGAAAAGATGGGATACCTTCCAAAGGGGTCTTCTTTGCGTACACTTATGCCGTACAAAGATATGCATGGGGTCTTAAGGGTGAGCAGCAGATTAAACTCTGCTACATGGCTACCATATGATCTGAAACATCCTATTATATTGTCACCTAATCATGAGTTAACATTTTTTATCGTACAATGGTACCATGTCAACATGAAGCACCAAAACCAGGAGGCAACGATTTCCGAAATCAGGCAGCGTTTTTGGGTGCCTAGAATACGTCAAGTTTTAAGAAAAGTGGTCAGTAAGTGCATAAGGTGTAGAATTGCGAATGCCAAGCCCGTTACACCCGTTATGGGTCAGTTGCCGGAGGATCGTTTGATGACGTACGTCAGGCCATTTACATACACCGGCCTTGATTACTTTGGACCTGTTTATATAACAAATGGACGCAGGCAAGAGAAGAGATGGGTTGCATTATTCACCTGCCTAAGTGTTCGAGCTATACATCTTGAAATAGCATTTGATTTATCTACAGACGCATGCATTTTGGCCATCAGAAATTTTATAAACAGAAGGGGTACGCCTATTAGAATAAGAAGTGATAACGGAAAAAATTTTGTGGGCTTAGAAGGTGACGCCAAACAATTTTCTGAGGTATTTGATTGCGACCGTATAAAAGATGAGCTATCTTCCAAAAACGTACAATGGATATTTAACTGCCCATTAAACCCATCAGAGGGAGGCGTCTGGGAGCGAATGATACAATGCGTGAAGAAAGTTTTGAAGCAGACCATGCATGAAGTTTCACCCCGGGAACATACGTTCCAAAGTTTTTTAATCGAGGCCGAAAATGTGGTTAACTCGCGGCCATTGACTCATGTGCCGGTATCATCATATGATGAGGATCCTATAACACCGAACCATTTTTTGTTGGGCGTTGCAAATACTGCCCAGACGCCGTCATTGGATAACATTGAATCTCAGCCTAAAGTATTGCGTAAGCAATGGAGAATATCTCGCCAATTGAGAGATCACTTTTGGAAGAGGTGGATAGCAGAATATCTGCCTACTTTAACCCGTCGGGAGAAATGGTGTGAAGCCTCTCGATCTATGAAGGTCGATGACTCGGTATTGATTTGTGATGTTAATGTTCCTAGGGGACAGTGGCAAAGGGGACGTGTTTTGAAGGTGATTCCTGGAAGCGATGGTTTGATACGAAGAGCTGAAATCCGAACCCCACATGGTGTTTTAAGTCGCCCTGTATCCAAGTTGGCTATCCTGGATGTGGTTTGCGGTGAATCTGAGTGATTCACGGGGGAGGGGATGTCGTGGAGTTTTTTATTATTATTTACTGTTTTGTATTATTGTTAAGTGATTCTTTTAATACTCTGATTTGAATTTTGAGATTGTAGTATTTTGGTACTCTGTATTTTTGTTTGTCTTTTTTGATATGTAAACGTAGTTGCAACACTGCCACTCATTATAGTTTTTGTTGAGCTGCATGAATGTTGAGTTGCAACGACGGTAAGAGGAATATTTTTGTAGTGAAATTGTTTGGATTAATATACTTTTTGTTTTCATAGAAATAAAACGAGCGCAACGTGTTGTGCAAACATTGTTAATTGAACAATTGTGTTTAGATTTCGAAACTCAACTTTTAATCCTCGACAACGGCTATTCATACATAATCCAAACATTTTTAAAAATAAAAATAAAACACAAGAAGTTCTAATAAATAATTAGGCTAAAAAAGATATAATTTCCAACATCCTTACTGTTTCACCAAAATTTCATGGGTCTTATGTACATATATCAATAAATATTTTCGATTATCTCTAGTTCTAAAGCTAAACTGACTTTAACATTTTCATAAATAAGAATATTTTACTATTCTGCGGATCATATTTCCGATCGGGTTCTCAAAATCATAAAACAATTTATGGATTATTAGCCTACACAAAAATATCTTTCTTTTGCGTATAATTTTGCTGATGTGAGTTTCAGGATACCTTACTGGTATCTCCAGGATGCTGGAAATTGTGTTTTTACTTTAGTCCTTAAAACTTAAATAAAATTGAATAAATATAATTATTTTTAATTTCAATTTGTTTATTTGACTACTTATTTTTTAGCTTCAAGTAAGCCAAATAAATACTAGTTAATTGCTGTGAAAATGTAAATACATCTGTAAGGTGTACACCTTATTTTTTGCACTTCTCAAACAAAAATAAGTAGTTATCGAGTCAAATTGTAAGTAGTTACGACTTAAATCCTTATATACTTTTTTGCTTACTGGTAGAGTAAGCAAGGTTTTTGCTGGGATGGTGCTTTTTTGGACAAAAAATGTCGTCATAAATTCAACATTTTTCAATTTACAAACTAAAAATTATATGTTTTCTAACTCTGAAAGAATATTTCCATCAACTATATTTTTAACTATTCGAAATTTTGTCGTGTAACTATCGTTTTTTATTTGGTGGTGAAATTTCCATGTTTTAACCAGAGTAGGAAAATAAACTAAACGAAAAGTTTGGTTTCGTTTTTTTCACACTCACCCACATCTTAGAGGAATGCGTGGAAAATGATAAAAATGAAAAAACATGTTTACATTTGCAACATTTTTTATCTTCCATCTGTCATTATAATTATTTTCACGTGTTTGATGAAAAGTCATATTGTGCTTAATAAATTAATACTTTAAGTTTATTAAGAAAAATAACAAATTAATTGTTTGCTATTTAACATAACAAAAACAATAGTTAATGCAATGTTTTTAGTTAATAAAATCTCGTATTAAATAAATATTTATTTCATGTACCACTAATTTTGAATTATGTTATTTTACTAATTTACATACATACATATGAAAATGGCTCACACCAGGGATGGGAAATTATGTTTTCATATCAGTATCAAATAATTTTTTAGACTACTTTTTCGATCCGAAGAGTAACAAATTTTTCGTTTTTTAGGGTTCTGTACACCAAAAGTGTAAAGGCACCCTATTGTTGTCGCTACGCTGTCCGCCTGTCTGTCACAGGCTGTTTTCTCGGGAACCGTAAGAGCTACGGACCTGAAATTTTCACAGAATATGTGGAAATTTGGCCGCTACAACAACAAGTATATGAAAGGGTGTGCTAAAGCGAGCATCGAAAAATTGTGAAATACTAATGTAATGTTTTCTCGGGAACCATAACGGACCTGAAATTTTCACAGAAATGGTGAAGCTGTGGCCGCTACAGCAACAAATATATGACACTTAAAAATTAAACGGTGTTCTACAGCGAGCAACGAAAAATGTTGAAATACTAATGTAATATGTAGACACATACATAGACACTTTCAATTTTCAAAGCTCGTGTTCATTGGTGTAGTCTGTAAAATAGACTACACCAATTAACACCGATATTTAAAACAATAAAATATAGTGGGTGTTCTATCAGTTAATGAAATTTACTATATAATTTAGACAATCTGATGTATCTTGGGAACCGTAAGAGCTACGTACCTGAAATTTTCATAGAATATGTAGAACTCTGGCCGCTACAACAACAAATATATGACAGCTAAAAATTGAAGTGTGTTCTAAAGCGAGCAACGAAAAGTATTGAAATACTAATGTAATATCGGGAACCATAAGAGCTACGGACCTGAAATTTTCACACAATATGTAAAGCTTTGGCCGCTACAACAACAAGTATATGATAGTTAAAAATTAAAGGGTGTTCTAAAGCGAGCAACGAAACATTTTAAAATACTAATGTAGTATGCAGACACTTATATATAGACACTTTAAATTTTCTAAATTAGTGTTAGTTGGTTTAATCTGTAGAATAGACTACACCAGTTAACACCGATCTTTAAAACAATAAAAACTAAAGGGTTTTCTATCATTTAATGTAATTTTGACTATGTAATTTAGACAATTTGGTGTATCTTGGAAACCGTAAGAGGTAAAATCTTGAAATTTTAAAAAACGTTGTAACTAAAAAAGTCCAAAATTAAAAAAATTTTAAAGCAAAAAAAAACGCTAAAATGAAAAAAGCGCTTAACGAAAAAAGGCGCCAAAACTAAAACAAAAAATTGCACAGAAACTAAAAAAATTGCCCAAAACAAAAACAAAGCGTAAAAAAAACTAAAACTAAAAAAACACAAAAAACCGAAAAAAACCCCTAAAACCAAAAAAAGTGCCAAAACTAAAATATATTACTAAAACTTAAAATAAAAAAAAGCGACAGTACCAAAAAAACGCCAAAACTAAAAAAATTGGCATAAACAACAAAAAATTGCAAAAAACAAAAATCTTCAGAAAACGAAAAAAATCGGCATAACGAAAAAAAAGTGTCATAACAAAAAAAAAAATCGCTAAAACTAAAAAAATCACCAAAAACCAAAAAAAATACTCAAAACCGAAAAAAACCCGAAACCGAAAAATCGCTAAAACTTAAGTATCGTAAAAAAGTGAAAAAACGCCGAAAACAAAAAAAATCGCTAAAACTAAAAAAATCGGCAAAAACAAAAAAATTTCAAAAAACAAAAAATCGGCAGAAAAAACGAAAAAATCACGAAAATTCAAAAAGTGCCAAAAACAACGAAGAATACTTAAAATATAAAATTAAACAATAAAGCACAACGAAAAAACTGCCAAAATGAAAAAA
This sequence comes from Panzeria rudis, assembly GCA_956483635.1. Taxonomy (NCBI): domain Eukaryota; kingdom Metazoa; phylum Arthropoda; class Insecta; order Diptera; family Tachinidae; genus Panzeria; species Panzeria rudis. The sequence continues at coordinate 66,838,049 of OY101451.1, forward strand.
GGAGCAAACACAAAAAGGTATATTACATATGTATGTGTATTCGTTCGGAACCCTTCGTGTGCGAGCCAAAGTCGCACTTTACTTAATTTATGTATATAGAATTTTTGTTGAAAAGGGCAAATATACCCTACATTTTATTCAGCTCAAATTATATATGTGGTTATATATAATTTCGACCAAACGTATTTTAATGCACTTTGATGTAATGAACGCAGGTTTCATATTAGGATAGCTATGACCAATTTAAAAAAGTATTGAACACTGTCACACCGAAACAAAGCGTAAGATAAGAAATTACATATATGTTAGTATTACTAGGAGTTTTAAACTCATATATATGTACATATATATATGTTAATATTTATCCGGAGGGTTCTATGTGTATGCAAATGCGGTCTAGCCCTTTCTACTCCGCCATTTATCTCAAAACCGGTTGGTCCTACAAAATATAACTCTATACAATTTTTTTTAGAAAATTGTATTCTCTATAGCTTTTATAAAAAAACCCCGATTTTCGCGGCCATTGACTTCTGATATTTTGTAATCCGTACACGAGATTACGTGATACTTTGGAGACATATTATACAAGACCAAGATAAAATTATCTTATATGTGATGGAAATCGATCGATTTCAAATCACGCCGATTTATAAAAAAAATTCGAGGCTCAGACCATTTTATTCGAACTTAAATTCGGTTTCACTGTATCGTGTGATATACAGAAGACCTATTTGGCTATTATTAGATTTGTAAAATCACGCGATTTTAAATCGATCAATTTCCACCACATACCAGTATATAAAAATTTCAGTCTCTTATCTCAAGTTCAAATACTTAGTAGCAACGTACTGATTTTCGCCAGCGCAATAAAGTCATATCTATTAAAGCCAAACGGACTTATTTCTCAAATAATTGCGCAATAATTTAAAATGGCCGTACACAGCGTCTTCAAGAGACATTAACTTTGAGATAACATGAGAAAAAACGTCGGCAGAATACTAAAAACAAAATGTCGAATTTTCTCTTGATCTCATACTAGGGGAAGACGTAATTTTACTTTTCCGATAAGATTTCATTTTATGCAAATGCTCATCGAGCTAACATGTACTACTTTTGCATAATTAGTTACTTTATTTTTAATTTTTCACACAAATTTAAATTTATAAATCAATTAAACACAGTTATTCATTTATTTCACACAGAAATTTTATAAAAAACATCGCTTTTCATTTATTTTAATAAACACTCACACATGCACACTATTTTATTTTCATATACATGTGTTTTTTGACAGTTCATCTCATAAGATTGTTGTTATAAGAATTCTTATAACAACGCTCTCATAAAAATTTTTATAACATTGAGATTACATTAATTTGAAGTCTACACGTAACATAATTCTCTTTGAGATTGAATTTGACAATCTCATCTTACATATTATGTTACGTGTTGACCTCAAGTTATTACCAGTGCATGCCATTTACGGCATTATTTCTTTGTAAGGCTGAGGTCACACGGGCATTTTAAAAAGGCACGTTTCTGAATTTTTTAGCTTAATTAATGGTTTTTGAGCATTATATAAGTTATTTTAGATAAGAATGAGAGAAGCGAATGTAGTCCTCAAAACCATCTTATAAGGCTTATAAATCTCAAAGTGTGTTTTGAAAACGTACTTAACTTAACTTAAATGTACGCAGCTAGAAAAGAAAAGAACAAGAACAAAATTGAAAAGTTTAAGAAAATAAATTTGCAAACGTTTCCCTATTGATTTGCTCATCATAGTAGAGAATGGGTTAGTGTATTTGTGCTAAATACAATGAACTATTCAACGAAATACCGCTATAAGCAATTCAGTTAACTTATAACGCACTTTAAGCTAAATATTTCTCAACTAATGGTGGTTGATGACTGAATTACTTTTAATGGAGTCAACTGACTATTTTAGCATTGCTATGTCCTAGGCGGTAGTCAATTGTCCGACTCTGCATTACTTTCCAACATACTTATAGTTAACTTTATTTAAGTCAAATGGTAGTTAAGGCGCTTTCACATTGTAATACAAGCTTTGAGATTTTTATTAGATTTTGTAAGACGAAAATCAAATCAAAATCAGTCTGACTGCCAGAAAATCTTAAAGAAAATTTTCTCACTACATTTTGTTTCTACACTATCACATTCCAAATAAAACGTAACAAATCATTTGCAATAAAGCAAATTTTTTCGTTCTTTTTTTTTCTTTATTTATGCCGGCAAACAAATACACAACTGTTTTTGTTATTCCTATGCTTGTTTGTGCAATAGCCAACCCTGATAAAATGAAAAATGTGATTGTTTAGAAAATTTCCTAAAAATGACGAATACCATAATACTGGCAAATTTCTTTACGTATTATTTGACAAATCATAACAATTTGATTTCATACTGTTGTATTTTTACTTAAGATTTCCATTTTTGACAAGTATTAATACTAAATCTATAGTCTGAAGCAGGGTGACCGTTGAAAAATGTTAAAAAGTGGCACAAAAAGGGGATTTTGAGGAAAAAAGTGGCACCAAAAAGGGGATTCTTCGAAAAAAAAGGGCAACTTTTTTTAAAAAGGGAATAATTGAACCAAATTCTAGTATTTAATGAATTTCTAGGGCATATAATGCTTTTGAATTGAAATGAATAAATTTTTTATGTATTTTTCTATCTAAAGAAGACAGTTTTCAGCACCAACGAAGTACACCGCTTTCTAACAACAACACATACATCAGAGCTGTAAAAATTGCAATCAATTTTGATTGCAATCAAAATGATTTCAACCTAATTGATTTCATTCTTTGATTTCAAAATGATTTCAGATTTCAAACTGAAATCATCTCAAGATTGCAATCTTTTGGAAATAATTTTTTTTTGAATCATTGATTGCAATCAATTTGTTTGCATAAAAAACATACCAAAACGTAGGTTAGTTAGCCATTTCATGCAGTTTTTTTAAATTATCAAAGTAAGCTTTATTTCTAGAAAAATGAGTATCATTTGAAGAGAACGATGATTTTGATTCTGATTTAATTTTGATTGCAACCACTGGATTTGATTGCAATCAATTAATATAGAAATTAATTTCAAAAAATTTTTTGCCATCATTTTTATTGAAATGATTTCAAGATTTCAAATTGAAATCATGAAATCAAATTTACGATTTTGATTGCAATCAAAAACTAGCAATCATTAACATGAAATCATGTGATTGCAATTAATTTGATTGCAATCTTTCACAGCTCTGACATGCATACATACGTAGTTATACCTGACTGCAAAGCAAAGAGAAAGGAAGATAGCAAGTTCAATATAAATATTTTAAATAGTGGAGCAAAATGGTCTATAAATGGCGGAGTTCTGAGGTAGCATACATAAATAAAATACAAACAAATTTATAGTATTCTCCGTTTTTTGGTATCGGTCAAAAATAATTTTTGCTTTTATGTATAAGAAATGTTGCCCTGTCATACACCTTTTAGTGTTTTTTTAAGTTTTAGCACTAATATTCGTGTAAATATGAAAATTACTATGGTTTTAAATAAAATCTTCTTGGATATTCTACACAGAATGTATTTTGCATGATTATTTGCGAAAACCAAAGATATACGGGGCTTCATTATAAAAATTCGTCAATCCAATTTTTCGAATCGCGTACAATTTCAAAACGTTATTATTACTTTTGTCTTAGGGGTTGATATAGTAAAAATAAATCTAACGTTCACTCAAACATTTGAATGGCAATAACTTTTAAAATATTTAAAACTGCATGCTTTTTATACAAGAACGTGTTGCTAGTTCTTGTTCGTGTAAGTGAATCAGGGTGTTAGTTTCTAATAATTTTAGTGCAATAATGAATATTTATAGATCTCAACTCTTAAACTATTTCAAAATAGTTTTTTTTCATGACTATAAATAATGGACTCAAAAACACATTTTTGTCTTAATATATTTTTGTAAAAACACTTTCGTGCAGTAAAAAAACTCATATTAAAACAAAAAGTATCACTTCATAAAAAAGGGACAGAAAGGGGCATAATTTTATAAAAGGTGGCAGATTTAGGTAATTTTAAAAAAGGGGCACTAAAAGTGGCAAGGCAGTTGAAAAAGTGGCAAATTGCCACTTTAGTCGCAAAACGGTCACACTGGTCTGAAGGCCGCTTTAGTGTGCAAAAAGATGATGATGGGGTTCGAACCATGTATCACAAGTTTTGCAGTCAACGTGCTGAGCACCCAGCTAAGGTACCATATAAAATAATGACAGCAATAAGTTAAGATAGACCATTGATGTTCAGCCCATACAACAATTGTTTGAAAAAAATTCATACACATTTGTTACGCTCTTTTAAAAACTCATTCATTCATCGTTGAGCAAGCGACGAAAACACATGCGTCGGAGTATCGTCATTTTTTTTAGGAATTTATTAAGCATTGTTGTTGGTTTTTGTTGAACAAAGCACAGTAAACACACACGATTCAATTACAATTGAATACACAAAAAACAAAGTAAAAAAAAAATAAAAGCTACACGTCTACGAAATGAGATGTGAACGGTATTTTATGATAAATGATGCTTTTCATAACATTCAATGCCTTTTATGCTACAAAATATTTAAGGCTGGAAATGAAAACGTTTTGAAAAGACATTTTTATTCATATCATTATGAAATTGAAAAAATAAATTGTAAAGAGAAGGAGGAGCTTCTTAATGAAAAGAAGAAAATTTATTTTTTCCAATTAAAGGAATGGCTCAATGGAATTGAAAACAATTCAGAAAATCAGAACCTAAAAAGTGGAATATCAAGATTAGTAAGTTTAAATGTCGTCAGGCATGGAAGACCTTTTTCTGATGGGATCTTCATTAAAGAAGTTCTTATAAAGATTTTTGAAAAGCTAAGCTATAGTACTGACTTCATTAAATCTATTCCTTTATCCCGATTTACTCTAGTTCGGCGCACTACACAAATAGGAACTTCTTTAGAACATTTTATTACTGAAAAATTGAAAAGTTGCGAATTCTTTTCAGTCTGTCTAGACGAAAGTACCGACATTAACGACGTTTGTGAACTTATAATTTGTATTCGTTGTGTAGATGCCAATTACAACGTTTTTGAAACAATGTTCACCCTTGAAAGTTTTTATGCAAACGTAACAAGCAAGTTATTGTTCGACATCGTTAGTGACAAACTATTTTCAATTGTAGACACAAACAAGTTTGCAGCAGTTTGTACAGATGGTGCCAGCGTAATGACTGGTAGATATGAAGGCTTTATCGGACAACTACAAAAACATGGTTTGTCAGTTCAAAATTTTCACTGCATAATCCACCAAGTAGCTCTTGCATCAAAATTTCTTTCAGAACATTCTGCTATGAAATCAGCAGAGCTCATAATTAATAGAATACGTGGTGGACATAATTCCCTTACGCATAGGAAATTTGTAACTTTTTTAAAAACTAGAAAAGCTGCATATCATGACCTTAAAATGTACACTGACGTTCGATGGCTTAGCCGAGGTGATTGCCTAAATAGACTGTTTGACTTAAGAAAAGAGGTGGTATAGTTTTTAGAGCTAGAAAATATAGATATATGTGAAGTAAAATTACTAAAAGAATATGAATTCACCTTAGATTTAGCATTTTTGTCAGATATAACTAACTTCTTGAATGAGTTTAATTTACAACTTCAAGGAAAAGATAAAAGTATACTTGATATGTCTGAATTTCTGTTGAATTTTAAAACAAAATTATTTTTGCTGCTAACAGAAATTCAATCTGACGATTTCTCTAGTTTTACCAAAACTTCTCTTATATATAACAAACAAAATTATACTAAAAAACTTGATTATGTATCATTATAAGAAACCCTTTTTTTTAATTTTGAAGACCGATTTAACGATTTTGAATGTATACAGCCTTTGCTTGATGTATTCAAAAACCCTTTAATTGTGACATAAGCAAGTTCGATTTACACATTCAGTCAGAGATAATAATACTTAGATCTGAGGTAAAAGCTTTCGATAAAATTAATTCTCTTGAGTTTTGGAAAAATGTAGATGGTGCCTTATGTCCTCAGCTCAACATACTTATGTGAACAAATGTTTTCAGACATGAAAAACATTTGCTCCAAGCAGCGCAATCGCATGACCTCGGTGAACTTAAAAAATATTTTGCTAATTCGCAATTGTCATGCAAGTATTAACACGGAAAGTTTAATTTAAAATCTTCAAAGCGATTTTAAAAATTGTAATAAAATCAGAGACCGAAAATAATCATTATTGAATTTATTTAACAAAACAATATTACATCAAAGCTATTCATTAAAAACAATTTATTTGAAAAAACATTATAATGGTTACTGTCTCTGTTAAAAACACCTTTTTATTCATATTGTTACGTTTTTAGTCCTTTACATAAAAACGGTTTTATTATTTTCACAGGATTCGTTGAATTGCAATAAAATAAAACACGGATATTTATTTTACAAATAAATTCTCAGTAACACTTTATTTATTACTTTAAAAACACGTACAACTAAACGCGATGTACACACTAACTATTCTTGGCGATGTTTACTCGTCTAAGTTTAAAAACACACTTCTTCATGTCGTCTGGCAGCCTCCCCTTATATAGTAAATTATAAAACCTTCTGGTAACTTCGCTAACTTTCTGGAATGTAGTTGTCTCTTTTTATCTTTAAGTATACGGCATGATCATTTGGTCTTGCTATAGTGTAGTGTATGTGCGTGTGTAGATGCATGAGATTTTTCTTCTGTTTGTTTATCTTCGCACACACACATACTCTAATGTTCGCACCTTAAGCAAATTATGCTGTTATCAAGTTTACATCTCTTGCAGCTGATGTTGTTTAAGTTTCATGTCACTGTTTGTAATTGCAATTAAGCAGTCTCGAATAATCTTGTAGGTTCTAGCTACCGTTTCCTGAAGATTCCGGAAACTTCCATTTTCCGTTATTTTGAATTCTATTGGCAGTTGTCGAGTGATGCCAAGTTTAATTGTGGTACTTGGTTGCCAGGTTTTGATTTTATTACAGTGATTTAGGGGTATAAAGCAGATAATGATCGGGTTGTCAGTTTGTGCCGTTACATTTGAATCTGCATTTTCATTTCGTAACACTGCCGCCCTCTTAAGCCTGTTCGTCCCGAATAGGCACACAATCACCTTTTCCATAGTGCGCCAGTCGTTCCAGGTGTACGATTTTCATTTTGGACCTTGGGCTGTTGTACTTCTGTATCCTATAGACGACATCGTTCAACCTTTTAATAACCTTATACGGTCCATCCCAATGAGTCTGCAATTTTGGAGACAATCCCTTCTTTCGTTGTGGGTTGTAAAGTAGAACCAATTGACCCTCATTGAATCCCTCAGAATTTGCGGCTCGGTCATATCTAGCCTTCATCTTGTCACTGGCCATTCTAATTCGGTTGCGTACAAATTCATGTAGCTCATTTAAATTTTCTTGCTCTTGGGAAGAGCTGGTGCCTTCTTCACTTGTTGATGTAGGCTTAACGCCAAATTCCAAATCACCAGGCAATTTTAATTCCGTCCCGAAGACAATTTTAGCAGGTGTTCGTGATGTTGAGTCATGTACAGCTGACTTATATGCCAACAAAAATTTGGGAATGTGCTCGTCGCAGTCCCTTTGATGCGCGCTTACCACTTTTCGCAGGTACTCCTCTAGAGTACGATTAAATCTTTCTACCATGCCATCGGACTGTGGGTGCAGCGGCGTCGTTCTTGTTTTCTTTATTCCATACAATTCGCACATTTTACGAAATATAGCAGACTCGAAGTTTCTACCTTGGTCAGAATGTAATTCTATTGGAACACCATAGCGACATACCCAGTTGTTGACAAATACATTCACAACTGTCCTTGCTTCTTGATTGGGTATGGCATATACTTCTGGCCATTTACTAAAATAGTCCATCACCACAAGAACATAGCGATTCCCGGCGTCGCTGACGGGAAAAGGACCTGCTACATCCATTGCTATCCGCTCAAATGGTGCACCTGAGTTGTATTGTTGCAGCTGTCCTCGACTTTTTCTTGCTGGTCCTTTTGCTGCGATGCACTGTGGGCAGTTTGCTATCCAGTCGGCTACGGCTTGTTGACACCCAACCCAATAAAAACGCTGTTTTAGCTTCTCCAGCGTTTTTGTCACTCCCAGATGACCGCCACTAGGACCATTGTGGAACTCGTGCAAAACTTTATTCACCTTGGAGGATGGCACAACTATTAGATTGGAAGCCATTTTACCATCTGCACTTTCCCATACGCGGTACAAGCACCCGTTTATCAGCTTCAGGCTATTCCACTGAGCGCAATAACATTTCACAAGTGGGCTTTCAGCTGATATTACATTGCGAGCGGGTCTTCTATTTTCCTCTTTGGCTGCTATAATTGTCGCCAATATGGTGTCGTTTCTCTGTACCGCTGACCAGTCCTCATCGGAATCGATGTGCGTTAGCCGAACATCAATAACACATTCCTTCTTTTCGGCCTTAACACAATGTCTGCACTCCAAGCTGCAGGGCCGTCGCGATAAAGCATCTGCATTGTTATGCTTTACGCCCCTTCTATGCTCTATGCTGAAGTCGTAGCTTTGAAGACGTTCAATCCAGCGCGCTAGCTGCCCTTCAGGATTTTTAAACTGCAACAGCCATCTCAATGCAGAATGGTCGGTCCTCAGCGTAAAGTGTTGGCCATACAGGTACTTATGGTAGTGTTTTATGCACTCCAATACTGCCAAAAGCTCACGTCGTGTCACACAGTAGTTTCTCTCAGGCTTTGAGAGTATACGGCTATAATAGCCTATCACTTTTTCTGTGCCATTGACAACTTGCGACAACACACCTCCTATGCCATAGCCGCTCGCATCGGTATCAAGCAAAAATTTTTCTCCAGCTATGGGGTAGGCTAGTACTGGTGACGTACTCAGTAAATCCTTTAGTGTCTGGAACGCATTCTCCTGCTGTTCGCCCCAGTGATACGGCCTCGACTTCTTGGTCAGCTCATGCAAGCTTGCAGCGACGTTGGCAAAATTTGGTACAAAGCGTCTGTAGTAGGTACAAAGGCCCAGAAAGCTGCGCAGTTCATGAAGATTTTTCGGACGAGGCCAGTCCTTTACTGCTCGTATTTTATCTTCATCCGTTGAGATTCCGTCTGCCGTAACTCGATGGCCCAAATAATTTACTTCTTTCTGGAACAATGCACATTTCTTCACGCTAAGTTTTAAGCCAGCTGATGATATGCGTTGAAGAACTTCTGCCAAATTTTTGAGGTGCTCATCAAAAGTCTTTCCCATCACGACGATGTCATCAAGGTACACCAAGCAAGTCTTCCAGTGAAGTCCCTTCAGCACTCGTTCCATTAGGCGTTCAAAAGTAGCTGGAGCATTGCAGAGCCCGAATGGCATAACTTTAAACTGCCATAATCCATCGCTCGCGCTAAAAGCGGTTTTCTCCTTATCTTTCTCTGCAATCTCCACCTGCCAATATCCGCTTTGTAGGTCCAACGTGGAGAACCATTTCGTTCCAGCCAGTGTGTCTAAAGTGTCGTCAATCTTGGTAGCGGATAACTGTGCTTCTTAGTAACGTCATTGAGCTTTCTGTAGTCAACGCAGAATCTCTTATTGCCATCCTTCTTTTTGACTAAGACCACAGGCGAACTCCAAGGACTTGAAGATGGCTCGATTACACCATTCCGCTCCATTTCATGGACGAGTTCTTTTACCTCATTCCGTTTTGCTAGGGGTACACTTCTGGGTGGCTGTTTAATCGGCCTCGCTTCGCCTGTATTTATTTCATGTTTCACTATTGCCGTTCTCCCTTGGCTTTGATCTTTCAAGGCGAAGACGCTGGTGTGCCTTTTTAGCAGCTGTTTAGCTTTATTTCTATCAGGAGCTGCTAATCCTGCTACCCACTTCCCCACATGCTCTTCAAATTGTTCACGTTCTTTTGCGGACATATTGTCTGGTTCTGGCTTTCGCTCGCAGTTTATTATTGCCTCTGGTGGAGTACATTGGCCCATAGCAGAATTTCCGTTGACGACTTTTTCGTTGCCTGATAAATTAAGTACTCTTATAGGGATCTTTCCTCCTTTGCAAGTTTTTACGAGGGCTTTTGCTGTTAATAGCTCGCTCTTAATTTCTGTTGGTTCTACTACCCATAACCGATTGTCCTCACAATCTCCCTCCATGCGTGCCCATATTACTGATTCAGACTGCGGTGGTATCGTCTGGTTTTCAATAGCAACTAGTTTCCTTACGTGCGTTTGATTGTCATATCCAACATCAAGCGGTATTTCAACATTACGCCAAATCATCACTTGTTGCCCCATATGCAGGTTGATGCCATGGTTTATCATAAAATCGGCTCCAATAATCACATCGTCAACAATATCGGCAACGATAAACACATGTTTCACGCTTATATTGGCTATAGTCACCTTTGCTTCAGTCTTACCGTAGACAGTGGCAGGCTCCCCAGTAGCTGTACGTAGTCTTATATTCCTTAAAGGTTCACACTTCCCCTTCACTATATCGGGCCTGATTATTGACTGCGACGCTCCTGTGTCTATGGTGAAGATGTGCTTTTCGCCGTTGATGTATCCACATGCAGTAAGGTTGCTATTTTTCTGCTGCATTACTGATATGGAGATTGTGGTGCCGTCGTTTGTGGGAGCTAGCTCTTGCCCCTTAGTGCTAGCTCGTTTTAGTTTAACGGGGACTCTTGTGTTGTTTGTTGGTTCACCCGTTTACTATTCCTTGGTGGCGAAACAGATCTGGCTCTTTTTCTTGGCGCCTTGCAGTTGCGCTGGAAGTGGCCAATTTTGCCGCAGTTATAACACTTAGCTTTTACTTTGCCGTCCTTCTCCGCCAATGCTTGTCTCACTGCCTCCTTGATGCTAGAGACTAGATCACTCTCATTTTCGGCAATGACCTCCACGTTCCGCACCTTGCACACCTGTGGCTTCCAAATCACCCTAGCAGTCTCCTGAGCTAGTGCAAATGAGACCATTTCTGCGAATGTAGGCTTTTGTGTAGCACACACTGCAAGCTTGATGTCAGGATCAAGGATGCCATTAACAAACGCCTCTGTTTTGACATGATCCAGGAATGGGTGGTTTTCACCTGGATACGTAAGCTGCACTAACCGCTCAATTTCCATTGCGAAATCTTGTAGAGACTCATTGGGCTTTTGTCCTCTACATCGCAATTCCATGCGGTATATATCTCGCTTATGTTCGCCACCATATTTCCGCTGCAGTGCCTCCATTATGTCATCAAAATTATTTCTGCAGCTCCCTGGTACGGTTTCAAGTACTTCTGCTGCGGCTCCTTTTAAGGCCAAAATCAGCTCTATGGCCTTTTCTTCACTGTTCCAACCATTTTTGCTGGCAACTGTTTCGAACTGGAACTTGAAGATGTTCAAAGGTGCGCTGCCATCGAAACAAGGCGTCTTTACTCTGCTGGAAGCCTCTGGAATAACTCTCACTGGCCCTCCTTGACACTGAAGATTAACAATTTTTGCTTCCAAGTCATGCAATTTCTCGTCCACATCTTTTACATGCACTTCGACGCCACCAATTTCTAGGCTATGAAGTTTATTCTCTAGTTCTGAGAGTTTCTCGTCAAATTTGATGACTTGTACCTCAATGCCATCTACTCTTCTATTTATGACCTCAGAAATTTCCACTAGCTTCTCATTTGTGGCCTGAGATATTTCCTGAACTTCAGCCTTAACTTCAGCTAGCAGTCGCTCGTTGTTAGCTCTAGATGTTTCTTGAACTTCAGCCAGCATTCTCTCATTGTTAGCTCTAGATGTTTCTTGAACTTCAGCCAGCATTCTCTCATTGTTCACTCTAGATGTTTCTTCAAATTTCTCATTTGTGGTTTTAGATGTTTCTTCAAATTTTTGCATCATAGCGGCGAACATTGTACTTAAGTCCATGCTGCTTGTCATGGCACGAGTACATACCTCTATTTCCTCTTTATCCTCAAATTCGTATGTCCCGATGTCGATGCCATGCTGCTTGAACTCATCTATCAGCCTCTTCTGAAGTTCCACATTATTGCCTGTTGTTGACAGTTCCAGCTTACTCAGCTCTTTTTTTAGCTGCTCAACTTTTAGCTCTTCAAACTTCATGGCTTCTATTTTTTTAATGTCCTTTTTATTATTATTAATGTCCTTTTTATTATTATTAATGTCCTTTTTATTAATTAATAATGTCCTTTTTTTATTTTATTAATTAATAATGTCCTTTTTTATTTTATTTTGCAATCCCACTTCTGACACCAATTGTTACGTTTTTAGTCCTTTACATAAAAACGGTTTTATTATTTTCACAGGATTCGTTGAATTGCAATAAAATAAAACACGGATATATATTTTACAAATAAATTCTCAGTAACACTTTATATATTACTTTAAAAACACGTACAACTAAACGCGATGTACACACTAACTATTCTTGGCGATGTTTACTCGTCTAAGTTTAAAAACACACTTCTTCATGTCGTCTGGCAGCCTCCCCTTATATAGTAAATTATAAAACCTTCTGGTAACTTCGCTAACTTTCTGGAATGTAGTTGTCTCTTTTTATCTTTAAGTATACGGCATGATCATTTGGTCTTGCTATAGTGTAGTGTATGTGCGTGTGTAGATGCATGAGATTTTTCTTCTGTTTGTTTATCTTCGCACACACACATACTCTAATGTTCGCAACTTAAGCAAATTATGCTGTTATCAAGTTTACATCTCTTGCAGCTGATGTTGTTTAAGTTCATGTCACTGTTTGTAATTGCAATTAAGCAGTCTCGAATAATCTTGTAGGTTCTAGCTACCGTTTCCTGAAGATTCCGGAAACTTCCATTTTCCGTTATTTTGAATTCTATTGGCAGTTGTCGAGTGATGCCAAGTTTAATTGTGGTACTTGGTTGCCAGGTTTTGATTTTATTACAGTGATTTAGGGGTATAAAGCAGATAATGATCGGGTTGTCAGTTTGTGCCGTTACATTTGAATCTGCATTTTCATTTCGTAACAATATCATTATGAAATTTGTTTTAGGTGTTTGCCAATATGTTTGCTGGGAGTTAGGGCTGCGAGAGCGAGCGCTAATACATCTCATTTTTATTTTTGATCATCTATATTATAGACTCGAAATGAGTTTCAAAGTAGCTGAGAGAGTAAAATTTTTAGCTCTCACCAAATCCCACTATGCACTCAACTTAAGAATTTATTTTGGGTCAGTTCTGGATTACATTGTAGTTAGCTTTTAGTTAGTCTAAAAAAGTTAACTATAAGTTGATTATTTTTGTAGTCGACTACAGATTTGCTTATAGGGACATTTCTGCTTTTGTTTTATTTGCAATTGTACGATTGAAATGGGATATTAAAGCATGCAAATGAGTGAAAAGCCAACTGTTTTGCTTCCACATTTTGTCATTGCAAAAGTATTTCTTTTGGTTTCGCTCATGTACGAAACGATTAAATATACATATGTATGTTAAAAGTTTGTGTCTTCGCATCAGTGCTGCCAGGTAGCTTTTTTTCTTCCCGCCAAAAATATTTGAAAACCCCCTAAATTTAACCCATTTTGAGAATAAACCCCCTAATTTAAAAGTTTATGTGATAATTTAAAGTAAATTAACTTGATTCAGTTTCAATTTACATACAATAATATCCTTACCTGAATAAAGCAAAAACACCCTAAATTTTAAACATTTTTCTGAAATTCTCCCAAAAATATTTTTCTAGTCTCTTGAATATTTTTATTTAATAAAATACATATTAAAAAAACAATATTAAAACTTGACGAACTTTTACTGTTGATTTTCCTAAGTATTTTTGCTCAAGAGCATTTACTGAAGCATGCAATTAAGGTGAATTAATTTTATAAGGTGCTAGCAGAGGCGAACTAAATTGGCCTTGTGATGTAGAATGTATGTTAAACTTCATATTTTATATGGAGTTCGACATCCATTATAGAAAAAAATGCTTGTTGCGCGAAATGTCAAGAAATAAAAAAGAAAAAAATCTAAATCTCTGCACTAGGGTTGTTCCTCCTATATATGTGGACCAAATTTTTTAGGATTTTGATTGGAAATAGAAAGGTCCTTTTTCTAAAAAAAAGTGTGCTGGTCACGTAATCGAAAGGCGTGCCGTATATAAGGGGCACAACTGTTAACTCTTTTTTAAAGCAAATTAAAATTATAACTTTTGTATTATAATTTTCTCACAAAAAAAGCCGGTCGACCGGTTTTTTCTGAGTTTCAAAACCCGTAAATAGTCGAACTGTTCGAAAACCGGTTTCTGGAAAATGTCGATTAATCGATCACCCTAGTATATATGTACATATCTTCATATAAAAAGCAAAAGGGCATATCATATTTTAAAAAAATTTTTCAGGAGATAAGAAACTTAATAAAAAGCAAACTTTTATGATTATAAAAATGATTTTTTCTGGGTAGTATTATTAATGAAGTCTAAATTAATGATACTATCCTAAAAAACCAGTTTTTGAAATCACAATATTTTGCTTGTTATTATGTTTTTTATCTCTCCTGGAAAATTTTTTTAAATGATAATAGGCACTTTTGCATTTTAAATAACGATATGTAAGTATGTATATAAACTGAATTTTATATCAAAGTAGCGGTAGCAAAAACCTCGTTTTCAAAAACATTTGAAGGAATCAAGTTTCTTCAAATATATCAAGAGCTGCCAAATCACCATCGCTAACTTTATATGTACATGTTATCAGAATTAAGAAGTTTAGGTATAAAATTGAAAAACAACATACATATTTTCAAAAGACTTCTTTGTAAATCTTGCACTTGAATTAACAAAAAAAATGTATGTAGTTTGATTGTACTTTATCTACTACGAAAAGTAAATAGATCAGTTGTAATACAGAACTATTAGTTATAGGGAAATCTCTAGCTATCATATATAACAATGATACTGAATTATCTACTGCGAAAGAGATGTTGACCAGTCGTAAAATATAATAAAAATTACGTGTTGTATAGGCATAGTAAAATCCCCTAAATATAAATGTATGCCCCCTAAATTTCCCCCTAAGAATTTTAGCCCCTAAATCTAGGGGGAAACCCCTAAACGGGCAACTCTGCTTCGCATGAAACGTCTGCGAAAAGTTTTTTTCGTTAGCACATTCTGGTCTTAACAGCTAACCTTAATAAAAGATTCCGTTTGCTGTTTAGCACTGTTAGACGTGTTCTTGTTGCAAAAATAGGTGCTCATGCCAACTAGTGCATAATTTAGATTTTTTTCGAATTTTCGCAATTGGTGACGTGAATAACTCTATTAAAAATATAAACAAATTAAAGAATAAATTCAGTAAAGTGCGACTTTGGCTCGCATACGAAAGGTTCCGTACGAATACACACATCCCTTTTCGTGTTTGCCCTTTTTTCGTTTAATTTTAGCTTTTTTATTTTTAAAGTTTTTATTTGCAATTTTTTCATTTTCGTATTTTCGGTTTTTGGTGATTTTTTGTTTTTTTGGCAATTTTTGCCTTTTTTTATTTTTGGCGATTTTTTAGTTTAGTGCTTTTTTTGTTTTAACGGTTTTTTTAAATTTTTTGACGATATTTTTAGTTTTACTGGTTTATTTTAGTTTTTTGGGTTTTTCAGCTCTGGCGCTTTTTCCGTTATGACGATTTTTGTGATTTTTTAGTTTTACCATGATACAATAATACAGGTACCACCACGACGACAACAAACACAACACCAAAAAACACACGTATTTTGTTGGTAGAAACATACCAGAAATATGTCAAATCTATTGTCTGTGTGTCGCACACATTCATAAGCTCCCTCAAAGATACTAACACATACCCGTTGCTAATAGAAAACTACCAGAAATGTGTCAAAATCTATTGTCTGTGTGATGCACACATTCTCAAATTTACTAGAACAGCTGAGCTTGTAATGATACCAGTTTAATCTACCTTGAGTTTTACCGATTTTTTGTTTGTTTTGGCACTCTTTTTCGTTATGGCAATTTTTTCGGTTTTTGGCGATATTTTTTAGTTTTGGCGCTTTTTTTGTTTTAGCGATTTTTCCATTTTTGGCGACTTTTACGTTTTGAGACGAAATTTTTAGCTTTAACGTTTTTTTAACTTTTAGTGCTTTTTTCGTTCCGGAGATTGTTTTCGGTTTTTTTTAAAGTTTTTTTTGTGACCTTTAGTTTTGGTGATTTTTTTCCGTTTTCGCGATTTTTTGGTGGTCTTTTTATTTAAGTGCATTAATGTCAGTATTAATTGGTGTAGTCTGCATAATAATACACTAATTTAGAAAATTTCTATTGTCTATAGATAAGTGTCTGTACATTACATTCGCATTTCATTTTAATTTTTTACTGTCATATATTTGTTGTTGTAGCGGCCAAAGTTTTACATATTCTGTGAAAATTTTAGGTCCGTATCTCTTACTGTTCAGACTGACAGACGGACAGCGGAGCGAAAACAATAGGTTTTTTACACTTTTGGTGTACGGAACATCGAAATTCGCAAACAAAATGGACTTGTTAGAAAATTATTATCATTGTTCTTTTTTATAATCATACCAAAAACAAAATAAACATTTGATGGAAAAATTTAATAATGAAAATGTTAAAAAAAACTAAAACATTCTACGCCGACCCCCTTCGATTTTGTTAATTTTCGGATATGTTTTGGCTCGTATTAAACGCAATGCTCATACCAATTTTCAGCATATGTGACCTTCTCCGAGAAAAGAGACCTATTGTGTCAAAAACGGGCTTGGACTCAAGAGTGGATTCTGGTATCTAAAAAGGTGTAGAATAAGATGAAATGAGTTAGATTTCTGATAAAAATTTATTTACCCCATAAAAACGTACAAAACAAACTTGGGAAAATCGATAAAAATGAGAAAAACATAATTTTTTTTTTGATTTTTTGGTTTTAAATTGTTTTTTTTTTCGTTTTTCTCAAAACTTCATTTTCACCCACTAGGTCCCTTTTCTCGGAGAAGGTACATATTAGTCCCACCACACAGAAAAAAACTATAATTCGTATTCTATTACTAAATTCATAAATTCAAATATAATGGAGTAATAGATTTTTAAAACTTTTGAGCAAAAAAATTTTAATTAGTTATATAGTTATATATATATATATATATATATATATATATATATATATATATATATATATATATATATATATATATATATATATATATATATATATATATATATATATATATATATATATATATATATATATATATATATGTATATATATATATATATATATATATATATATATATATATATATATATATATATATATATATATATATATATATATATATATATATATATATAATAATAAAAATTGATATGTTAAAAAAGTAGGGTATCATTTTAAATGATCTTTCAGCAAAAAACAAAAATTTCGGTGTGGCTATCACTTAGCTATTCACGTTTCAAAATGAAAATCGACATTTTCTAAAAGTCCGACCCCTTCGATATTTTTTATAAATTTCCAAAAATACTACTCTATATTACACAACTTTTATGAAAATTTCAACTTTTCTATTTTTTTAGAAATTTTTTAAGTTTTATTTTTGCTATCAATTTATCTATAAAACTACTTAAAATGATAATGAAGTTTAAAATATACATTTTTTTAAGTAAATTGAGGTCACTGAACACGACTATTATATTAAAATTTGTTAAGAAAATAGTTTTCGAGATATTTGGATTAAAAAAGCTGTAATATTAGAGTTTTTAAGTTATTGACGGAAATCTAAAACAAGTGCATCTAAAGCATAAACCTTATACACAACTCTAAGCCTGAAAACACACCAAATAAGACAAAACTGTTTTGTCTTTTAAGTCAAACACACTCGTATAATTATAACGCACACCAAAAAAAATTTGTGTGTGTTGTCTCATAAGAACTAAGCCCTAGTTTACACTATGCAAGTCTTATTGATCAGCTTCTTATTCAGCTGTGAGAAAAACAGAGAAATGTGTATTCATTTCTCTGTCTTTCTCACAGCTGAATAAAAAGTTGATCAATAAGACTTGCATCGTCTAAACGTCGACTAATGTTCTGTCGTATAAGTTGTATAAGTCACAAAAAACAGTGTTGTCTTATTCGGTGTGGGTTCTGCCTAAAGAGTTTTTTCTTTTCTTTCAGCCAGTGATTAAAATGTGTGTTGTGGATTAAAATTTTGCGAGTTCTGTGCTTTGAAAAGCGAACAAATTTAACTGTTGAACGTTTTTTTTCAAAATTACAAAGTGGACTGTACATTTAACCAGACACATCTACCTACATGAAATTAGCAATTTTTACGGCGTATGAGCAAAACGGTCCGTAGACTCGGACTCACTAAATTGAGAAATACTGTTAAAAATGCTTACAAAAAATATGCAGTTTTTCTGGAGTTACTTGAAATTTTGAGGGCGTACGAGCCAAACGGTCCAAATATTCGGACTCAGCGGTTCGAAGTGCTTATAAGTAGGTTGATCTGGTCAAGTGTATAGAACATATTTTGTTTGTTTGTCGGTGTTATTAATTTTGAAAAAGACATGCAAAAATTAAACTTTTTTCGGTTTTCAAGGCATATAACTCGCAAAATTTTAGTCCGATCAACATATTTTAATCACTCGCTGAAAGAATAGAAATAAGTCTTTAGAGCTGTTTATAAGTTGTATGCTTTAGATGCACTTTTTAGAGATTTCCGTCAATAACTTAAAAACCGTAAAATTAAATTTTTTAAAAATAAATATCTGGAAAAATATTTTCTTAAAAAATATTAATATACTATTCGTGTTCAGTGACCTAAATTTACTTCAAATAATTGTGGCAAAAAAAAAACCGATTTCAGTACATAGAGCAATATATTTGATGGTCTTTCATATAAACAATTTTGAAAATCGGTATGCAAATTGAGGAATTGTGCTCTAATAAATATTTTGGGTAGAGGCGTGGAAGACTTGCCCCACCGATTTTCGTAGAAGAATTATGCGACCAAACTCTTCGCAAACCATTCCAAACAAAGAAAGAATTTTGGAAGTTGGCCCATAAATGGAGCATTTATGCGATAATCAATATTTCGGGCGAAGGGGGAAAAACTATGGTACCAACCTGCAAGGAGGGTTTGCAGCAAATTTCCCAACTGATTTTCAAAAAAAACTATGGAACAAAACTGTACTCAAACCCTTTGAAACTAAAAAACAATTTTGAAAATCGGTTCACAAATGACAAAGTTATGCATGGCGGGTAGGGAAGTATGTTTAAGCGAACCCTTGCAAACAACACAAGAATTTTGAAAATCCGTTCACAAATGACATAGTTATGGATTTGAGGGGAGGGGGCGGAGCGGGGCAGCAAATTTCCCCTCCCATTTTTGAAAAGAATTATTGGGCCAAACTGCTAGCTAGCAAGCCCTTTCAAACAAAAAATAATGTTGAAGATCGGTTCACAAATGACAGAGTTATGGATTGGGAGGGGGGTACCAAAACTCACCCTCCGATTTTCGACAAATAAATTTTGGGACCAATTTTTGTCAAACCCTTTCAAACAAAACAAGAATTTTGAAAATCGGTTCACAAATGACAGAGTTATGCATAGAGGGGAGAACAAATTTCCCAATACGTTCCAAAACATAGCCGATTTGCCGTGGAATGCCCCATATTAATATGATTATCGAACATATTTGCTTGTGAATATAAATTGATTATTAAGGCCGGGGCACATAGAATCCATCGTACGTTATACGTCGCCTTTTTCAACTGACATTAACGTAACGACGGAGGAGGTTGACACAATGAGTACTTTGTTGACGGATATTAAAACAACTGTTTTTTCTTCGCATGTTTCTGCAGATAAATTTGATTTTATTTATTTATTTTATTTGTTTTTATTGTTTTATTTAATTTTTGGTGCCAAACAGCAGAAAAAACTAAATCGAAACAAAGCAAAAAACCAACTGATAGCTGTCAAAGTACTCGACGTACGTTAAAAGTTAAAAGTTGGCCAACTTTAGTACTTTGCGTTGACGGAAACGTACCGAATGTGACTAAGCTCATAAGAAAACATGTATTTCAACTTAGTTGTCAGTTGAAAAAGGCGACGTATAACGTATGACGGATTCTATGTGTCCCGGCCTTTAGGCTAAGGTTCGTAACGTTATATTCAAAAAGAATAGGGCGTGATTAATATCTGTGGACTTTTGACAAAAGCACTTAATTCGAGTTAAGACAGTTTTGCGAGTAACGGCATTTATAAATGCAGAATTGTACGGCCTGTCTTTTTGTGTGAGCAGCACATTTCTACGATGTTTAGTCACAAAATTATTAATATTTTAAAATTTTGGGTTATCGCCAGATTTGTTATTCTGTGAGTTATCAATAGCCAATTTCAAATATGTATGTCAAAATACGAAAAATTAAAAAAAAAAATTTCTAATCATTTTTCCCTAAACACGTACACAAAAAAAGTCCCATTCTGTACTTTAATAATATTTCTGCTCTCCTGAAAACTTTGAAAATTAAAATTAAGTTGTTTTGTCAAAAGTCCACAGATATTCAAAGGAAGAGAGGAAAAATTAACATCAAACTTAATTTTTCAACGACACAGCAGAACATAGCAGCGCTACTTTCGGAATAGAGCTGGTAAACTATCGATAGTCACAACATTCGATATTTTCGATAGTTTGTTGAAAAACTATCGATAGTATCGAATTTTCAACATTATTATTTTACTTATTCGCAGAAGTGGTAACAGTGCAAGAATACCAACACTCTTTAAAACTAAAAAAACAAAAACATCTGGTAGTAGCTCTTTTTAACCAACAAACCAAAGTGCTCTAAAATACATTTTTGCTAGTACATAAAATTTTCAAATTCATGAACCCATTTCGAGCCAAATGAAATTAAAAAAATATTCAACTCGACTTTTTACGTAAAAACGCCGTTATCTCACACTTTAAAATGTTTATATCTGTTCCAGATTATAAGTTATGAGAAATTGAAAATAAAAATTTTTAACCCCGTAACTCTCGAAACAAGAGAGAGTCCCGACAAAATTACACAAAATTTGTTGGTTAAAAAGTGATTTTACCCAATTTTTGTAGTTTTAAACAGTGTCTAAGCTTGTTTCCGGTTCTGTGAATAAGTACAAAAAGGTATTTAGATATGTACTTTAGAATGATACCCATATCATTTATATCCGTCCGATATTGTAGGAGTTATGATTATTTAAAAGTAAAAGTTTTGAACACCATAACTACGGAGCCAATACAGCGCAGAAAATAAATTACGCAAAAATATTCAGTCTAAAAAGGGCTGTTATCTCGTATTTTTGTTTTTTTAATTTTCAACAGTGTTGGTATTCTTGACTTA
Organism: Panzeria rudis; assembly: GCA_956483635.1. Lineage (NCBI taxonomy): Eukaryota > Metazoa > Arthropoda > Insecta > Diptera > Tachinidae > Panzeria > Panzeria rudis. The sequence continues at coordinate 66,859,494 of OY101451.1, forward strand.
AGACCACAACCGTCTTCTTCTAAAACTATTCGCATGACTTAAAACAAAACAGTTATTTAGAAATATGAAAAACCTTTTGTGTACTTATGCTTAAATAAAATTTTACCATCACCAGTGTTTTGTCAGCAGAAATACATGCCGAATGGCTACAGGTATTTTTAGACACTATGTATTTTACAGTGTGTTTGTCAAATTTCCCACTGCAAAATGCATGCATGGTGTGTAAAAGCAAAGAAAATTTGCTTCTGTGAATGTCAGCCTGCTTTTACAGTGTAAAAATTTTCAATTAGAGCGTGTTCCATTTTGAACTGACAAAGCACCTGACATCAGCTCTTTTGCAAGTCAATTGTTTGTGACACCAAGAACATGGAGTTAGTGATTCGACAAATATAAATTAAAATCTATTTATTTAACATATTCTTTAAAAAAATAAGATTTGTAATTAATTTAAATACAAAATGAATACAACAACACAAATCTCGTGACAAATATAAAAAATTATCACAAAACAAGCTGTTGTCAACTATTATAGGTTCTGTCAGATGGAACTAAAAACATAAGTGAAAGCAAAAATTATAAACCGCCTGTAAATTGGCAATTTTGACAGAAATGCACAATTACAGATGGATCGTCAAGCTGACAAAGCCACTGTAAAATACATAGTGTATAAAAGTAGCTTAACAGCTGCAGCGCATCCGTGTTGCCAGACAAAAAAAATTTTAAAATTAAGTGAGCTGCCGTCACTTTTCACCGAGTTTATTTTCAATTTTCTATAAAAAACTCAACGATAGTATCGCTATCCGAAAAAAAAACTATCGATAGTCTAAGGGAAACAGAACTATCGATAGTATTATCGATTGTTTGCCAGCTCTATTTCGGAAGTCGCTACCCTTCCATCATCAATGCCTATGTGTAATTTCCTTGTCACCACTTGTCAGGTGGCTCTGTTGAACGTGATTTCGAGAAAATTGAATACGAGAATTAATTCACTGCAAGTTGACATTAAACTGCGCTTTGCCAGTGTTGCCATCGGATTATTTTTCTTCATTCCCATTTTTCTGATTTTTTCTTTTACTCAAGTCAAACTTTTTGGGTTTGTTTTAATACTTAAGTATATATGAACATGTAAACATGTCAAAAGCTCATGTCAGTAGCTAATTGTTTATTAATATGATTATTTCGAACGTATTTGCTTGTGAATACAAATTGATTATTAGTGTAGCGGCTTCCGAAAGTGGCGCTACTCTGTTCTGCTCTGTACGTTGAAGAACTAACTTGTTCTTAATTTTTCCCTTGTTCCTTGGAATATTAATCATGCCCTGTTCTTTCTGAATATAACATTACGAACCTTAGCCTAATAATAAATTTGGAAAACATTCTATTGTTTAACAAACATACTTATTGTCAAATGAATCGCAAAAAGTCCTAACTAACATTCTAATATTTTTACAGGAGAAACAAAAAACGTTTTAAAATTAAAAATATTGATATTTTCAATGCGAATTTCTCCAATATAATAAAAAGTCTCATGACGAGTTCATTGCTGAATGAAATTTTTATATATTTCTAATATTTTAAGAGTTATGTTAGTTAGGGCATTTTCATATTTTTCTCATTTTGGCAACCGTAACGAATAATGGTATCGGCATTGGTATTAAAAGTATTTTTTATTACAGTATCGGTAGCGGTATTTGAGTTATATTGGTATATACCGCTACCGAAACTATACTACCGGTATTATAACTTAGTATATGAAACCAAACAAAATGCTTAAGAACTAATAAGATACATTAATAATGCATCGTTTCTAATAGATTTAAGCATACTAACTCAAAATTTGCAGTATTTTATAGCTATGCTATTTATGGTTCGCTAGGGGGTAGACATTTTGTTTCGTAACGAAAATAATCGACGCTATTGCAGTTATAAATTTCTTTTTGTATTCGAATCGCCGAATATTCGCCTCTTTCATGATATTCGTATTCGCCAAATTCAAGCGAATATATCACGAATATTTTGTGAGTACGTTCCAAAAATAATACATAAAAAATACTGAAAATTAAACAAACAATATTAATTTTTACTAAAAAAAATTTGCCTATAACGCAAAACAATAATCTTCTTTTAGTAAAGAAAAAAGAAACAAAATATATTTCACAACGACATGGTATTTAAAAAGTAAAGTCCTGTCAATTTAATTTATTAATCATTTTAAAGTAGGGCTGCCATACGTCCTGGTTTTCCAGGATTGTCCTGGTTTTAGACAAATTGTCCTGGTGTCCTGGTCCACTCTTAAATTGTCCTGGTTTTTTGATATAGGTCAATGCAGACAAAAATTTTATTTCTGCTGATATTTGTTATGAGCAGAGGTGAAGCTTTCTGTTATAACGCTGTTTACATGAAGCAATTTTACCAGCATTCCGGCACCTTATTATTTGTTTGACCAATAAACATAGGAAAAAGCATTAGAAAGCAGCAAACCAATAATAAGCTGACGATTTGTTGCCTGAGGCCAGGCCTGCCAAATGATTTTGATAAAAAATCTGCACTTATCGTGGAAAAATCGGCATTTTCTGCACTTCAACTCGAAAAATCGGCAAGAAAATCGACATAAATAAAGCTAAGCATTTTTCGTGGTTTTATTAATTTTTATAAATAAGAAAACAAAAAAATAGCAATCGCCAGTAATTTCATGTGGTTTATGAACATAAATACATAACAAAATATATGATTTTACAAGCTTAAATATATGACATGGAATATAAATGGTTTTCAGAATGAATACATTTCCGAATTAATAATTTTTGCTAAATCGCTTTTAATATTTTTTTTTCGGTTATATGTATTTATTTATTGTATCTTCAATAAAATTGAACTAACAATAAGTAATCAAATCATAACTCTAAAATTTAAATTTTTAAGTCCAGCCAAAAATATTTGCTTCAGCGGTTGGTTTTTTGGTTGTTTACGTCTCTCGTGTTCGGCTGAGAGCAAGAGTGTCCCTCCTTCTCAGCCGAGTGTGGCCTCTAAAGTTAATGATGTTTCGGGCTAGGGGATTTGGGTGCAACTCAAGTCTTTTTATGTAGCTTGTGACGTGTTTAGAAAACACTGTTTTAACCGGCGGCACATCTAGGTCTTTATGAATTCGCTTGTTTCTGACATACCATGGGGCTGCTGTAATCGTACGGTGTATTTTATTTTGTTGCCTTTGAATTTTTTCTACATTTGATGTCGAGGCAGTGCCCCATAACTGGATTCCGTAGGACCATATTGGTTTTAGAATGGAGTTGTATAGAAGAAGTTTACAATCTAGGCTTAGAGTAGAGTTCCTTCCAATGAGCCAATTCATTTGAGCTGCTTTTAATTTCATTTGGGTCACCTTTGCATTTATGTGTGACTTCCATGTTAGACGACGATCAAGATGAACACCGAGATATTTTACTTCAGTGTGTTGAGGTATAGTTTGGTTATTTATTTGTATAGGTGGACAAGTTTCTTCGCACAATGTAAAACTAATGTGTAGACATTTTTGTTCGTTAATTTTTATCCGCCATTGTTCCAACTGGGGTATATAATCTAGCAAATTGCGGGTGGCTTCTTGATGGCTTTTGTGAACACTTAGAAAAGCTGTATCATCAGCGAATGTTGATATGTGTATGTTACTGCTTACCGGCAAGTCAGAGGTATATATCAGATATAATACAGGACCGAGGATGCTGCCTTGAGGAACTCCGGCTTCGATGGGTTGCGGAGGGCTTTGAAAATTACCTTCTTTAACAACAAATTTTCGCTCAGTTAAGTAGCTTTCTAAAAGTTTAAGGATGTTTTCGGGTAGGTTTTGCTTTAGTTTCTGTATTAAAACTGCGTGCCATACTTTATCAAATGCCTGAGAAACATCGATGAAGAGCGCAGAACAATATTTCTTTTCTTCGAAGGTTTTTCTAACCACGTTCACGAGTCTATGTGTTTGTTCAATCGTACTATGTTGTCTCCTAAAACCGAATTGGTGGTCTGGAATGCATCCAGTACGATTCAGTATGGGTGTTAGCTTACTCATAAGAAGCTTTTCAAATAGTTTTGACATGTTAGACAACAGGCTTATAGGCCTATAGGACTCCACCTTCGTATGATCTTTGCCTGGTTTAGGTATCATGGTAATCAGCGAAACCTTCCATTCTGCGGGATAGCATTTGAGGCGCAAAATATGGTTAAAAATAAATATAATTATCCGTTTTGCAGTATAGGGTAGCTCTAAGAGCATTTTATTGCTTATTTTATCAGCGCCTGGGGCTTTTTTCGAGTTTAAGCCGACAATATAGTGTTCAATCTCACGAATGTTGAACCTCAAAGTAACATCTGGTATAGCGAGGACTGGTGGAAGCTCAACTATAGTATCAGACGTATTTGGAGTAAATACTTTCTGCAAGTGGTTTACAAACAGAGTACCTTTTTCAGCGTCAGTTCTTGCCCAGTCTCCATTCGAAGCTCGCAATGGAGGCTTATATATCACTGGTCTTTTGAGGCCTCGGGCTGCTCTCCATAGCGAATAGTCTGTTTGAGGTGTTGCGTCGAGCCCATTTAGAAAGTTTTGAAGAGAAGCGGTTTTTTGATATTCTAGTAGAGTTTTCAGCTGTTTAGTACATTCCTTCAGCCCTCAAATATTTTTTGTATTTCAACCAATTTATACGTGTGGTTGTCATCGTTAAATCACAAGTGGGTGAATATGTTGTATGTGAATATATAGTGACAATAGTTGGTGAGTGATCTGAAGACAAATCTAAAGATGCTTCAACTTGGATCATTTCGCTGGGCACACCCTTTACTACTCCAAAATCAATAACATCAGGTATTTTTCGGCGATCTGTTGGCCAGTAAGTTGGCTGCCACTTGATATAACATTTAACCGCATTTTTGAAATTGTGTCAAACAAAACGCGACCCTTTGGCGTGATGAGGCGAGATCCCCAGAACGTGTGCTTAGCGTTGTAATCACCGGCAGCCAAAAAGCGTGGGCCTAGTGAATTAAAAAATCTACTATACTGATTTTCTGTAATAGAGTACCTGGGAGGAGAGTAAATTGATGAAATCACCAGGTTTTGATGAAAAGCTTCAATGCAGATGTTAGTTGCTTGAAGATAGTCTTCACAATGATCACTCATTAAGTAGTGTTTTAATCGCGATTTTATTAGTATACCCGAGCCACCACAAGCTCTACCTTGGGGGTCCTTTGTGTCGTAGAGAGTATATCCGTTGATTTTAAAAAAAACTTCTAGCAGTCAAGTGCGTCTCAGAGATAATAATGTGAGATAATAATATGAGTACTAAAACAATTGGTTTAATGAGTTTCAAATAATCTATAGAATAAAGAATTCCTTCTAAAATTTAATTTTCTAAGGAACATCGAAATTTAATTTAGTTACCCGCGTACTGAAGAATGTGCTAGGCTATTAACTGGGGGTCGCAGTTTTGATTCCTACCAAGACTCGGGTGTTTCTGCAGAAAAGCTCAGAAAGGCTTCATCAGTATGTGCGTTTGTTAAATTGACGGAGCTAAATATTTGTCCGATATTTGCAGACAAATGTGGGGGAACCATAATTTTTTTTTTTAATTCTGCTAAAACTGGAAAAGCCTTGGTGGAATCGCCTCAATTTATTTCAGAAATTGTTTGGAAAAAATTATATAAATTAATTTCAGTCTTTTTGAATATTTGTTCAAATGCAAAAACTTTCAATATATAAACTTCTGAAATTTCTAATAATTTAAAAAAAAGTGGTGATTTATTTCTTCATTACGATATTTGGATTTATGAAACTTACCTCCAGTTTTTGACTCAGCAATTAAATATTTATTTAGTTGATTTTCATATAAATTTAAATTGTAGTTAAACACAACTTCTGTTTTTCAGTCGTATTTAGTTGTTCTTATTTAATTGTGACAAAAATATGGTAGCACCATCAACTATTATAAATTTCCCATCAATTTCCTAAAAAAGCAGCTGTTCAATATAAACAAAGCAAAATCCAACAAATATATATTTTTCTTCATGCAAAAAATAAGAATAATCAAGAGTTTCTGCAATGTTTTAAAATAATAAAAATAGCTTACAAAATCACAAAAAGACAAATATACCCAAAGAAAGCCCAAATTTTACGCCAACAAAAGTTGAATTTTCAGCGGCCACAATTTGTTTGTTTGCACAAGAACAACAAGCGGTCAAAATCATATGGTAATTTATAAAACTTAAATCGAATTTAAGTGTACAAGATTGGTGTTATAAGTTATATTTAAATGTGATCTATAAAAATGAGTTTTCTATTTAAATAGAAATTAAGTTTAAGAACAATTTAATTATTAAGTCAGAAACTGGAGGTTAGTGATTTACAGTTGCCATCAAAATCAAAGTTTTCGTATGAAAGTGGTCATTTCTATATAAAAATTTACACAAAGCCTGAGGCTTACGTCTTTCAACTACTCGATGAAGTAAACACAGGTCGCCTCGCCAGTCCATGTGTTTATTTTCGCCCCTCGTAATTTCAAATGAATTTTTTATTTTTGTTTATTGTTTTTTATGTATGAATTACATGTTAAGTTTTGCATCTATTGTTTAATTGTTCGACTTCAATTTGAAATATGTATATATATGGTTGATACATCCCAGCAAAAATATCCGTCTACCGGAAGCAGATTTGTAAGGGAGAGATTTCGGTACTCTCCCTTACATGATTTTTGTATGGGATGTCCCACTTGGTAGGTCTGGAGGCATGAGCTTCTTTTTGCGCATCTTAGATGCATTAACCTCATGTCTTTTTTATATGTATATAATTAAAAAATATTTTTGCTCTTTATATCACAATTTCACCCACACTTGATACATTTTTTATTTGAATTTATTTTATGTTGTTTTTATATTTATTTATGTATTAAGTGGTACAAACACAATTGGAAACTACAATTTACTTTTATTAAATACTTTTCGCGTATTGAATCAGGAATCGATCCCACGATGCATGGTAGGCTAGAACACTAACCACTAAACTACTGAGGCACACTTATTTTCATACACAATTCAATGGAAGAATAAAAAATCGAATTACGTAGTAAAAATAACACTCGCATCCATATTTGTATCCACGTAAGCGAGAGAGGATGCACTATAAAAAAGATTGAGTTGAAAGAAAAAACTTCGGGTTTAAAAAACATGAATAAAACATGAATAGCCGACCACGTTTCTCGTGTGTTCGTTAAATTTCTTCATTCGCTTACGTTATTGCAACTTCGTAAGGCAGAGGGGATGCACTGTGTGCTTTTGCGCATCTCCGAAGCCCTTCTATTTAATCTTAGTGCATCCTTGTACCAAATTTATTTTTGCTGGGATGTATCAAAATAAAAATTTGTTGCGGTTCATTTTTATATGATTAGTTCTAGGAATATATAAGCTTTTCTTGTACATTCGTTTGTGATATGTATTATAAATGTCCTGGTCGACGGGTTTAGACTTCTGGCAGCCCTATGTTAAAGTAATACTCAAAGCTCAGTAGAGGAATGTTGAACTTCTAAAATAAAAGTTTTGAAGTCTTTTCTCCATCAAGCCTACTGCGCGGTGTGTAAATAAGCTCCGCAAAACTTGTTTAGGTTTCAACGAAACCCAAGACATCTGAATGCTGACGAAGTGCGTAGCGGCACAGAAAATACGTATTCCATTCTGCTGGTGTATATCTATAGTCCACAAACTCTGCTTTAGTACCGCCAAACAGAGACAACAATTGTAATTACCGATTGCAATTTGTTTACCACTGAACATTCGCTCGCTCGGCACACTCGCCGCTGGTGTCACTATATATTGCCTGGGTATAGGTAAAAAAAGCTCGTATTTTCCCCTATTTAGATTCCACCAAAAATTTTAAAAAGTGCCATTCAGGTGCTAAGTTAATCATTTCAAATTCCGTCATCGGAATATCATAGTAATGTTAAAAATACCTACAGTATTGTGACAGTTTTTATCAATTTATTGTTATTAACGCAAAGGGTAGATTTTTTTCAATTAAATTTGAAATATTAAGTGGTACTAACTATTTAGATTGAACATTCGTATTCGAATTCGGCGAATATTGTTTCTGATATTCGTATTCGTATTCGCGAATATAAAAATTGATATTCGTAACATCACTAATGTGTATGTATACTAACTGCTGTGTATTGAGTAACTTCCCTACGGTAAATGCAACTGACACGAAACAAGTCACGTGACCGATCCGCAGGTGATAGGGACCAGTCCGAATTCTAACATTTCCTATGAAGCGGACCAGCCACTTTTACATGGGGATGGCCTAGGATGGGGTTAATTGAAACTTTGTATGCACCTTGTAACTTGTCTCTGAACTATCTTATGGAGTCCTAATCGGTGTAGAATAATATAGATTATATAAATATTATTCCAAAATTCAGCTGTAATTATCGATTAATTTATTTTTTTATTGTAACAAATCCAAGTAGAAATCGTATTTTATTTTTAAGCGGTGTCTTTGATAGGATTCGAACCGACAACCTCCGGCATGACAGGCTCACTCCACCACAGGGGAACTAATATTTCAATGTTGTTATGTGCAGTCGTATGCAATCGAAACCTAAATGCATGAAAGCATTCCGGTGTTACCAGACCTTCGGCCATGCTGGTATGCTGGCGGTCTTTTTCCCCGGCTGGAGCTCGCCGTCTTGGGTGGAGTTCTTGCCGATCTATCTGGTTAACGCGACTACTGAACAAAAGAAATGAAATCATACCAGCCTTTTGAGTATACTAGGTGAAAACAATTGAGTATAAGAAAAGTTTGATTAAGGGCCCGAAAGTGATCAAAAAGGATAAAAAAATTTGATTTTGAAGTTGATTTTAAAATTTGCACCTTAACTTACTACATTTGGTTTGTTTTGCCCTTATTTTGTTAGCAGATGTAACGCTAACTTAGGCGGCCCACCCACTTGAAATCCCTTCGGATTTCACCATGGTACCCTAAAGGCCTTGAATTTGCAGGGTACCCCTAAAAAAACGTTTATTTATCCTTTCCTTACCGTTCCATTGTTTTATCCGGAGTAAGTTTACTCACTCATGTCTGTAAATAAAAAGGACGAACTATTTATAAAACATTATAATAATTTCGTTTTTATTAAACTAGAAAAATCATAAAATTTAAGAGAAAGAAAAGCAATTCACATTGATAAATTTTTGTAATTATATATATGTAATTGATTTAAGCAAAAAGAAATGTTATATATAAAAAAAGAACTCAAATGAAAATATGTATTTATATAAATAAAGACAAACAGAATCTATTAAACAGTCTATGCTGAACATTCTCTTGTGTTTTACTTATATGTATATTACTATAATTTAAATAATGGTTTTCTTCTTTTCATTTGACACCTATTTTTTTTCTACAGGCTAATCTGCTTCTGGACCCTTGACTGCTGGCTTCCGAATCTTCGGCTGTTTAAGGCTAAGCCGACCGTCCGTTAGCGTGTTTCGTTCGGATTTTAATGGTAAGTACGTAACACAAAACTGTTTATATATAGATTACTCTTGCATAATTAAACTGCCTTCTTCTATTTTTCGGAAAACTTCTGGGCAAACTACCCCTACACGCGACGAGTTCCTGGCTTGAGCTCAACCCTATGACCGCGCACTCTGTCCTAATTTAACAGAGGACTGGCTCTAACGGTAAGTTTTCCTTACACAAAAAAAAAACACTTACGGCTAAGATAAATATATATATTTTGGATTTCGTCCGTAGGTGTTCGTCTTAAGTCCAAGGTCAAATAGTGGCAAATACCTGGCACCGCCGGGGCTGACGGTGCGCTGAATTGGAGGAGAAATCCCACGTTGGACACGACAGAGGTGGTGGAGCTTTCGTGGCGAATAGTTTTAACTTTATTGCTGTAAATAGTTTTTTTGTTTGTTTTTCGAGATTTGTCTTCCTTTTTCCTTTAACTTTTCAAAGTTTTATTTTAACGTTGCAAATATTGATTTTTTCTTATAACACAATCTTTAACTTAAGAAGATCTTGTTTCCCACTGTTCATAGCTTTGTGTTTCAATTTTTCTAAATTTTAGTATTAATTTTGTTTGTCGTAAACTTTGCTTTTAATTTACTTTTTACGAATTTAGAATTTTTACACTGAATCCTAATTCTCACAGTTTTCCATTTTTAGAATCACTAATTCAATCTTTACATTTAATTAGTATTTTCTTAGTTTTGTCATTAAATTTTTCTTTTTGTTATATTTTTAATGATTACAATAAAAACCAATTTTATTTTCTGCACTTTAATCTCCACACTCCTGCCTTTTCTTCTCCGGGTAATCTTTTTCTTTCAGCTCCACTTGTCGTGTCTTCTACCAAGTCTCGATCCAAAACAAAAAAATTTTCTTTTTCCTATACCTGCAAACCTCGGTCACGCCATCTCCAAAAACTGTCCTTTTCCAATCAAATTCTTCTTACACGTCTTTGTTTTTGCCTACCAAAATCATGCCATACTCTACCTCTATTTGTTTTTGTATACAAAAATCATTCGACATTTTAACCTTTTTTTTTGTTTTTGTTCTTCCCATATGTTTTTAGTACTTTTTAACATTCCTGCAAATGTCGTCAGCTGTCTATACTGCCTTACCCTCATACCCAACTACAGGGTGCACACTACAAACTCCACCATTCTAGAGTCCGCCCATGGACCTAGAATGGGAGGGAAACAAGGTGCTCATTTGTGACCTTCGAATTTGGGTATTTTCGGTTAACTAACAATAATGACAGTTTTTGAAGTTCAGACCCATTTGTACCTACTGCCATTTCTGTTGATCTGGCAACTCGAAGTAGTATTTTTTTTTTTGGAAAAACTGTGTGGATTGTATTCAGAGAGCGAAGCCGGTCGGTCAATAGCAGGCGAACGGCCGCCGCCAATTAGTTTCACTATCACTTAGCCCCCACTGAATCGTGTAGCTAACATCGGCCAATGGTTTACAAAGAGTGTGTATTTTCTCACATGCGTATTTAAAATATTCAATATACTCTTGAAACGTATTAGCACATTCTTCTTTGTAACAACGATTTTTTTCAAAATAAGGCAGTAAATCGTTTTGCAAGGCAAACTGATACATAATTGGACCGAATATACCTGATACAAGTATGCCCTGTGAGTTCAGTATGGTATTGTGCTAAAAATTTAACTTGAAAAACAATTTAAAACCACGGCGAATTCATAACAGGTGACGTCACCAGCCCAGGTGATTTGCAATTCGTAGCTGTCAAAACAAATTATATATTGTGTTTATCACGGAAAATAGTTCACTTTCAATATAAACTAAACCATTTCACATATTCCAATCACAAGGTATAAACTAACAAAATTTCTTTATTTCACATTAAATTATCATGCTTTGTTTTAGTTTTGTATTTACATATGTCTCCTGTCAACTGTGTTGAGTTCGATTTGCCATTAACTAAACGCGTTTATTAAGGCGAATTGAAGTGGGATTTAAGGATTGCATCATAGTATGCAAGGCGAATTTATACCCGGTAGACTCGCCCCAATTCGCTTTGAAAAGAAAACCCTTTTAGTTTGCCAAAAAAGTACGGCAAAATATGTCAATAAAGCATTTGACAATGTAACAACATCGAAAATACAATGAGCGAATACAAGCAAAAAAAAAAATATTTTCATGATCTGTCGAGACCACCTGCTATAATTTCGCCTTGCAAGGAATCCTGTGTTAGCCGATACCTTGTGCCCGCCGTCACCGGCGAAAAAAGGTCGGCTGTTAGCCGGCTACAAGCCGCCGCCGACTACCACCTTACATCGGCTTCGCCCTCTGAATGAAATACGCGTCGGTAGAAGAAGAATCATCAATGAAACCAACACGTCGGTAAGGCCCCTTTCACAGTTGAGACATTTCTTGACAGACATTTTTTAAATTCTCTTTTGAACTGTCCTGAAGTTTTCACACTTCGTCAAGAAATGTCCGATTTGTTTACTTGATGTGTGTGAATTTGTGTTAGTTTGTTGCTTTGTTTGCTTGATGTGTGTATGTATTGCGAAAAGTAGAAAACAAAAACGAAAAATATCCAGTACAGATAGTCGTGTACTGCACCCTTTACCTTTTCTTCCCCTCGCCAACATAATTTTTCTGTCCGGAAAGAAATGTCCCAAGTGTGAAAGGCCACTAAGTAATTATTAATGAATTTATATTATTTGAATAATTTTTTATTAATTCTCTAATTTCCTTTTTTAGGTACAACTTTCTTTTGATGCGCTCTTCTTTCTGCTGGAGTAAGAAAAGGTAAGTGAATTTGGCATAATTAAATGTAAATTATATGTATTAAACAATTTTATTTCGCAGGTTACAATGATGGCGACCGGCCGTTGGCCACAATTTAACGTGATTTTTCGGCCGTATACTGGATTGTTCCTGGGTACTCTAGCCGTCTCCGGATGAAAAGGTAAGTGTAATGAATTGGTGTACGAGTGAGGTATTTAATTAAAACTAAATCGTGCCTCACGCTGTGAGTCGATATGACGCGTTTTTCCGCGTCCTATGCGTCTGTCGAAAAGACTCAAGATAGCTTTACCTTGCAAGTTAAGTCGAAAGTCCACACCACGCGTTGCGTTCGTTGCGCGTTTTGTGTTAATTAACTTGCCACATATAATTACATTGATTCTACTCGTGGCAGACGCTGATAACGCATGAAACGCGTGTTGTGGACCTTCAGCTTTAAGCCTGGTATTTTGTTCAACTTTTCACGTGAAACGCTGTCAGCATACATATAAAAAAATTCACGTGAATTGTTGATGGGAAAAATGTTGCCATAGTAGTATTCTGTTTGTCTGGTGAAAAGCACGAGAAATGTATCGACAGCCTTTTACGTTTTCATGCGAAATAATATGAGTGGCAGTTGTTTCACATGGAATTTGCAACACACGCATGGGGGTTTGTTACAAACGTAAGAAATTATAACATAGTTTCAAGCGCTAGTTAATATTAGTTACGTGTCAAATTTTTCGCATGAAATAATCAATGTTGTTCGACATTTTTCACAAATTTGAACAGAGTACCAGGCCTCAGCGAATCTTGTTTTGAAGTAATGCCTTGCAACATGTTGCTAAATATAACGTGTCGTATTGGCAACCCAATAAGCAATTTTGCTTGAAATCAAGTGTGAAGCAATTAGTATTCCACAGGCAGTTTTGTTTTTGGTAAAGTGCCGGTTTGTGTCAAGAACATTTGAAATAAAATAAAGAATAAATGAAGAAAATTAACAAAAGAAAAATACAAATAAATGTCGATATGTGAAATTTTTAATATCAATTAAAAAAAATTGCTTTCTTAAAATTCAAATCTGGTGGTACAGTTAAAAAACCTGTTTTACAAAATTAGGCAATTAAACGCCAGCACAATAATTGGAGGAAAAACATTATTTGCTTATATATATTTTTAAATATCTGTTCTCGATATTCAAATTTGTTGACACAATTCAAAATGCACTTTTATAACAACGGAAGAACTTGTCACTAGAAAATTGCAGCAGCACTGCCAAGATCTCACTCTTTAATTAATAGTTAAACATGAAAAGAACCCAAATTTTTAGATAGGTTGAACAGGCTGCCGGTTTCTAAAAGCCGGCTCACTTGGGTCCTTTGGTCCCTTTTAGATGCTTACCAAAAAAAAAATCTTTTATTTTAAATAGACAAAAACAAACGGCCCTACACGTTTATAAATATAAACAACCTGGGTTAAAATTTATATTTCATTTCAATAATATTCTCCAGTAAATGAGAGCTTGAATTCAAGCAGAACATTACAGTTGAAATATAGACTACTTCAAGCCTTGAGTCAAGTTTATTTCAAGCCTTGAATTATGGTTTATTTCAATCCTAGAATTCAAGTTTAATTCAAGCCTTGAAACACCGTTGGAATGCAGGGACTAAAACCACCAAGGCTTTTAAGGCTGACGCTTTGAGACCTTGGCGGGTAGTACCCCCTGCGGTTTCATAAATACAAAAAAAATTTCCTGACGAGTGGGAAAAAAAAAAAAAAAGTGCAGTACAACCTAGGGAATTTATATCCCGCGGTGGAATTAAAGTTTTTATAAAACTTCTAATGAATTTGGAAACTGGTCTAAAATTACAAATTTCAAAAAGGGTTCGAAATGGCATCAAAGAAAATCCTATATAGTTCATGATTTCCCTTTTAGAACCTTTTAAACTAGACCGCCATACTTATTAATAATTGCATTTTTCCTAATTAAGTAAATTTTATTAATTAATTGACTATACTTTCTTTTCTATCCCCAGGTTATAGGAGTTCAGAGGTGACCTGAGGTTTAGAAGAAGACTACCCACTGCTATCGTGATGATTCACTGAGTGAGTAAAGTTACCTTTCCTAAAACTACTATACTAATCTAAAATGATAAATATATACTAAAGTCTTTCCTTCTATCATTTTACAGGTATTTTGGTATTATCAACGCCACCCTTATATACGCTCATGATAAGCTAACGGGAGGGCCTATATATTTATAAGGGTTCTGCGCAACCAGATGAAACTGAAATTTCGGGGTAAGTCCTATTGCATAAGATATTTCTATGTTCTTGCGGTTAGGTTATTTATGCGACTTAGCTAAGTTCTAGTTCGATCCTTGTTTTTAGTGGCCTTACACCTAACTAGTTGCTACCTTTTACTACCATCTTTGGTATAAAAATAACAAGGACTCAAACTTAGCTAGGTCGACTTCAAAACATTTTTAAATTACCAAATTTTACAAAATAGTTATTAAATATAGCCACCTACTAATAAGCTAGGCCTCGTGAAAATGCTATGTCGTTCTGATATTCGGGCTCGAATTTTCTTTTTATATTCCGCTTGTCCAAGGATAACCTTGTACCCTTTTCCTCTCGGCAAATTATCAGCTAAACCTGATACTGCTATCAACAGCTGTCACTTTTGTCGCAATGAACCACTAATGATTTTCCGAAATTATTATTGGGCCTATTAATTGTGCTTTGCTTTAACTCGCTGTAAGATCGGTCTCAGACACATGTTATTGCTCTAGGTGGCTAAGAACCCTTAGCTCTTAATGGCATAGTTCCCCAGAGTGATCATAGGGTTCCACTATTGGAGCGATGACGGCTACAAATGTAGACAGCTTAGAAACGTAAGCTTAAGTTACAAGCAAACCAATTAATACCTCACTGCGTGCAAAACTGACTTCAGTCGAGCACCAGTACCAAGTGAAGTCCGATACTGACACCGAATGGGTCTAAGGATAACAAAAAATATATATAAAGTAAAAAACTTAAAATTAATAAGCCAAAGACAAGTCTGGTAAATCTCGGTAAAACGCGTACAAAAATCATAAAAAGAAAAGCGTGTTTAAAATATTAGTTTGTGATATTTTGCGAAAGGAAAAAAAAGCAATGGTGCGGGCGGAAATGTTGGGACTAAGCCCACCAAGGATGTTAAGGCTACTGCTTTAAATCCTTGGCGTGAAATACCCCCAACACTTTCCCCTGAAGATCTTCCACTTCGTATAGGCTTTTACCGATAGGCCGTACAATCCGGCATTTCAAAAATTTTCGTGCTAATTTTGCGTTGAAGTTATCTTTAACAGCACTTTGCTGGAAATTCCGACGATACACTTCCTGCCCTGGTATAAATTTTACCTGCCGGCAGCGCGTGTTATACGATTTCTCGCCACGTTCGTAGACTTTGTGCAAGTTTTCGCGTATTTTCTGTCTGATCAGATCTAGTTTCGCTGCTTTCGGCACATTTCAGGATCCTCTAGGCTCTTAAGTTTTTGTGCTAGCCTGTACACACTGCCGTGCCCGACCATATTTACGCCAAAGAGCGCAAAATATGGTGTAACCCCAATAGATGTCTGAATTGACGATCTAAGCGAAAATTCTATATCAGACAGATATTTATCCCATTCCGTGTGATCATTTTGTAAGTACGAGCGTATCGCGGCTATAATTGACTGATTTACACGCTCCGAAGCATTAGCTTGTGGAGCATGTAGAGCAGTCTTTATGTGCTTAACCCCAAAATTAGATACTAAATCTTGGAACTCTTTACTGACAAATTGTTTGCCATTATCGGACACTATTGTTTCGGGCGTTCCAAACTTATGAAACACTTCCGTAATTAAAAATTTTACAACATTTTTACTGCTGGCCTTAGGCATTGCCTTTAGCAAGACAAAGTTTGTTAAATGATCGAGTGCTATAAATATGAAACAATTTCCCTGTTTTGAGCGTGGGCACGGACCCAAAAAATCAATAAAAATACGTTGAAATGGGCGTACAGATATACATTCTGCACCCATCGGTGGCCTTAAAGTGGTATTGGCGGATTTTGTTTCTCTACATACCTGACAATTTGCCACATATGCGCGGATTTGCGAGTTTAGATTGGGCCGGTAGAAATATTCTTTCACTCGTCGAAGGGTTTTACCGAATCCCCCGTGAGCAGATTGAGGTGGATCATGGCATTTTCTAATAATGTCAGACGTTAGCTCGGGTGGAACCCATAACTTCCAAGTGAAGTCTTCATTAAGTGGTATCCCGTCGTACGGCTGGACTCGTTTGTATACAAAACCGTCCACTACTTTGAGGTCTGGCAGTTGATCTGCGTTTTCATTAATCACCGAAATTAAATCTAGGTAATTATCACCTTTGAATGCTTCTGAGTCCAAATTAATTAAGCTCATCATATTTTCAGAGATTTCCTCAATGTCATACCGAGAAAGGGTGTCTGGCACGATGTTTTTGGGCGCTGGTCGATGCTCTATGTCAAATGCATATGACTGCAAATGCAGACTCCATCGCACAAGCCGGTCTTTTAGGTCCTTATGTGACATTAGCCATTTCAGACTACTGTGGTCAGTAATCACAGTAAATGGCATCAGTTCGATATAAGGCCTAAACCTTTTAATGGTCAAAACCACGGCCAAACACTCTCTCAGTGACTGAGTAATTTCTTTGAGCAGATGTGAGCTTATGGGAGAAATAAGCGATCGGATGTTCTCCACCCGATTCATCCCTTTGAAACAAAACGGCCCCTATGCCTACATCCGACGCATCGCACTGCACATAAAAGTGCTTGTCAAAATCCGGATGCGACAGTACCGGGCTGGTGGTGAGGGCATTTTTCAACTGATCGAAGGCATTTTGAGCATCCTCGGGAAAACTAAACGATTTATCTTTCTTGAGCGTGTTGAATATTGGCGCTGAAATTGCCGCATAATCAGGGATAAATCGCCTGTACCACCCGGTGGCTCCCATAAAACTCCTGACCTGTTTAGCAGTTTTTGGGTAAGTGAATTTTAGAATTGTGTTCACTTTTTCTGAGTAAGGGCTTAATTTTCCTCCACCTATTATATACCCTAGGTAACGAAGTTCCCTAAAACAAAACTTAGACTTGGCCACGTTTATAGTCAAACCTGCCTGTTCCAAACGATCAGACACCTGCTCTAACAACTCCAGGTGAGTTTTAAAGTCTGGCGATACAATTAAGAGGTCGTCCAGATAGAAAAAGACTCTCTCCCGAAGTGCCGCGGGAATCACCTTATCCATTAAACGGCATAGCCTCTGAGCTGCATTACACAGCCCAAAGGGCATTACCGTAAAATGGTAAAGTGGTCTTCCCGGCACCGTAAAAGCAGTCTTTTCTCTACTGGAGGCCTCTAGCGGTATCTGCCAGAACGCGTCCTTGAGATCAACGCTTGATATAAAATAGGTGTCTCCTAGCCGGCTGAGCAGACCTTCAATATGCGGCAGAGGATAGGCGTCTTTGATCGTGAGTGCATTGAGCTTACGAGCATCCAGACACAGTCGATTCTTCTCGCCCTTACGGACGAGAGTAACCGGATGGCTCCAAGGACTCTCGCTCTGCTCAATGACCCCAAGATCAAGCATCCTATCAAGCTCTGCGTACATCAACTTCTGCACAGCTGGAGAGACGGGATAATGCCTGTTCTTCACCGGAGTTGCATCGCAGGTGTCAATCATATGGACCTCCAGACTGGTTCGCCCAAGGCCCTTCTTCGTATAGCACGGAAACTTCGCTATAACTCGATCTAACTGATCCTGCTGTTCCGGTGTCAACACGTGAGTTTTAATATGGTTCTCTCCCATCTCGTTCTCCGGGCACAAGTGTACATCATTTGTCGTTAGGCTGCCTATATTATTAAATAAACCAAACTTCCGCAGGAAATCCACGCCCAAAAACAAATGCCTATTTAGTGTTGGTACTAAATAAAACACGATTTCTTTAGACATGTTATTCACGCAAATGTTGGCTTTTACCCGTCCGACAATTTTGTGAGGACTGCCATCGGCTGTTTTTATGCAAGATACAAAATCAAAAATTTTCAGGCCTGTTTTCTCAACAAATTCCAAGCAGCCTTTACCTAGACAGGTGACTGTCGCGCCACTATCTAATAGACCTTCAATACTCAAACCATTTATTATTATTTTAACGTAGAAACGTGTGTCATCCCCCTCATAGAGTGAGGCCGACATAATTTCCCGTCTTACCAATTTCCTTGTCTTATATCTTTCTCTCGCTTTCTTTATACGATTCGACACCACCCCGAAAATTCTAAGTTTTGCCGCCTGATATTCAGCAATTCGCTGATGCAGAGGTTTAATATCGCGAACCCTTTTTTCCTCTACTGGAGGTTTTTCTTTCTTTGGATTGACTAAAATTGAGATTGGTTTTTCGGGCTCGACTGTAACGGTCGATTTACTGAGCGGGCTTAAGTTTGTGTTGAACGAGTCTCCCCCGTTCGAGACTTGTTCGACTGCAGGTTTCCCTGGCATTTTGGGCACTTGGGTTTCACAACATTACCCCGACCGCAAACATAGCAAAAAATTCGGCGATTGGGTGATGGGCAGTCGGGCCAATGATGACCCCCTTTAAGGCAGTTCCAGCACTCAGGATGATTAGGGGCTGATATAGCATCTATATCCAGACTCGCACCAGCGTTTTCTTCTTCATCAAAGTCAAGTTCATGGACACGAGCAGCTGCAAATGGACGTTGGGAATATTGTTGCCTTTGGCTAGAAATCAAGTTTTCAGCCCGCTTGGCATGCTGGCAAAAATCATACAATCCCTCAATCCTCACTGAGAATAGTAAGTGTGCTAATGAGGGTTTTAAATTGGCCTTCATTATTTCAACTAAATCCCTTTCAGTGTAAGGCGACCGTTGCTGATTTCTAAGCTTCATTATGGAATTATAGAAATCCTCAAAAGATTCATTAGGCTGCTGCCGACGGTCCATAATTTTCTTTTGAATTTGGAATTCATTTTCAAAACGCTTAAATTGCGCCAAAAACGCTCTCTCTAAATCCTCCCAAGTCTGTATAGGTGCCAGCTTCCTATAATTCCAGTACCAGTCGAGTGCCTGGCCTTCCAACAATAGGTGAAAACCACGCCTAATATCGTCGAAGGAGCAATTATTGTCTTGCCGCAAAATATCTACCCGAAAAATTAAGTCCTCGGCACTAACAGATTTGGTAGTACCATCGAACCTGATGCCCCATTTGGACAAATCTACTCTATTATGAGCTGCTGGGTAATAATGTTGACCATACCCACCTGGTTGATGGTCTCGGACATGCCCTAGTGGCGGTTGTGGCGCAAAATCCGGTCTCATACTTGAGGCAGATGGCTGCTGAGGTACATAAAAATTTCCAATGGGTGCCTGCTGAGGCGATAATCTTGAAGGGAAATGTTGTGAGGGTAAGTTGGATGAAACAAATTCTTGTACACGATTATTTATAACATTTGTTTGTACTCTAGGTGGAGGTATGCTACTAGACATCTGAATATTGGCCTAAGAGGTGAGCAGTTCATTCGCCCTGCTGACCGCTGCTGCACTGTTCATGACGCGGTCCAATTCTTGCTGAAAGAATTGCCGCATCTCAGATATATGCGACCTGATTTCTGCGCTCAGAGAGTTCCTAGCTTCTTCTGGGGGCGGCATATTGTTCGAATCAGGAGCTCGCTCAACTGGCCGACTATTATAAAAATTTTGGCGAACGTTTCTTGCAGTCAAGCTACTAAATTCTGGAGAAGGAATGGTACTACTTGATAAATTATGCGAGTGGCTGCTTCTTTCCTGTGCCACGGACAGGAATTGTTGCACTGCTGGCGTTACCTCTCCAGCAGTAGCGATGGCTGTAGCTGTGTTAGCGGGTACAGTATGTGAAACCCCTGTAGGTGCTGTTGTACTTGGCGAATTGTTCATATTGGCGAAATACTCTGTTTCGATACCCTCGGCTGTAAGTTGTCTTTGTCCAGATCGAGTTATGACTACCATTCCTAATAGTAGGGGATTCTCCTTACTGGAAATTACCGAAACTATACTACGAAAAGAATTGACACTTCCCGTGAATAAATAAAAGGAAAATAAAATAAACTGGGCCTAATTAAAAGCTATCACTATCAAATAGACGCTAAATGCTCACGCCCAAATCTTCAAAAATTATTCGATATTGAGTTAAATTAAATCAATGGTTTAGAAGACGAAAAAAAACTATTAAAAAAAATCTATAAATAAAGTTCATAAATCTGCTTATTTGAGAATTATCTCAATAAACAAAAGCAAAAGCAAATTTTTTAAAATGCAAAAATGACCGGAAACAATGGAATTTTCAGGTGCGGATAAGGATAAATAAAAAAAAAATGTATAGACAAAGCTATCTATACTTTCATAAACACGTATGTATATGAATATATTTACAGTGCAAAACAAACCAACTAATAAATTTCTTAATATCTTTTTCTTAGGTTTCATAAGTATTATGGTGCTTGAGTGGATGTAATAATGTACTACTTCTCTACCAGCGCTGTCAAAAATTGAGGTGATGCAACTGATCATCAGGCTCGCAGGCCTTTAAATATCAGGACTATCAACTGCCCCAAAAATCGACAGGACGTTTTTGTGCGGAATACCTTTATATCGGTAAAAATGTTGTCATCTGTATTGTAGAGAGTAGAATAAGTTATTGCTAAAAAAAACTAACTGACTGGACTCAAGTTCATTCAACAATTCTGTACTCGTCGTAGCAATGAAAACTACTGGTTCTAAGACCTGATAGCCAGACTCGACTAGTATCAAGAGCTATTGAATTTTCTTAAGTCCGAAACTAAACCATATACCTAGACTCCTTGACCGTCGGCTCGCGAAAGACTATTACATCTAAAGCCTATCGGGACTTACGGATTTAAGTAGTTCAGGTTACGCAAAAAAAACTAAAATGTAGATATTACCAAGAATTAGTAATTGAAAAGAAAACTGAATCTAGCTAACTGACTTTTAGTGGGACCTACTTGCGGACTGTTTGATGTCGCAACTTGTTGAGAGCTGTTGTATTATGACTCAACAGGACTTACACCAATCGTACCACAGAAAATCCTTTTTTTTTTTTCAAAAATATAAATTAATAGATGCACTTTCGGGCCCCACGTTGGGCGCCATATTGTTATGTGCAGTCGTATGCAATCGAAACCTAAATGCATGAAAGCATTCCGGTGTTACCAGACCTTCGGCCATGATGGTATGCTGGCGGTCTTTTTCCCCGGCTGGAGCTCGCCGTCTTGGGTGGAGTTCTTGCCGATCTATCTGGTTAACGCGACTACTGAACAAAAGAATTGAAATCATACCAGCCTTTTGAGTATACTAGGTGAAAACAATTGAGTATAAGAAAAGTTTGATTAAGGGCCCGAAAGTGATCAAAAAGGATAAAAAAATTTGATTTTGAAGTTGATTTTAAAATTTGCACCTTACCTTACTACGTTTGGTTTGTTTTGCCCTTATTTTGTTAGCAGATGTAACGCTAACTTAGGCGGCCCACCCACTTGAAATCCCTTCGGATTTCACCATGGTACCCTAAAGGCCTTGAATTTGCAGGTACCCCTAAAAAACGTTTATTTATCCTTTCCTTACCGTTCCATTGTTTTATCCGGAGTAAGTTTACTCACTCATGTCTGTAAATAAAAAGGACGAACTATTTATAAAACATTATAATAATTTCGTTTTTATTAAACTAGAAAAATCATAAAATTTAAGAGAAAGAAAAGCAATTCACATTGATAAATTTTTGTAATTATATATATGTAATTGATTTAAGCAAAAAGAAATGTTATATATAAAAAAAGAACTCAAATGAAAATATGTATTTATACAAATAAAGACAAACAGAATCTATTAAACAGTCTATGCTGAATATTCTCTTGTGTTTTACTTATATGTATATTACTATAATTTAAATAATGGTTTTCTTCTTTTCATTTGACACCTATTTCTTTTCTACAGGCTAATCTGCTTCTGGACCCTTGACTGCTGGCTTCCGAATCTTCGGCTGTTTAAGGCTAAGCCGACCGTCCGTTAACGTGTTTCGTTCGGATTTTAATGGTAAATACGTAACACAAAACTGTTTATATATAGATTACTCTTGCCTAATTAAACTGCCTTTTTCTATTTTTCGGAAAACTTCTGGGCAAACTACCCCTACACGCGACGAGTTCCTGGCTTGAGCTCAACCCTATGACCGCGCACTCTGTCCTAATTTAACAGAGGACTGGCTCTAACGGTAAGTTTTCCTTACACACAAAAAAAAACACTTACGGCTAAGATAAATATATATATTTTGGATTTCGTCCGTAGGTGTTCGTCTTAAGTCCAAGGTCAAATAGTGGCAAATACCTGGCAGCGCCGGGGCTGACGGTGCGCTGAATTGGAGGAGAAATCCCACGTTGGACACGACAGAGGTGGTGGAGCTTTCGTGGCGAATAGTTTTAACTTTATTGGTGTAAATAGTTTTTTTTGTTTGTTTTTCGAGATTTGTCTTCCTTTTTCCTTTAACTTTTCAAAGCTTTATTTTAACGTTGCAAATATTGATTTTTTCTTATAACATAATCTTTAACTTAAGAAGATCTTGTTTCCCACTGTTCATAGCTTTGTGTTTCAATTTTTCTAAATTTTAGTATTAATTTTGTTTGTCGTAAACTTTGCTTTTAATTTACTTTTTACGAATTTAGAATTTTTACACTGAATCCTAATTCTCACAGTTTTCCATTTTTAGAATCACTAATTCAATCTTTACATTTAATTAGTATTTTCTTAGTTTTGTCATTAAATTTTTCTTTTTGTTATATTTTTAATGATTACAATAAAAACCAATTTTATTTTCTGCACTTTAATCTCCACACTCCTGCCTTTTCTTCTCCGGGTAATCTTTTTCTTTCAGCTCCACTTGTCGTGTCTTCTACCAAGTCTCGATGCAAAACAAAAAAATTTTCTTTTTCCTATACCTGCAAACCTCGGTCTGTCCTTTTCCAAACAAATTCTTCTTACACGTCTTTGTTTTTGCCTACCAAAATCATGCCATACTCTACCTCTATTTGTTTTTGTATACAAAAATCATACGACATTTTAACCTTTTTTTTTGTTTTTGTTCTTCCCATATGTTTTTAGTACTTTTTAACATTCCTGCAAATGTCGTCAGCTGTCCATACTGCCTTACCCTCATACCCAACTACAGGGTGCACACTACAATGTTATAAATACCAGTTAAGCTGGAGTTAATATCTGAATATAATTACGGAACAGGTTCCTGAGTGGCATGGTAGTCTCATTGAAGGGAGACAATTAATATTATATAGATACTATATGATAGGCCTTAGATTCAGGTGCATCGAATTTGTTCAGTGCCGTTTACTACAATACTAGCCGGAGTACCAACTAAATTGACTGAAAATGGTTAATATGTGACAATATGCCTTTTTTCATCATTCACTACTCCTTATTTTTGGTACCAGTCTCATTTGCTCAAGTCATAGGACGAGTGCTTTTGGATCAATTGTCACCAAATTTTCCGCAAGGTTGTTATTGATATAAAATTTCCTACTGTTTATTGAAAATAAGCGTAAAAATGTTTTTAGAAAAGATACATATTAACATAGAATAAAAAGTAAATACATATTAATGAAACTTGGTATTTTACTTGATTTCTGTTTTTTATTTAAAATACAAAAAATTTATCAAAATTGATGATATCGGGCCGAGCACCATGAATGATTGATATCTCAGAAACCAGAAACAATTTCGCGAAACAGATTTCTGGGGCCGAATCGTCGCTTTCGATATCGAGTACACTATCGTATCGAATAAAATTTCGACACGTATCGAATGGTTGGATTACCACATTCGATACTATCGAACCGAAATGTTTAAAAAGTGTACCAAGTTTATTTTATACCGGTTGTTGAATCGACTAAAAATTTGTAATACATTAAAGAAAAATTCTGTGTTTCTAGCAGCTAGTACAACAACCAAGTCGATTGGCCAACTGTAATAGTTTTAAGGCTCAGTTAGCCGACCGTAACGTTGATGTAGTTGCATGTGCTGATCGTTTCTTTCACATTGAAAAACTTTGAGACTGAAACGATCAGCACATGCAACTACATAAACGTTACGGTCGGCTAACTGAGCCTTTATAGCTAATGTTCCATGCTTTTTTGCAAAACAAACACAACAAAAGAAAATATTGTATTCGATCGCTCTAGTGCTATCGAGTGGAATTTAAACAGCAGCTACTCGATTTCGATCAATTCTGCTCGATATCGAATGCGACGATTCGGACCCTGATTCTGAAGAGGATATTAAAAAAATATACCCCACCCTTAACTCAATTTTTTTAAATGCTCGGTGGGTCAATGTGGACAGCTCATGTCCATGTTTCGTCCGTGTTCTGACATTGATGCCCGAACTTAAAGCTGAGCATCAATGTTCGCCATGAGAATCGCCGTCAACAACCATTTTCGATAGAAATAAAAGAGACAGAACAAAATTGGTAAATATTCCATCTCCATTGCACTACCGCAAAATACTTTGATAAGGCAGAACATGGACATCGCACGTATTCACCACAATAAAGAAATTTATGAATTTTTTACAGTGGCTCTGCCGGCGTCATGTTCAAGTTTTGTTTCTTTTTGTTTTCATTTTTCCATTTCATTTGTAATTGTTATTTGATAGAAATGTTTATTTTATCGCTGTTGTTGTTTTTAGTGTTTAGTATTTTGGATGTATAAATTTCGAAATATACTCAAGCGTTCAATTTTCAAATATATAGAAACCAGCATGGAATTGTAATTAGAGATGATATTTGAAAATATTGTATGAAATCATTTTATGTTCATGATGTTTCATCCATTTAAAATTGTTTGAACTTGCAGAAAAAAAATAATTTATCTATAATCATATTTTTATATACATACATACATACATATGTATGTATATATATATATAGTAGGAGCATAGCTGTAACCAGCGGCTCGTTTCTCAAAAAGTACAAGTTACAAATCTACAAGTAAAATACATACAAAACAACAATAAAATTTGTAAAAGTGTTGTTGTTTTGTATGTATTTTGCGTGTAGATTTGTACATTGTAGTTTTGAGAAACGGGCCCCAGGTGCAGTGTGGCCATATTAGTTCTTTTGGAGCTAAATTTAGCTTTATTTTTTAATGTTTAGCTTGAAATATTTCATTTAGCTCTTAGCTTTTTTTTCAACAATGCATTTATCTTTTTCTAGCTTTTTGTTTAATTTCAATTTCGTGTAATTAATTTCTATTTCAAAATAAATAAAACAGTTTATCAGAATAAATTTATGTGCCGTAACCATATAAAGTAATTAAAAAATAATAATAATAATCTGGCAGTGCAGAAACATTCACTGCGGCAGATTTGATCGACATCATGGTGTAATAATTATACAATGGTTGGAATTAAAAACTCACTGTCAACTTGCATCTATTTCGGAATCCTGCCATCAAGCTAAAGTCTTGAAAAATTTGTATAGTGAAAAATATTTACTCTATTTGAAATTTTTAAAGCCATTACTTTCTGATGTTCAAAAAGTAAATAAAATGTTCGAAAGTAACGACGTGCACCCCATTCTATTGTTTTCAGAACTTCACTTGCTTTTGAAAAATCTTTGTAATCAAATCGTTTTGAAGTCCGACATTTTTGACCGTTTAAAATCAAATTTAGACGGTTTTCTAATTCCAACTCCGTATTTTAACTATAAGTTTGAACAATATCTGATTTAAAAAAAAAACATAATAGATTCTGAAACAGAAAAAGAAATTAGATACACTTGCCGAAATTTTATTAAACAATTAATATACCAACTACGACAACGTTTGCCAAATAACTTTTCAACTTTACAAATCACAAACATCTTTTCATTAGAAAACAGTCTAAGCAATACAAAAGTAAATTGTATGAAAATTTTAAAGAAGAAATGTCAAATTTTAGCGTAGGTGATACATATTACACTTTTAGAATTACAATGGCAAAAATCACTTGAGAGTTTAAAATCGCAAATCTCACTTTTGCATGTGCTAAGGGTCGCGCGTTCTGTTTATTTTTTGAAATAATCTTCGAAAAAGAATCTTGTTCTATGTTTTTTGAAACCATAGTATCATCCAACACAGAAAGTTTCTACTATTTTTAGATTTTTCCCTTACTATTTATGCTTCATATTATATGTTTTATGCATCTATTTTTAAAGTAAACAAAAGTAACACAATATTCGAAATAAAGCAATATACTTTTTAATTTAGTATTTTGTATTAAAATGTATAAAAATTTTATTTTTTTAAATGATATTAAATAGAAAGAGTTTAAGTTTTACTGGAATGATTTTATTTTTGCAATTTGATACCAAATTTTTTTAAAGAGGAAAGTTCACTTAGATTTCACTTTCCTCTTTGCTTGCGCATTGAAACAGCTAAATTTTTTGTGATTGCGATTTCCAACACACCAGTTGGGTGACTTCGAGTCGAAATCGTATTTATTTTGCAAAATGCTATTTTCAGCACTTGGGTGGTTGTTATTGATTGAATGTTTTTCATTTAAATGAGCCAAAAATGTATTTTCATATTATTTATACTTACATAAACACCATTTAAACTATAAAATTTTTAAAAATAATGAAAAGTTGCTATTGCAAAGCTGTAAAAAATTTAGCTTTATTTTTTGGCGTTAAAATTCCTTCTTTGGCTCTATTTAAAGCCTGATTTAGCTTTATATTATTTTAAAATCTGGTCACACTGCCCAGGTGTCCTAGGGCTGCCAGATTCAAATAGTACACCAGCTTGACATTTGATTAAAATCAGCTTGATTTTCAAAAGAGAACTTGACACATTAAAATTTTGTAAAGCAAGCTAACAACAAAATATTTTCTGAGGCAGAAGAACGTTTTCTTGTAAGAAAACTAAAAGCTAACTCCTTCTTAAGTGCTCCAAAACTTGTTTCTATGGCTTTAAGTTGCTTTATGCTGACTTTAGACGACATGTATTTTACATCTGACTTGTCAAATTTCCCACTGCAAAAGTGATACATGCCGTGTGAAACATATGAAACATTGTAAGATGACATTTACAGAAGCAAAGTCAGATGAAAAATTTTCAATTAGAGCGTGTTCTATTTTCATCTGACATCAGCTGTATTAAATTATCAAAAGTGTGGTTTGGCTGAAAAAACATTAAAAAGCAAAGAGCGCTTTATATATTTACGAAAATTGTGCAAAAACTCATCTGTTGTGCACACTCAGAGGTTATGTCAGATGTAATTGCACATGTACGTGTGAAAGCAAATATTATAAACCGTCTGTAAATTGACAATTTTGACAAACATGCGAAGTTACATATGTCTCACACACCTAACAAGCCATATGTAAAAAACATGTCGTCTAAAGTCAGCATTAGTAAGAAAGCAAGCTAATCAACAATCTGAATAACGGATAATGATCCTAAACACAAGGTCCATAAAGTAAGATCATGGCCGCTACATAATATGCCCCATGTCACGGAAGCACTATAACAATTTATGGTATCACAATAACCACCAAGAAGAAGCACATGGTTTCCCGCAAATCTGAGCCAAAAAGTTAATATTAGAAGAATGGAAAGAAATACCATATGGTTACTATTAAAAATTAGTCGCATCTATTCCCAAGAGTCCAAATTGTTATGAAAATATTAATTTAAGGAACATTCTTTCAAGTTGTAAACAGTTTTAGTACTTGTACACATATATATTTTCTTTAAATTTTTGAAGTTATTTCTTTTTAGCTATGTATGTATAAGCGTTATTAAATGAAAAATATCATTTCAGCTTTACAAATTATATTTGAGCTTGTAACTTGACAGGGCCTAAAATATATTGACAATCAAGCTCATTCAAGCCCGTCTGGCAAGCCTACGGTGTCCCCAAGACACCACTCGTCTTTTTTTTTGAGAAATCGTGGGACTTAGTTTTATGATGTTCAACCCACTCTTCGATTTTTTCAGAAACCGACCTTGAAATGACTGTTTCGTTCACGCTAGTATCCGAAACCGCTTCACAAAGTGCAATGAAATTCTGTAAGTGTATATAATGGACTTTAATATATTATGACTCTTTTAAAGCAATGTGATCAGATTTTAAATATGTATTTTAAATTTTGTAATTTTTTTAGAAAAGAGGAAGAATATGGTTATACCTGGAGTTTTAGTGCAAACAAAATTTTTTCTTTGTGCTATAAACTTTTTTATTAACAATATTTTTGATTACAATTTCGCACTAGATACATATATGGGAATTTATGCACTGAATACAAAGCAAGAAAAACATATTTGGAATCCCAAATTCCAAGAAAGGGTCTAGGGTTCGATTACGGATAGCAACCGAACTTCAGTTTCGTGCCAGAAGCCAGCTGAGAATTTGTGGTAGCCGGAAAAACAGTAAATAACAACTGAAATTGACAGCTCTCAGTTGCCAATTGCCTTCGGTAATACCGTTTGCAGCAACTGACAACCCAACTGTGGTTCGATTGCCATCCATAATCAACCCATTAAAAAATCCTTAAATTGGATTATTTACCATACTTGAAGTTCAGTGTAAAAATGATAACTAAATAATTCATAGCATATAGAACCCTGTAACAGGTTTTTATTTAATGATTCTAGCGTTGCGTATGGGTAAAATATGCTTTAAAGTTGATATTTGTATAAAATATAGGTGCAACTTTGTATGCTCTGGTTACCGCAATAACTAACATTTATAAACAAATTCTGTAATATGCTACACAAGAGTTGACCTACTTTAAGACCTTGGCACCCATTAAATTTCAAACTTAATTTCAACTTCACTTCTATTTGATTATCGGCGGCCTGTTTAGAAGCTACACTCTAAAACATTACTTCAAATTTACGATCATATATTGTCTAAATTTGTGTTGAAAATTTCTCCTTGTCTAAAATTACATCGATTTTGTAGTTATTTTATTAAAGAAAAAACCTTTCAAATTAAACATATTTAGTCCAAGTGGGAAAAATGTAACATAAAGTATAATACGGCTATGGCTGAATGGTAGATACGTCAGACTATCGTTTAGGAGATCTCGGTTCAAACTTGCATGCAGCCAAACGTTTTTTTTTAGTAAAAACATTTTGTTCAAAAATAATGCGTGTGTAATTTTAGGTCTATAATAATCTGTAGTGTTGCTGACTATTATCGACTTTATTTTCAACAAAAGTGTTTTAGAGTATATGTACTATATTCCCATTTTTTATATAACTTTTCTCATTTGTCTTCTACTGTTCCGGATTAGGTTCAATACTCCAAAAACTCCAAATCAAGGTCAAAACCAAATAAAACATTTAAACCTAATTTTACCGAATGCCGAACATAGCTTTTTGAGGACTTACGACATCAAACTTTCGGTCATATCTAGGCGCACGGGAGTGCGCAGGGCCAAGTTCCGGCCACACAGTGTGTAATATTACACGGAACCATTCGAGCTGTTTTTACCCCCCTCATAACTTTGCTCTGCTTTATCGTAAAATAATGAAACTTAAAACATCTCCCTACAGAGGTAACCTCATAGATGAAATTGCAAAGTTCTACCGTGAAAGGTTCCCGAGATATTAAGGTGTAAAAAGTGCATATTTCAGTACATATTCACTGACTCACTGACTCATCAATATTATTGGGCACTTCCACTATAGCTAGAGAGCTGAAATTCGGTATGCAGGTAGGTTTTGGCAAGCAATTAACCAGAAAAATCTGAAAATGGGGACTTTTCCCCCGGGAAGGACTAAGGTGCCCGCTTTTTGTATGGGGCACTTCCACTATAGCTAGAGAGCTTAAATTTGGTATGCAGGTAGGTCTTGGCGAGCAATTAACAAAAAAAATTGAAAAGGGAAACTTTTCACCCGGGAGGGACTAGGGTGCCCGCTTTTTGTATGGGGCGCTTCCAGTATAGCTACAAAGCTGAAATTTGATACGCAGGTAGGTCTTGGCGAACAATTAACCAGAATAATTTGAAAAGAGGGACTTTTCACCCGGGAGGGCCTAGGGTGCCCGCTTTTTGTATGGGACACTTCCACTATAGCTACAGAGCTGAAATTTGGTATGCAGGTAGGTTTTGGCGAGCAATTAACCAGAAAATTTTGAAAAGAGGGACTTTTCACCCGGGAGGGAGTAGGGTGCCCGCTTTTTGTATGGGGCACTTCTAGTATAGCTAGAAAGCTGAAATTTGGTATGCAGGTAGGTCTTGGAGAGCAATTAACCAGAAAAATCTGAAAAGGGGGACTTTTCACCCGGGAGGGCCTATGGTGCCCACTTTTCGTATGGGGCACTTCCACTATAGCTACAGAGCTGAAATTTGGTATGCAGGTTGGTCTTGGCGAGCAATTAACCAGATAATTTTGAAAAGGGGACTTTTCACTCGGAAGGAAGTAGGGTGCCCACTTTTTGTATGGGGCATTTCCAGTATAGCTAGAAAGCTGAAATTTGGTATACAGGTAGGGACTATGGTGCCCGATTTTTGTATGGGGCACTTCCACTATAGCTAGAGAGCTGGAATTTGTTATGCAGGTAGGCCTTGGCGAGCAATTAACTAGAAAAATCCGAAAAGGGGGACTTTTCACCCGGAAGGGACTAGGGTTCCCGCTTTTTTTATGCGGCATTTCCACTATAGCTAGAAAGCTGAAATTTGCTATACAGGTAGGACCTGATGAGCAATTAACGAAAAAACTTGAAAAGTGGCACTTTTCGTATAGGGTACTCCCAGTATAGCTAAAAAGCTGAAATTTAGTATACAGGTAGGTCTGTAGATTTCATATGAAAAAATTTTAAATATAAATATTTATACAAAAATAACTTAGAAAAAAGACGTGAGATCCGCAAAAAAAGTACTGAGATCAAAATAAGTACCAAGTTCTTGGTAGATACAATACCATCTCATTTCTAGACATCCTGTAAGCTTGGCAACATTTTATCCATAATTCTTCCCCATATTAGAAAGGCAAAAAATATTGCCAATCTTACAGGTTGCCTAGAAATGAGTGGTATTGTACCTATCAAGAACTTGGTCCTTATTTTGATCTCAGTACTTTTTACGGCCGAAAATTTTGGATAGGAACTTGGCCTTATTTTCACAGCTATGTTTTTTGCGGATACTAATTATATAAAACCCCTTCCTTGTTTGGGTAAGGTGCTGAAAAATATATTCGACTTGCGAACAAAAATTTTCTAAACATTTTATTTGAAAGTTAATTTTGTTTCTTAAGGTCGTTGAAATTGACTTTAGTAGGACACCCTCATTGGTAATACCGGATAGGAACTTTTGGTTTCAATCTGATATGCTCTACGAGGGTTGCGTGGTCTTTACGAACGAGTCAGAAAGGGGAATAAGCGCGGCCGCTGGTGTCTATATTTTGGTCTTTTAGACTAGCGAACAATTGTACCGCTTCCCTGGCTGAGATCCTGGCGATCCTTAGGGCCACGGAACTAGTGGTCAGAAATGTATATGAAAGCGAGGAGGTAACGTCAACAATCAGGCGGAGCTTAAAGTTTTAAGGGGATACAGTGTCAAATCTAAACTAGTTAGTGACTGTAGGAGAGTCCTCAACTTGCTTTTGGACAAATATAGTGTCAGACTATGTTGGATTCCTAGCCAGTACAATGTTGAATGAAACAGCCGATGAGCTGGCGAGAATAGGGTCGCCTTTAGATGAGGAAATGTGTGACAGATCGGTCATACTTTAGGAAACTCAGTAATTGGCTGTTGAGCAGACCAAACCGTTCATGGGGGTCTACGGAGGATTGTAGTCTCGAGGGCCATTTGGCCAAAACCTGACTTAGAGGTAGATCCGAACTACTACTGTGTATAAATAGGAAGGCTATAGGGGTTTTAATAAGCGCATTGACTGGTCATTCCTCGGTCAGAGTGAGGACCAGTATTTGGAAGATTGGAACTACGGATTTCTGTAGGATGTGCGAGGATAAAAAGGAACCAGAAAGTATTGAGCATATTTTCTGCCATTGCCCGAGATTACAACGTCACAGGCTTAGGTGGCTGAGCAGATGTTTTCATGAGAGCATTAGTGATATCGTGAAGTGCAAACTGGAAGATATCAGGGCTTCATCATGGGATTACGGTAGCTTAATGACAGATAGAAGGGTTGTTTCAGCGTACAAAGTGGCTATTTTCATAGAGGGTTTATATATAGAAGAGAATCTCAATGGATCCAGTTGGGTCTCCGCGTGGATGTGTGGTATGCACTACCCTTCCTAACCTAATATAATTTTGATTTTCCCGTATTATATTATTTTTCATACCGAAACGATGATACCGCTTTTGAAAGAAACGGGTATTTGAACACCGGTATTTTACAACCGAAAACATTATGGTATCAGTAGTGATACCGGTATTAAATTTTAAACGGTATTTAATCGGTAGCGGTATTAATTACGGTATCGGCTGTCAGCCTTGATTGTTTGAAACCAAAAGTCCTATCTTCACTGAAAGTCTATGAAATCTAATGTTTTAATAGTAAGTTCTATTTAGATTTTTTCACACCGGTCTATCTTGCGAACCTTAATAGGTAGACACTTGAAATTTTTACACGGTGTGTATTACTATGGTCGCTTTCTCCCCGTCCACACATGCAATTTTTGTTGCAGCAATTTCTAAATTTGTGGGCGAGTGTTGATATAGAAATATATACCATATCTACCCATCTCTCGCTCTTTCTCCCTGAAAAATGAAGAATTGCTGCAACAAAAATGCACGTGTGGACCGGGACTTTAAAAGCAAATACAAAAAACAAAAGAAATTTGAACATTTAAAGGGTTCATAAAGCATGTAGTGTAATTTTGACATTGGGCTCTATCTTGCGAATCGTAATTAGGGTTGCCATCCGTCCTCTTTTCCCCAGACGCTGTCCTTTTTTAGGGCGTCCGGTGTAGTCCTTCTTTTTTAACAAGTGTCCGGGGTTGCCCTAGTTTTTACAGTGTTCTCCAGATATTTTTTTATGAAACTAAATTTACTCGATTAATTTTCTGAAGTAAGAAGCAATCTTTGATAAATATCACGGTTGCATTCTTCCCTTGAAAATTTTCTTGAAAAATTCTGTCTGTATGACCGAAAATGTTTATTTCGTGCTTCTGCAGCCTCCTCCGACAATTGGCCGATTGGCAACAGTGCATTATCTATGATGCTCGCCCCATGTAATAGTAATTTATGCATTGTTGGAGTCATGGGATGCCATCCGTATAATTCCACATACATTTGCGCGGTGTTGAAGGCATATTCTTTGAATTTTGTTGTATTTATTTTGTGTCCACTTGAAATCACCTCTAATAAGATTTTAAATCTTTGTATTAATTCGTGGTTAATGCCTGTTGTGTCCGCCGCTAATTCTGTGTTTTCAAAAAATCTCCTACTCGTATTGCCATCATTGGTATTACCAAAATTGGCTTTAGGCATGTCCACCAACAGCCCAGTTTCTAAGCGGAATCTTTCTTGGATTTCTTTTTTCCTTTCTTCTTCTAATGCTTTCTCTTCCTGGGTCCTTTTCTTCCCATATTTCTTCACGGGCAATTTATATGCCAAATGCTTTCAAAAATACGTATTTTTGCGTGCAATACCGAAATGCCAAACTCAAGAGCATCGGGATTTATCTCGTTCTTTTTGCTTAAATTATTGAAATCTTTGGAAGTGGCGCCACATATATAGCATCGGCTAGTTGAGGTCGTGTTGGTTACAGCATTGCAAACTTTGCCATCAATCATGGTCATTTTTAAAATGTGATTATAAGCAAATTCTTTTCCATCAATATTTACTTTTGTAGGAGTGAGGTTATTAATTTCATTTTGCACATAACTTATTTCCTCTTTTGTTACATCTGTAGTTTCTTTCACATACCGAAATCTGATAGGGCGGCAAAATCGTGGTGATGATGGTGTTGGGTTTTGCCACAAGACTTTATTGTTTTCTTTACCACAAATAATTTGAAGTGGGACAAAAGAACTCAAAAATATACTAGCATCCGATTCGGCGTCTTCCGAGAATTTTTGTTTGTACCGTGCTTGTTGTGACCCGTCACACCCCCATTTATAAATGATCGTTAATGACTTTCTTTCAATTTCCTTAAGGGTTGATAACACTTCTTCCAGGTAGATTGATAACCGTTGAATAGTATGATCCATTAGGCATTGTAAATTAATTTCTGCGCACGTAGCCGTTACTCGCAATGCCGTCTTTAGGGGGTAGCATTCTTGTTTTGCTTTCAACAAAAGGTCATAACAAGGGTAATGCTTTGTGTTAGTTCCCCTTATTATTTCATATTGTCTTCTTGTTAGATCAGCTTCTACGAACATTTTGAGTGCTTGGAACGGGGTCAAAGGAGCAATTGTTTCATTGGTCTTGGAATAGGCTTTTCTATATTTACTAGCCTTTGTTGGTGAATTTCCTATTTCTTTGAGGACTTTTGAGGCATTTCTTTTTCCCTTCGTTTGCAATATGACTTGTGCGGCATGTATAATCATTTCATCATCAACATTTGATCGAATTTCCTCAGTTTTTCTTCTCTTGCTTCGTTCACTCGAATCCGAAAATGATTTGCTCGGACGACCTGGTTGATTAAGCGAATGCACTGGTATTTCAAAAGTGCCTTCCAGCCACTTCTGGTTGTTTTTCATAAAAACTTCTTCAACTTTATGAGCTTTTAGCCATCTCTGTTTAAATTCGTGTTTGATGTAGGAACATTTATGCTTAAGGCTCTTTTTTCTTTCCACAGTGTCTCCGCAAGACAATAGCAAGTGGTTTTCTAAAAACTCTAATTTCTCATCCATACTTGGTAAATTTTGTAGTTGCATCTCTAGGCATCTCCATAACTAAAAAAAACATAAAATTAAAAAAAGGTTTTTTAAAATTTTTTAACAAAATACTTTTAACTGCTGTCTTTAAGGAATAAGCGGGATTCTGCGGCTCTTGTTTTTTTTTATAGAAAAGCTGAATGTGTAACGTATTCAATAAACAAAAAAATATGATCCGGACGAATCCTGATCCATAACAAAATTGCTTTTGAAATTAAAAAAATTACATTTTTTATGTGAAAAAGAGGGTATGTTCAACTACCGAAAAATATAACGAAAGTTAAAAATTAAAGTTAAAAACTATTATTTATTTAATAGAAGCTTACTTGAGCTATGGGAATCACTTTCACTTCACTACACAACTTAAAATAAACATACATGCGTATTGCGAAATTTTATATAATTTGGGCACCCAAATAGAAATACGCATCAAGTCAACGATCAAATTGCGTCTAACTGCAGGGAAGCGGTGACATATGGTTGTTGGAAAAAAGGGTGGGGGTAATTCGCGGAAGTGTTTACTATACGTAGACGTCAATATTTTGTGCCTACTACGTATTTAAGATTTTGACTTTTCGCCGCCTACTTACTTAAAATCCACCTATGTGCATCGTCTGTTTATACGCTTAAATTTCCATGCTACTTTTTTCACAATTATTTAATAGGAAAATGCCAACGATTTATATGTATACAAAAATTTTAAGAAACTGAAGTCATGCCATTTTTCCTACCCGGTTTGTTGCTCTACACCTATTGCCGAATTTTCATTTTTTGATCCCAACATATCCATTAGATTTGATTTATTTGTATAGATCGGTTGTGCTTTGTACTGTTAAAAACATATGAAGATACTTGTTTTCCATTTAATAAAAAATAGAAATTTGGTGAAAGTGTTTAAGTCTGATCAATTAGTCATAATAAATGTTCATAACCGGAAGGCTTGCACTGTTTTTGTAATGTTTTTCATATATAGAGGTTGACACTTATTATAATATGTGATAATCCGGATGGAAAGGGTCCTCATTTTCCCAGCAAGAATTTTCAGTGGAGTCAATAATAGATGCTTGTGAAAATTTTGTCACTTTTGAGATTATGTTTGATATCACTGCTCACATATGTTCCCCCACTTTATAAGGGGAATTATCAATATATTAACTAGGGATGTAACGATACGCCTTTTTACGATCCGATACTCAAAAAGAAATATCGGCGATACCGATACGCATATTGAAATTGTGTTCAAGTTTAAATTAAAAAAACTCAAGCAGAATAATTTTGTTATACAAAATTACAGTGTAAGAGATTATTATTATTTAAAATTGATATTAACCCAGCATGAAAAATTAGAAGTAATTTTTAATGAACTACATTTTCATTGCTTCCAAAGAATCTTTATTAAAAATATGCATATAATTAGTAGAAAAGCAAGTAAAATTTTATTTAAGTCATACAACAATTTATAATTCCTATACTGCCATGCTTTTTAAGAAATCGAGTTTTTAAAGGACATTTCTGTGGTTTTCTTGAATAAGCGCGTATGTCCAAAAACCAATTTTTTCAGGAGAGCCGAAATACTTTATTTTTAATACTACAGACTCTGTGTGATTTTTATCAAACTTTTTTTCGGCAGTCGTGTAAAAATATGTTGTAAGAAGTTTGTGTAAAAACTTCAGGCTAAAACTCCCTAGAGAACAATTAAAAAAACAATTTGCCAAGGACACTTAAAGTGTATGCAGAAAAAGCTTATGCCGATAATAGTTGTTTAGATTGAACTAAGATTTTTTACCTGCAAAATGCTTTCGTACAAGTCTATAAATTTTTATTACCTGAACAATCCCCAAAGAATATTTCGGAAATGTGTTCAAAAATAACAACGCATATCGCTATGTGTTTTTTTCAATCGGCAATAAATTTCCAGCACGCAATTTTAAGTCGACTTAGTTCATTAGAGCTGAACAATATTTGAATGAATTAAGAACTTACGTTGTTCAAAAAAATCGGAATGGGTCCATGTTATTAGCGAAATTTTTGATCCATGTAAAAGAGCATATAACAATAGCATATCAACTAATATTTTTCTAAATAACTTAATGGATTAATTGTTAAAGAAAATTTCCCTAACATCGCTTCCGATTCGGTGATTGGTAAACGAAAAAGGGAACTTCTTGCAATGACAAACATATGTAAAACTAATTAAAAATGATCCAAATTCGCACTGCTTCTGGATCGCAAATTCTTCATTTTCAAAACTCTTTGAGTGTCTTTTTTTTTGCTAGGAATGAGCTTTAAAAAACAACGATTTGAATTAACGGTGAAGTAAAAAAAAAATTATTTGTTAAAAAAAACTCAACAAATTTTAAAAAGTATCGTCGTATCGACAGTAAAATATCGCTGATACCGATTTATAGGAAAATCTGAAGTATCGCCGATATATCGGTATCGGTTACGTCCCTAATATTAACCTCCGAAATGGTTTAACAAGAACCTCTACTGTCTTCTTCCACTATATTGCTAAACTTTAAAACTCACTTACACATACCTCTATTTTTACATTTATAATATTCTAAAATTCATATCTCAGAAAATTTTTGGAATTTCGCGGTAAAAAACGGCATTTGTTTTCCTAATTTTAGGAAAGTAGCTATCTCAATTTCAGCATCTGGAAGGTAAGCAATCTAGTATATATCAATAAAAGATTCCCCAGTTTGGGGACGACTGCCCTAAACTGGAAACGCTGCACTTACCAACAAAATACAGTTTCATGGAATTAATTTCATACAATATTTCATCGTGTTAATTCTTACATCGAAATTTTTGAATTGTTGGGAGCGCTGTATTGCCATTATTATTTCAAAAATCACTAATTTTGATTGCCAAAGGCTTTTTGTTAAACTAGTTTATTAATAAAAATATTGTCCTCTTTTTTGGGCCAATTGTCCTCTTTTTTTGTGGTTGACGTCCTCTTTTTCTCAAAACGGAAATGGCAACCCTAATCGTAATATGCAAACATTTGAAATTTTCACATGGTATGTTTTAATATAACTGCTATAATAACAAATACCAATAACTCTGGCAAAAAACCGACTTGAATACAAGGAGCCAAACCTTGTCTGCCATTTCATATAAAATATTTTAAAAATTGGTCTATAAATCGAGGAGCTATACGACAATAAATTTTGGAGGAGGGGGAGGGGGCTGGGAAAAAAACCCACATATTTTCGAAAAAAAATTATGGCAGGAACTGCAAGCAAAGCCTTTGAAACAAAAAAATAATTTTGAAAATCGTTGCATACATGAAGGGGTTATGCGATAATCAATATTTTTTGGAAAAATTTATGCAACCAAACTGAAAGCAAAGCCTTTCAAACAAAGAAAGAATTTTAAAATCAGTTCAGAAATGACAGAGTTATGCAAGGGGGGGGGGGAGCAAATTTTCTCCTCCGATTTTCGAAAAAAATTTACAAAAACAAAAAAAGAATTTTGAAAATCGGTCTACAAATGCGTGTAAAAACATAAAAAAGTAAAAAAAAATACACACGAATTGATAACCTTCTCCTTTTTGAAGTCGGTTAAAAATAAAATAAAAGCTAAAATTTTAAAGATGCCGTAAAGCAACATTATTTGGCTTTGGGCTGTATTTTGTGAACAATAATATTTAGACGCTTGAAATTCTCAGAGGGTGTGTAAATCTATGGCTGCTATAGGAAAATAAAAGAAAATTAAAAATAAAATGGTGAGTAGAAATATAATGTAATTAATCCGCTCTTTTTGGGCGTCTTAATAAAATCGCCATTTTTGTTCAGGGAACTCTGATTTTCTTGTGCTGATGTATTTTGATGAAATACTTCGGAATTTATAAAAAATGAATTTAAAATTTTTTATTAGCTACGGCGTTTTGCGTTTCAGCTAACGATATAGTGTTTTAAGCTAGCATGGAGAATACTGCAAACAATCAGT
The DNA here is from genome assembly GCA_956483635.1 of Panzeria rudis. Classification (NCBI taxonomy): domain Eukaryota; kingdom Metazoa; phylum Arthropoda; class Insecta; order Diptera; family Tachinidae; genus Panzeria; species Panzeria rudis. The sequence continues at coordinate 66,898,713 of OY101451.1, forward strand.
TCACAATAAATAAAAAATTAAAAAAATCCAGAAGCAAATGCTAAATACCAAACACCCACATCTTAATGTCACTCCTTGGTGGCATCGTATGTAATTAATGGTCATTAAGCAATTTGTCACTTGTTCTAAAAAACCCGACGATTTCTTGTTGAACATAAGTCGTAAGAAAAAAATAGCTAAATACATTATGGTGCTATTATAGAAATAGTTTGCCAAATCTGAAATTATCAAAAAATTCTGAAAAGCGCGAACTTTTGTTTATAAGAAAAAAAATATTGTGTTATAAGCAAAAGCAATTTAAGAAAACGTGTACTTTTTCTTCTTTGAATATTAGCTCGCATGACTTTTTACAAATTTCTTTATAATCGCTTTTTGATTAACGGTACTTTTTACAATGTACGATGATAAGTTAACGTGGGCTTTAACGGCAACTATGGAATACAAAACTTGCTGATAAGACTGACAAAAATATGAGCTTTTCTGTAAAATGGTGGGAGTTTCACAAATTTGTATTGAGGGAAAAATACACGA